>CM029279.1:34774551-35148485 GCA_016920895.1 Vaccinium myrtillus
AAGTAGCATGATAACCGGTAAGTCCGGGTCGATTGCACAGAGACCTAATGCGCTGAGCGTGTTGATTGATTCGCGAATGAGGATTTTAGCCTTAAAGCGGCAAACTTGGCTTTTGGAGTTTGTTTGGTGGAATTCTCTCGACTTCGAGAATGACCCGAAAATTGAAAAGACTAATTAAAACAAGGCTAAGTCAAAGGGTTCACAACACCCATGCCTTAGGCCGATTCGTTCTCCTCTAAGATAACTGGCTCGGGGACGTCGTTAAACAACCCCGAACGGAAGATTTGGTTTTTAAACTCGTTTGATTAGAAATGGCGTTTCTCAAAGAGTAGGATTCTTGTGTCATTTAGACAAACATTTTGATTGACATAGCTCTAAGCATCACACGTACCAAGTGGTCAAGCCCTTGGCTACGTGTGATCAACGGGGTTAACAAATCCAAATTTTGTTACATAAAATTAATCCTAACTCTTTGATTAACAAGCGATGTTTGCAATATGGCGAGGAGAGCGAATTAACCTAAGTCATGGGGTGCTACTCACCCCAAGACCGAGCCTAAAATGACTACTCGATCATTACACTAGTTAACAAGTCTAGAAATTTGAAGAAAACTAAAAACTGATTTTTAGTGTTTTTCTTAAGTTTGCCTAACACTTTAAACTTTGAGAAATTAACAAACAACAATTAGAACCTAAGGTTTTCAAAAGATTAAGCTAGAAAAACAAGGAAACGAAGAACTTGACGAAAATGAAAATAAACTAGATTTATATAAAGATCTCAACACGTACTACAACATTAAAGAAGATGAATTACCTTGAAACTAAATGGAAGAGCTTCAAATCCTAGAGAGAATGTAGAGCTAAAACTAAGGGAAAATGAAAAGAGGTAGAGAGAGAAGGTGAAGTTCCAGTCTAACCCTAAAAATCTGAGGTTGGGGGACCTTTTATAGGCTCCAAAAGTCGTGCTAAGTTATTACAAATATGCCACTAGATATTTCTTGATCGGGCTAAAAAATTGCAAAAAAGTGCAGCTTGTACCGGTAGAAACAAAAGTGCTCTATCGGTACTAGAACTCACTGTATTTTGGTTGCCTCTATCTACCGGTAGACACAAAAGTGCTCTACCGGTACTAGATGGAAAAACTGAGGATTTTCTTCGTCTTGATCCCTTGACCTTTCGGCTTGTCATCATGACCTCTAGGCTTCCCGAATCTTGTTCAAAACTTCATTCCTTGACTCCCGGGACTCGGTGGCGGAGTGCCATGTGGCCTCCGGTGCTCGGGCATCCCTTGGTTCAACCATGGCGTCAAAACATGCCTTAATTCTCCACTTTTACCTGGAATTAACAAAAAGCAACCTCGCGCGAAATCAATCGTTTAAAGCAACAAAATGCGCATGTGTATGATCTAATTGAGCGAGATAAGCCCCATTATTAACACTTTTGGGGCTTATCACACCACATGAGATGTTGTTCAATGTCAAACCATCTTACGGTCATTTGAGAGTCTTTGGATGTCTCTGTTTTGCTTCCACACATGCCTATGCCTTCAAAGTTTGATGCTCGTGCCACAAAATGCATTTTTCTTGGTTATCCTTATGGGCAGAAAGGGTATTGATTATACGACCTTCACAGTCATAAAGTTTTCACATCCCGCGACGTCATCTTTCATGAAGATCATTTTCCATGTCCTAGTTATGATGAGTCATCTAGTTCCCCGGGTTTGCCTTGCCCATTTAATGCTCCAGACGTGAGTGCCCCCATCACTCCACCAACAAGTTCACCTCCTGATCCATCACCGTCAAATCAATCTGTAAGCCCCACAAACCCAATACCTGATTTACCAGCTCCTACGCCCAACATTCCAACTGAAAATAGTCCATCCCAATACAAATTCTCCCAACTCGAACCCAAAGGAACCACAAGAAATCACTCGAAAATCCACTTGAGCAACTAAACCTCCATCTTATTTGCGGGACTTCCATCTTGGAAACAGGCTTCCATCTCGAACAACTCAAATCATCAAACTCGGCAATGTAACTTCCTCTGGAACTCCAAATCCTTTGAGCAACTCTTTTTATCTGATGCTCATCGTGTTTTCACGACTTGTATCTCTTTTGAAACAAAAACCTAAGTCTTACATGCAGGCCCTCCAAGACCCCAGATGGAGAAGTGCAATGCGGGCTGAGATAGACGCCCTTGAAGCCAATCAGACATGGACATTAACGCCACTCCCATTTGGCAAAAAATCCATTGGTTGCAAATGGGTTTACAAGATAAAGTACAAACCAGATGGTTCCGTGGAGAGATACAAAGCCCGATTGGTTGCTAAAGGCTACCATCAAACAGAGGGTCTCGATTATAAAGAAACATTTTCCCCAGTTGCCAAATTAGTGACCATGCGTGTCTTGCTCGCTATTGCAGCAATTCAAGGTTGGCATCTTTCACCAACTTGGTGTCAATAATGCATTTTTGCATGGGGACCTGGAAGAGGAAATTTACATGGATCTTCCTCCTGGCTTTGGAGGAAAGGGGGAGAAGAAAGTATGCAAGCTCAATAAATCATTATATGGGCTAAAACAAGCATCACGACAATGGTTTGTTAAGTTCTCTTCAGCCCTTAGTGATGTTGGATACAAGCAATCTAAATCAGATTATTCCTTATTTGTTCGCTCTAAAGGATGTAGTTTCACTGCTATTTTGGTGTATGTCGATGATGTCATCTTGGCAGGAAATGATTTAGACTAGATCCAGGAACTCAAGAAATTCTTAAGTAATCGTTTCAACCTTAAGGATCTTGGTCACTTGAAGTATTTCTTGGGCATAAAAGTTGCTCGTTCGAAAGAAGGAATTTTTTTGTCGCAAAGAAAATATGCACTTGAGATTCTTGAAGACACGTGACTTTTAGGTGCCAAACTAGCTGGGTTCCCAATGGAACAAAATTTGAACCTTATTGAGCATGATGGAGCACTTCTACAAAATCCTTCTTTATATCGCATGCTCGTTGGGCGATTGATCTACCTGACCATCACCCATCCAGATTTGGTATATTCAGTACATGTGTTGAGTCAGTTTATGGGCGAACCACGTGTTCTGCACTTAAATGCTGCCCATCGAGTGTTGAGATACATTAAGCAAACACCTGGCCAAGGAATTTTTTTGTCGAGCAGTAGTTCCCTTGAGCTAAATGCCTTCTGTGATGCGAACTGGGCCTGGTGTAGAGATACTCGATGTTCGATTACTGGGTACTGCATACTACTTGGTCAGTCACCTATATCTTGGAAAACAAAAAAGCAAGTGACTGTTTCCCGTTCCTCAGCTGAAGCAGAATACAAGTCCATGGCTGCGACTTCTTGTGAGATAACCTGGTTGAAACTTGTGCTAGAAGATTTGAATGTGAAACACCCACAACCAGTCAAGCTATACTGTGACAACAAAGCAGCCCTCCATATTGCTTCAAATCCTGTTTTCCATGAACATACCAAGCATATAGAGATCGATTGTCACTTAGTTCGTGAGAAGCTCCAAGCTGGTATTATTGAGACAGCTCATGTGTCTACACTTCAGCAGCCAATGGATCTTTTCACCAAGGCTCTTGGTACATCACAATTTCATCATTTACTTGGCAAGTTGGGTGTCATGAATACACTCCAACTTGAGGGGGAATGTTAAGAATGGTGAAGTCAACTCCAATTGATTTGTGTCACATGTAAATTATTTGTGTTCCATATGTACAGCCCAATCATATCTTGTAATTGAATGATATGATAGGCTTAATTATAGTGATATGATAGGCTTAATTATAGGGATATGATAGGCATAGTTCTAGGAATTTGGCCAGTAATCCTTGTCTATATTCACTCTCCCACACAGTGGAATGTATTGTAGAAGTCTTTTATGCCTATATTGATTCGAAATTTTCAGAAAAAATATACATATAATTCCATGGGCTGAAAACAACAAAGAAAGTTTTACTTATGGATGTATGTATGTTTTATATCTATATATTCTATAGGAAAATAGCCTCAATTTCAAAATAATAGTGAAATTTAATAAGTTTTTTAAAAGATAGTACATTAAGATATCAAATTGGAATAAGAAGTTGTATTATTTTATTCCTCTAAAAAGTAAACGAGCCTTATTGAGCCAAACCGAGCCGAGCCTTGCCGTGCTCAGGCTTGTTTGTTAAGATTTTAACGAACTTGAGCTCGAGCTGAGCCTCAATAAAAACTTAACGAACCTAGTTCAAACGAGCTCTTTTCGAGCCGAGCTCACCAACAACTTGGTTCATTTGCATCCCTACTGGCACGGTTTCCTTTCTTGTCGTTAACAATATTGATACCCAATTTTTCCCGTACTTATGTCTTCTAGCAATTCATCCCGACCACCTCCGTCGGTTCCATTAGTACCCTCAGATCCCTCTATCTTTTCGGTAGAGGGATTGAAAAGATAGAGGGATTAAACGCTGGAATCATCCTTAAACTCTGAAACTTTTGATTTTAATTCTTTTATTGTGTCTCATAAGCAAAAACGAAATGTGCCAAATGCGGATAATTGCACACATTCAGAGTTATCTATACATGGGTTGGCCAATAGTGTGTTGGTGCATAATATGAGCTGTCTATCATATAATTAAGGGTTTGTATTATTATTCATAGTATAAGATAGGTATCTTACATATGAGATACTTTTGAAATTTGGATTGGACAGCTCATATTGCCCACTACAACCCCGTAGTGCACTCTTGCACTACGAGGTTTTCGAATCCGGGAAGGATTGGTATTAGACTATTAGGGAATTCGGGGACCAGGGACGGAGGTATGGGTTGGCTGTTGAGGGTCATGACCCCTGCCTAAACAAAAATAGTCACTGCAAAATTATTTTAATTTTTTTTTTGGTATAATGTAAGACTTTGATTGGCCTCTGCCAAAACTATACTTTTGATTGGCCCCTGCCAAAACTACACTACTCCAATACTCATATGTTTGACCAAAGATTTCGGTCATTTATATGGTTTGGCCCCACTAAAATAAAGAATGAGCAACACTACATACACACAAAAGTTACCCACAAATTATCACAAACACACAAGCATATGTCCCCCACACACACTGGAGGTGCAGTGTGTGGGGGGCATACACTTGTGTGTGTGTTTGGGTAATTTGTGAGTAACTTGTTTGTGTGTACCTAACATTTCAGATAAAGAATTGCAAAAGCAATAAAGAAACATAAACACAACTTCTCTGCTTTGGTTCTGTTCATCGAGAAAGAGATTTCCTCAAAAAATCAGTTCTAACTTAGTCCTAGATAGCTTCTGAGATTTAAAGGAGCATCGCATTCTATTTGGTTGAGGTAACACCTTAATTTTACTTTTTCACTTCGTAGTTGCTTTTGATTTGTTAAGAGTACTTAAATCTTGTGTTTTTAAAATTTTGTTGTTATGTGGCGACCCCCTCGGATATGAAATTCTGGCTCCGTCCTTGTCGGGGACCTTGTAGTGCATGATTGTAACGCGACATCCGAGCCGTCATTAATGATCTAGATATCATCTCGACCCGTATAGATCTGAGTTGTACATTGCCGAGATGAAATCTAGACCATTCATTATTGAGATGAATGGCCCCTTGATTTTGTGTAGCGATAACGTCACAATAGAGAGAGAAAGGAACAAGAGGTGGGAGAGAGGACCCAGAGCCATATGTCTTCGGGGTAATAATGAGAAAAAAAGAAAAAGAAAAATCGGAGACAGACACCCATTAAAGATCAAATTCAGAAAATGTAAGCACATCCACTCATATTAATCCCCTCAAACAATACACACATGCCCCGTTAAAAAAAAAACAATACACACATGCCATGTTAAATTCAGGTACTTCGATATTTTTTGTTAGAAGGACAGGGACACATCTGAACGTGGTTGGCATTAAGCACTGATTTCTTTTGTGAGGTTGCTTAATGCACTTAACTATGAATATTAAAGTCTAATGTTCACACCCAAGTCCACATTCAAAAGCAGCCTAATAGCCAAAAGAAGATAGTCCACCACCTAACACATGTCCTTATCCAAACCCCGGTTATTCCATAAGCGATTCATTACGAATTAAACACCATTTTTAGAAATTCTTCAGTGCCAAGCGGGCACCGTCCTACATGCTGCCGAACGCAAATCTCGGCCGTCTAAGGGAAAAAAAAGAACTCATATCCGCAAGCGGAGTCTTTTTTTTATTGCCTATTTAGTACAGTACAAAGAAATAATTTTTCCATAGAAACGCCCCTAAACAAATAATTGAACCTATAAGTAAGTTACATGAAAGAAAAGTAAGCTGGAAAAAATATGAAGCAATTGGGGTTTTTTTTTTCCTTCTTCAGAAGTAAACAAAGAAAGCAGAGGAACCCTGAGCAGTGATGGGTGAAGCGGAGGCAGAACGGAGACTCCTCAAGATAAACATAGCATCCATTCCCAGCATACGTCTTGGGACCAAAAATTGCTCCCTTAACCTTGTCATTGCCACACTGTATTCCTCCAACAGCTCCACTACAATCCCCACCTGTATCTCTCTCTCTCTCTCTCTCTCTCTCTCTGTGTGTGCGTGTGTTGGGTGAAGAGCATTGACAGAGGGTGGTTATAAGGAGGATGAAGCCAAATTTATAAAGCTATACCTAACCAACATAATCATGGAGATTGACCTGACTTTTCCTTTGTTACTTTCCACTTCATAATAAAACACACAAAGAATAATATCTATCCACAAGGGATGTGGTTTCATATTGAGATCGATGTGGTCAGGATCACGTTTCTTTTCCCAAAAATGATACACACACACCATTTCAGCCACACTCTACCACATCCTCACTCACATGTGCGTAATTAATCACGTTTTAATACTAGTAAATTATTTTTGCAGTTGAAACTGGACGGAGCTGCCGTCTTCTATGAAAGTTCTCCAAACTGTGGACCCCACACCCATTTGGATACTTCTGTTACCTTCCCACCATGCATAATCTAGTTTGAAATAAATTCCGAAATATAATCACAATGAGGACCCATATGCCACCAACTTTGATGATAGTTGATCCGCCGAGTCTTTCAGACTAAAAATGTGTGATTGAGATTCACCTACGTGTATGAGACTCATACGTCCAAAGGCGAGAACATGCCAGTCAGAGATTCAACCCGAGATAGGTGCCGCCACACCTGAATGTTGGCAGCTGAAATGGAGTAGTTCCGCATATGGGCTTTTAGCAGTTCATTGTCTCCTACATTCAGGAATTCACACACAATATTAGCATCCGACCTAATAAGGAACACACGATAGAGTGGCCAAACATCAGAGCATGACTCATCCCTGGTTCTATTCTCCATGGTGAAATTTCTAGCAAGGGTTCTGATCAATTTAAACTACCGCGATTCAGTCAATAGTCCAGGCATACTATGTGTATGATCTACCCCTTTGTTCACTCACCAATAAAGACTTCCATCCTCCATTACTAAAAAATAAAAGGTTGAGCATTATCTGGAAAACCCCAACCACCTGGGATATCCTCATGTCGTCCGACTCCACATTATTCATAACAACAATACACAGGAACTCATTTTAAGCAAACAAACATAAGATTATACAGATAAAAGAATTGAAATCATCCGTGTCTGATACAACAAAGAGTCGACATAAAAATGCAGAAGTCCTTTCAGATACATGATGTACAAAGCACCCGTTTCAGAAGATACCCAAGAGTTGTTGCATATGAGAAGGTAATTGATTGCATCCAGCACAAATGTCTCACTACAAAGAGATGCTTATTTTAACGGAAACAAAAAGTCATCCTATGTCAATAACACACACAAAAATGAGGTCTCTTTCTAATCAACTTTGAAACGTGAGGCAACTCCAAATGCCCACAAAGACTATGGACAAAGATACAAACACAAGTGCATATGCTTTATGCATAGATGACGAAATCAAGTGCAATGGAGGAGGAGCCTCCAAAGGCACAGAGGGGACCTCTTTATCGCAGCCATGGGGAAAAACAGATGTTGATATCGTGTTTGAAACCGGTTCTTCAGCAACTTTGGTGACATCATTGGACGTGAAAAGGTATATCTTCCGGGTCTCATCTATGATACCACTGTGCTTTTCTTCAGCTTCTCCAACCTGCAAAAACATCAATTAATTGTGATTGCACTATCGAGACAGGAAATATCATGATCAGACGATCAGCACACAAGCTTCATTGACTAACTTCTCACCTTTGCCGATTGTAGCTCAAATGTCCCCACTTGCTGAACCGGTTCAACTTGAATTTTCTGCTGCAGCCTGATTCTTCTTTGTGCATTTCCCTGCTGCTCAAAAAACTCGGCATTTGGTTGATCATAAGATCGTCGAGATCTTATTCTGATTCCAGTTTCAAAAACTTGACCACTGCCAACGGCAGAACTATTATTTGTGTAAGCTCCTGGACTATTGAACAAATCAACAGATTGGTCACTGGTGGAAGCAACAGTAACAATATGTCGCCCAGTAGACTTATTTTCCAGTAAACTCAAACTTCTCAAGTTCTCTTCATTGCTTATATCAGGAGTTCTATACCCTCTAGTATACATTTCCACTGGTACAGGGGCATTGCTCTCATTGTTCTGATCAAATTGTCCATAACATTCAGAATCAGAATCAAAATGGCAAGCAAGAATGTAACTTGTGTAAATATCAGAATTTACCTAATGACTCATCGCTTGGAACCGTAAAATGCAGAAAAGAGTTTACATGCAGGCACCCAAAATCAATACAGTTTCCTAGAATTCATGATTTTGCAAGTTCGCAACTTAAATTGTGCACTTGCCAAATCATAAGAGTCGCGAGAAACAGTATTATTTTTATGGTGTTTTCATATGAAACTAGTCTGCATTTTGCGGTTCCAAGCGAGGGGCCATTAGAAAAATTCGCATATTCATAAAGTTCTAAGAAACTTCATAATACCAGTACCTTGGCCACTTCTGCATCCAACTCATTATACGATACAGAAGTGCTCTCAATATGATTACAATAATTAGATACCAGACTTTCAAAATCACAATTCTGGTAACTCTCAGGATCGTTGCAGAAGTACTCATCTGTGCTTATAATAGCTGATTCCAAGAACTGATTAATCTCGTCTTCATTTGTTTCATGCGGAAGCTGCATTCCGTTCTGATCAGTGCCAACCTCACTGGCGAGTGGATATTGAGAGTCATATGATGATCCAAGCTCCACCTGCACCTGTGAGTGCAAAAGTGATAAGATTTTTCCGTGGCCATCTGGTGATTCCATAGTTGGGTCAGGAAAAAGTCTGTGCAGCATGTCTTCGAACTCCAAATCCGGCTGAAGAAAGCAATGAAGAATTAGCAAGTGTATGAGTGGGATTTGATACCATACACAAAAAGATAAGTCGCCAAAATTGAGCTAAAAGTAGTTTCCCATCTTACCTCGACAACCGATTGACCTCCTACATCATCAGCAATAGGTAAAGGAGCACCAGGGGGTGTTCTGTCAAATCTTAGTGGAATGCTACCCTCACTGCCGGAAGGCAGTTTTTCATCTTGGGCATTTGATAGAGGAGTCATCGGCGATTCTATATCCACGGGAAATGACTGGACTGTGGCTGGAGAAGCATCATTTTGTTCAAGTTCCTCGACGTTTGAAACTTCAGTGTTCTCATCCTGCATCCCGTCAAGCTTCTTACTACACTTCTTCATTAGCTTGCAGAGGACAAACAAACCCTACAATAGGAACACACAAAAAATGTGAAATTGAATTTAGTGATCCAGTATTGGAATTCAAATCCCCAAAATACAACTGCAACTCCAAAATTACAAGAAAAAAGACACATCTCACTAGTAAGAATTTGAAGGAGAAACATAGACCTAAACTTTTGGTAAGCATGCAAGAGACTCGTGATGCAGATGAAATGCAACAATAAAATACAGACTCCCATGCTGAAAAAAAAATACATAGCCTATACGAACATCCCATCAAGTTTGGAGGTGTTTTTGGGTTCCAAAAAAAGAGGACTTGATTAGGATAAAGATCGTTTATAGGCCCACATTCAAGGTTTGTAGTGTTTAATCTGTCCTGTATTCATGCATACAAGGCTTATTCAGTTGATGATATGGTTTTCATGCAGAATCTGCAGCCGGAGGCCATAACAACTAAATACAAATAGCCGCAGTATGAGTTTATAAGAACAGAAAGGTGGAATGGAATTTAAGCACTCATCCCTCCCCAACCCACCCACCCACCAACACACAGATAGCTCAATTAAAGGTGTTTCAGCGTGTTACTAAAACACCTAGTTTCCACACCCATTAGATTAACACACACACACACGAGGAAACTCCATTATAAGCTACAAATTTATACTCAAAAGTAACAGAAACGTATTCATCCTTTGCCCCATAACATGCAAACCCACTCCACCATTCATTTCTGCAAGAATCAAAACGTACCCAGGTGCAGATAAAGTAAAATTAAGTCGCTTTTGGGTGTTAATCTTATCCACAAGCTCAAACATACAGAATTGAACAGATCAAAGACAGAGAGGTAGATTAAGAGTCGAACCTGTCCCGGTTTAGTGCCATCAAGCTGCTCACTAGTTGCACGGTACTCGTGAATTACCCAGTTAGTCTTCTTCCCCCCTGGAGCACGCCCTGTGTAGAAGACCAGAGTCTTCTTGGTGCCAATCACCGTCGATCTCCTAACAGCCTTGATCAACCTATCCCTGCCTGTGGCCTTCCAATACCCCTCCGGTGTTGCTCTGTTCGCTCGCTTTCCCATCCTATACTTGCGATCAATGGGACAAAAGAAGACCCACTCATCATCATTCGTCTCTATACGCGACATAGCTGCAATTACACAAACAAAATAGAGTCCTGATGAGAACTGATGTACACAGAAGATTTATCCCTACATTTGATCAATCATAGAACCTACGTTAATCTTCACTAAACATAAACACGTTCCAAAATGCACATAGGCATTGATTGAGATCGCTGAAAAAGTCGGTTCTTTTGCTAAAGATCAACCAAAAAAAGTTCACATCTTTCGTATTTATTTCAGTAAAAACAAATTAGCTCAACCAGATTAACAACCAGACACCACAAAAACGTCATTTTTATTAATTATCAAGCCAAAAAAAAACACACACTAGATTTTCCCCAAATACTTGGGGCATTTACCCACAAAATTAGGGGATTTCAACTGATTTTATACCAAGTATCCAAGAAAACCCCCAAAATAAAGGGTTGATTTATTACCAGGCAAATCCCAGGGTTCTTTTTTACAGAGATCAACCTCTCGAATACCGTTGACTTCTTTTTCATTGCCGTTGATCTTATTTTTCAGGAAGTAATTGACGAGTTCTTCGTCGGTGGGACGGAATCGATATCCTACCGGTAGAGAGCTCAAGGGCAAAACAGCCATCAGCTCTCCTCGACAATCAAAGAGACCGAAAAATTAGTTTATACAAGAGCTTGTGAGATATAGATTGAGATCGAGTACAAGAGAGAGAAGAAAGATTCAGGCAAAATTCATTGTGGTTTCAAAGACGGAGCCTTTCATCAGATACAGAGAGAGAGAGAGAGAGAGAGAGAGAGAGAGAGAGAGCAGAGACTGGTGGAGTGCTTTTCCTTTTTTCTGGAGTGGAAGGAAACCGCGGTTTATATACGCGAATCCACTTGATTATACCGCGTAAACTGCGTACCCGTTTTTAAGGTCGGAATATCGTTAGCTGGCACTGAAACTCTTGGATTTCCTATTATGCCCATCTGGTTTGCCTCTGGTTTAGTTAACTGACACTGAAACTCTTGGATTTCCTATTAGCCATCAAGGAAACTCTTGGAAAATTTGGAAAATCGAAGATGGCTATTAAGAAATCAAGGTAACTAATTTGGAAATCGAAGATGGCGTAAGAAGGAGCTTGACGATCAGATTACAGACAACCGATGATGACTTACACGTAAGCTATTTGACGTCATCGGTCGTTTGGGACCCACTCGTGACGTCGGAGATGGACAGAAGCGAGAGTGGGGACTCTTTCGATTGCCCCGGAGATGACAGGTGGGATCGTGACCGGAGATGGACAGAGCGAGAGAACGCAAGTTTTCCTACTAGTTTTTAGTAGTACTACAACTATTTCTTTATGGTTTAAACTACCACTGACCTCCCCTTAGGTTTCAAGGGGGGCCAAAAACTAGTTTAGGTTTAGGTCTTTATGGGTAAACTCCACTGACCTCCCCTTAGGTTTCTAATAATTGTAGACACCTCTTCTAAGGTTCTAATAATTACATTGACCTCCCTTACTTTATGAATATTACCAAGATTCTCCATTCGGTTAAGTTTACTCTAATTGACGTTAGTTTAGGGCCTTCAAATGACTGAAATTGTGAGAGCCCACTTTAGGGGCATTGTTTTTTCACATCGACAATTAAATGGTGTTCCACTAACAAAAACTATTTTTTCTAAACAAAGTGCAAATTCTCTCATAATACATTACAAAAAAACTTGAAAAAACATTTTTTTTCAAAAACCAACTTAGGGTTCTTTGGCTAATAAAACACATTTTGGTTTATTTACATTGACCTTTATTTATGAATATTTAAGTTTGACTAATAATTTTATACTTTTAGCCTTCAAATCTCGTAAATTGTGAGAGCCAAGGGGCATTGTCAACAAATCGACGAAAACTAACAAATGCAAAAAAATTTGAATAAGGACAAAACCAAAAAACATAAAAAAAACATAAAAACATTACATAAAAAAACCAGCTTTTTCAAAAAACCAACTTAGTGAAACACCCCCTTAGGGGCGACGCCAACTCTTACTAGTGGTATCAGGTGAACCCACTCACCTGCAAATCCATACATTTTACCAAGTATATTTCTTCTCCTTTTGAACATTTCCTATTGATATGTCACCATTGTAAAAAGGGTGAGTCTATTCGCAGCTCATTTTGGACTTCATACAGCCCTTTTGCTAAATAAAACCCCGCTGATGTGGCAAATTTTTGTTTTTGCTTCATATAACCCAGAAAATTTCCCAAATTACCCTTGTTATTTTTCTCCCAATTCACTCAAAACACAACTCAAAACCCACCCACTCTCAAACCCACGCTCAAAGCTCAAAACCCTTCTCCTTCCTCATCCCTCCGTCTGATTGATCGACCGACCTCAGACCGATCAACCTCCATCACCACCGCTACCGACCGACCTCCGATCTACTCCCTGGTCCTCGATTAACACAGTTAACAGGTACTCTCTCTCTCTCTCTCTCTCTCTCTCTCTTCCCGTTTGAAGCATTTTTCTTCTTACCTGAAAAAATTGGAACTGCTCGGTAATAGATTCAAGCAAAGTTCCCATTTCAAAAAGCTTTTTCAAGACACTACAGGGACAATGAAA
This sequence comes from Vaccinium myrtillus, assembly GCA_016920895.1. Classification (NCBI taxonomy): domain Eukaryota; kingdom Viridiplantae; phylum Streptophyta; class Magnoliopsida; order Ericales; family Ericaceae; genus Vaccinium; species Vaccinium myrtillus. The sequence goes on from CM029279.1 coordinate 34,787,974, forward strand.
ATGCCATCACGTTCTTTATCAATTTGTGTGAAATGGGAGGATGACTTTGACTTTAGTATTATTGATGATCCAGCATAAAAAGGATTGGCTAGACATAATGCATCTAATGGCTCTAGTACTTTGCGGTTGATCTTTCTCATGCGAATAGATATTCAATATGACAAACATTATGGTATTCTTCGTTTTCCTGTTGTTGTATGAGATTCCTTATAGTTTACCATATCAGTTTGTGCTTGATGTGATTTGGTACTAAGCCCTAGTTGATGTGATTTGGTACGTTTGATTCATATGGCTGTAATTTTTTTGACTGGTTATTTTATGCTATGAGCATTTGTTGAAGAAAACAACAATGAATATACTGGGAGAACCACTCATTGTTAACACATTTGCTCCAATGCAAACATGAATAAACTGATTATTGTGCACACCATATGTTTGACGAAATGCTAGTAACTTAGATGGGCATTTTGTGTACCAAGTATAATCTTTCTTGACAAAATGCTAGTAACTTAGATGGGCATTTACTTCATTCATGATTTTAGTAACTTAGATGGGCATTTTGTGTACCAAGTATAATTTTTCTTGACGAAATGCTAGTAACTTAGATGGGCATTTACTTCATTCATGATTTTAGTAACTTAGATGGGCATTTTGTGTACCAAGTATGATTTTACTTCACACATTACATGAATTGGGTTTGGTGAGACTATTTACAACTTTTTAGAGTTGGAATATTGTTTGTACCATTTTGAAGTTGCAGTTTACTTAATTAGGGACAACGTGAAATATTCTTTGCTTTAGAGTTGGAATTTTATTTTGTTATTTGTTATTTTACTTTACTTTACTTGACTGAAGTTTTGTATGTCTAACAAACAGATATGGCCCGCGAACGGCAAACAACTTCTTTTCGGCGGCGCAAGGCCTCGGAGGCTAGGCAGGCTACGGGCCAAAAGTCCAAGTGTGCTCGTGCTCGACCTGCCCTCCCCCGACAGCAACCCCCTCATGCGGCGCAAGGCCTCGGAGGCTAATCACCATATAACATGTGCGAGGCTTTGCGGCACATATCAAGTATCTTACGGCCTACGATCAGGGGAGAGCCTAGGACACCACGTACGACAGAGGGTGCCACCTATTGTAGACGCACATATGCTACTTGAGCATTGTGTTTTATTTCTTTGACTATGTGGTTGACTATATGTGTATGGATAGACTTATGGATATTTTTTGACTTTCGTTATCTATGGTTAGACTTATCTATATTTTGTGGTTCGTTATGTATGTTGACATCAATATGGTTAGACTATGAAAATTTTATGACTTTGGTTATGTATGTATATTTTGTGGTTGGATGGGCACATTCGGATAATTTTAGGCCTCTAATTTTGGCACATTGGTTATGTATGACTTTGGTTATGTATGTATAATTTCAGCTCTCTGGTTGTCGCACATTCGGATATTAACTCCCGAAATTATACCCATAATTAGGATAGAAATTGCTGAATTATGTCCAAAATTGCGGATATTAACTACCATCACCAATTTCTGCTCTTTGGATCTGGTTTGAGGTTCAGATATTAACTCCTGAAATTATACACATAATTCGGATACAAACTGCTGAATTATGTCCAAAATTGCGGATATTAACTACCATCACCAATTTCTGCTCTGGATGTGGATTGAGGTTCGGATATTAACTACCGAAATTTTGCCCAAAGTTCGGATATAAACTCTCGGTTGTATGAGTAAAGTTCGGGTATTAACTCCCGTTTGAAACTTCCAACTTCTGTGCAAAATTGGTCACCTGTTTGAATTAGACCTGTATGAATTAAGTACTAAAATTAAGTACTAAAATTACTCAACAAAATCCATCAACAAAGTCCATGAATTAAGTACTAAAATTACAACATAATACATCCATCAATCTTATAAGTCAAATTACAAAGTTCATCAACAAAGTCCATGAATTAAGTACTCAGCAAAGTCCATAGATTACTCAGTAAAATCCATCAACAAAGTCCATGAATTAAGTACTAAAATTACAATTTCCATCAACATAATACATCCATCAATCAGTGGTGCTACTCAATAATGTCAAAACTCTCTACAGTTGCTACGTCGGAGCCAATTATCCTTCCAAACTGTTCGATTCGACTATGAAATGGTGTTTCCCATCCAATTGCATACGTTTCCCATCCAATTGCATATGATGTCAACTCTAGGAGCATGATTTGTCTTATTGCTTTCCAGTCGTTCTCGTCATACCCAGCCAAGGCCGCAATTGACTTGAAGGAGGATGGTTTTGGATACCGTTGTAGACTTTGACAAACCAACCATTGTATGCCTTAACACACCACAATTGGAATGGGCATTCACATTTTTTGGTCCCTGTGTTACGCTTTCTTTTCTTCTCTTCTGGAATTGAGTTTTTTGGTATAAACGGTCTGAACTTACCACTCCGTTTGCATTGAAATCTTATCCGTGGTCGCCTATTCTTTGTCATTGTTTCAGAAGACTTAACGATAATGACAAATCCATGCTTCAAACCCGTCGAAAAAATCTAGTCTTTCAACTCTTGTTCATTTGGAAACACCTACGAACACATAATTCAAGAAAATTTTACCCTAAATAGCCCGTATGGAATATAATGTGTTTAAAGTAAATAACTTTATCCAAAGTACTAACCTGTTGTGTTGTGAAGTGCTCCGTATAGTCATGAACACCTAATGCACCTAATGACCCTGTTGTGCGACTACCATGTGTGGAAGCATCACCCTAAAAAAAGACCAGTGCATAACAACATTAGTGTTGACATTAGTTCTTGCACTTCGGATTTAAACTCCCGAAATTTGGTATATTTTCGGTACATAACTACCGAATTGTACCAACAATGTCGGACATAAATTGTCAAAAAACTACAACCATTTCGGTAATTAAAAACCGAAATGACAACTTCGTTTCATATTAGTTTTTACACTTCGGATTTAAAATCCCGAAATTAGGTCTAATATTCGGTACATAACTACCGGAAATTGCAAATTATTTCGGACATAAATTTATCAAAAAATTGTAACACTTTCGGAAATTAACTACCGAAATGTAGTGAGATTTTCGGGACTGTGTGTACCGTTTCGAACGAACAGCGACTGAGAAATCGAAAAACCAATGGGTTACCTCTTGTGTTGTTTTTTGCTCGAAAATCTTCATCTCCGAGATACTAGGCTCGCTCTCCACCTCCATGTTTTCCTCTAACTCCTCCGTGGTATGTATTTGTGCATCCATTGGTGAATTTGGACTTCTAAATTGCTCCAATACTCTTTGGAGCTCTTCTCCCAAATCTAGTGAGGGAGAAGATCCCTTCATTGATTCAACATGGTTCTCCATTAAGAGAGAAGAGAGATGAGGGGCAGGGGAGGACAATGGGGTTAATGGCTGGAGGAGGAGGAGGGATTTTTTCACTGTGGGAATGAGAAAAGTAGAAAACGATGGAAGAAGTGAAGGAAGAAGAAGATAGGAAAGTGCACTGGGTTGGTATGTAGCAATTGGGAGAAAGTGGGGTGGGTTGGTATGAAGTAATTTGAGGGGCTAAATGGTCTTTTCACAAGGAAGGTTTTGGTATTTATTTTGGATGGGCTGTATTGAGGCAAAATGGGCTGCGAAGAGGCTCACCCTTGTAAAAAAGTCTTTGAACCCATCTATGTACTGGACAAAATATAAAGGGTGTCATGTTTCCTTCTAAACTACTTAGAAATGTGATAGAAAAGAAAACCCATCCTCTCTCTCTCTCTCTCTCTCTCTCTCTCTCTCTCTCTCTCTCTCTCCTGCTACCTGTTTCCTATAACATTTTTTCTGTCCAAATGTACCTCTCATTTTTGTTTGTGCTTCACTTTCTCGTTCATAAAAGGAAAATGCAAAGAGCACATGTTAATGTTGAAAAAATGTATTGAAAAATGTATAAAAGTAGTATTAAATATATTGAAAAGTATAAAAATGCATTGGAGTACTTTTTTTTTTTTTTTGTGTGTGCTTAATGTATGCCAAGCGGGCACACAATAGCTAGACCCTTCATAAAAAACAAGTGGAATAGATTATGTGCAGAACTCGAAGTAAGTTAAATAGACTTGAAAATCAACTTTTGAATAGTGTTCATGGAATCAACAGCTGATTAGCCTCGTGTTACTTGATGGGTTTTCATCGATGTTAATTGTCAGAGTACATATACGGGTTTTTTTCCCGAATTATTAACTTATTTACAATCTTCTATTTACGATATATGTACTGTATTTCAATTTGTCTAACATAATGGTGACATATGGTGGATATTATAAGTTCGATGCTACAATATTATCGAATGACACCACTAATTACAATTTTTGGAGTCACCATTGTCGCCAATTCACGGAAAGTTGAATTGGAATATAAAGAAACGCCCACTAGCTACTGTTAACTTGAGGTTAACCTTCTTAGCCACGTGGTTAGGCTAAAAGTTAACAGGCCAGCTGGGGCGGATCGTTACATCTGCATTTGTTAGAAACCTCATGGGAGGTTAGTGAAATTTACCCTTTCCTTATTAATTACTAAAGGGAAAAATGGTAAGAAAGAAATAAATTGATTTTCGCACCTCTCTTGACCATCTAGTTGCACTACGTTTGACTGCGCATGCAATGCTCTCTACTAGGAATGCTTTAGTCTTGGTTGGTTTCGGTCAATTTTTGCAAGGAAGATTTGTTTAATAGTGGAACTATTGTACAACTGCTCAACGACATCTTGTATGCGGTTCTATGATATCTGACCGCTAGATCATTTTTTATGGCATATTATTGCATCATTTTTATGGCATCTATTAGGGTTGATGGTTGATTTTAGCAAATGGGTTGCTAAAATAATCTGACAACCCATTCCACTAACTAAAAAAACTAAAAACCTAGCTTATTGCGATTTTCGAAGCAGATCATTTTCTCACAATATATCACATAAAAAAGTCGTGAATAACCAAAAAACACCCTTAGTGTAACACCCCATAGTCACGAACCCCATGAGAATGTGTGGTTATTGGTGGTGCAAGTATCGCGTGGCGGTGTTAGATTACTTAATCAACTTTCTTTTCTGGCATCTTCCTACATCAAAGTAATTTTTAATCAACTTTCTTTTTCTGGCATCTTCCTACATCAAAGGGTAATGGTTTTTCAAATCACATCCACTTTTAAAGTTTGACTAGTCCTACTTTTAACTCCAAGAATATTTAACATATACTAGAAACGTCATTTGATATTGATATGACTTGCCAAAGGATATAGGTTTTGTACAAGTTTTGAAGATCATGCCCTAATAAATATAGTTATCTTTGTGATTTAGACGTGGACCTCAGTGGTCCTAGAAGTGATTTAACCGTACCCATCACCTTCATCTTTATTTTCCCTACCAATTTGCATAGTTATTAAGAACACATACATTCTATATATGTGATGGTATGTCCAGTGGCGACTCCAGGAATTTGGAAGTCTGGGGTCATCGCAGTAATGACAACTAAAAATTTTGTTCCAACAAAAATCACATTTAAAACTCAACCTAATAAACAAAAGATATTATCAAAAGGTATAAAACAGTTTTCTCTATTTTCAGTTTTTACCACACAAAAAAAAAAACTACACAAGCTTCTACAATTGCATTCGATGCGGTATCGAGTTCTGAAATCGTTGCATCATAGCCTCTAGGTCGATACTATCAAATAATCCCTCCGTCCAAAATTGTTGCTTACTTGCTTCTGCTTCACTTTTTGAACCATTCAAACAATTATCTATTTTATAATCTATAATTTTTCTATGATTTTAAAATATGTGTTTGATAAAATTAATTGAGACCTATCAAACAAAATCCATATTAGATATACTCCGTATGTCCTTTTTTAAGTGCTCCCTATCGGAATACATGCAATTTCAAACCTCTAAAAAAACATATTTCTTCATATAATTTTTAAATTTTTTTATACCAAATTAAAAGCTCATTGAGTACTTTAATTTGGTGCAAAAATTTTTTAAAAAATTCTACGAAAGTGCATTTTTTAACGGCTATAAAAATACACGTTTTTTAAAGGTATCATTTTAAAAAGGACGGAGCTAGGGAGTATAAATCACTAAAAATCTAAACTTTTTTTTCAGAGGTCCCAATTTTGAAATAGTAACTAGGAGCAACAATTTGGGTCAAAGGGAATACTTCCTTAGCAAAACAGATCAACCTCTCCATTTCATCAAAAAAACAAAACGAGTGACTAGGATTCAAACAAGCTACACAAAGAGGTGGGATGAAAGTTGGAAAATTATCTAGTGGTGTCAGCCCTAAATTTATGGGGGTTCATTTTTGAATTTCCTAAAAAAAATTAACATAGTAGTAGTATTTTTTTTTTTCGCCGTGGGGTCGGCTGACCCCCCTCATTTATATGTGGAGTCGCCCCTGTGTCACATTTCCATTAGTGTGATAACCATTACTTTGCATTTCATGGGCTTGCAAAAACTAATTTTTTTTATCCTCACCGGTTCTAGTAATAAAAGTTACAAATAAGTACAGTAATTTTATACAAAAGAGACCGTGCCTATACTTAGAATAGAAAGCCCTATTGCATGTATATGGAAAAGGGGTTCTTATAGGCCGGTCTTGTTTCGTCCTTGTTATCCCTTCCAAAACCTGCACACGTCAATTCATAGCTATTCCACCTAAGTCCCCCTCACGCGCGCATCATAGCTATTTCTCTCTCCAATGTGCCGCATCATTACTTTCTCTCTCTCTCTTCCCCTTTTCGGCAGCCTATAACAAATGGGCAAGACATTAACTCTCTCTCTATCTCTCTCTCTCTTCTAGTTCTTTTCCTTCTTTTAATACTAGAATACTCCTCTCTCTTCTCTCTTTTATTTTAAATTTTAAAATAAAATAATTTTTGTTATACACAATATTTTTTATAAAAATTATATATATGAAATCTACTTGATGAGATTTTTCAAATAAGATCTCATTTGAATATGAAATTGTGTACATGTTAAAAAAAGTTATTTTATACCATTAATTAATACTCCATCCGTCCCTTTTTAAGTGATCCATACACGAATACGTGCAATTTTAAACCCCTAAAAAACATATTTCTCTATATAACTTCTTAATTTGTTTTATACCAAATTAAAGTGCTCATTGAGTACTTTAATTTGGTGCAAAAAAAAAAAAAAACGATATGCGAAAGTATATTTTTAAACGTCCGCAAAAATACACGTTTCCCAAGTGGATCACTTAAAAAGGGACGGAGGGAGTACTAGTTTACACCCCTTCTAAACAATTCACACCCTCCAAAATGAAAGAATTCATAGACTTGAAATGTAGAATTCACACATATCACAACTCACTCTCCAAAATACACAATTCAAACCCTAAAAAGAAAGAATTCACACCACTTAAATGCAGAATTCACACCCCTTCTGAATAATTCACAACATTCAAATGCACACAATTCACATCTCTTGTAACAATTCACACTCCTAATAGCATACAACTAACACCCCTGCAACAATTCATATCCTTAATAACACGCAAATTTACACCTCTAAAATAATTCACACCCCCTTATACAAACAATTCACACCCCCAAAAAAATAATTTTTTTTGTATGCATAATTTCATATTCACAATGTATCTTGTTTGATAGATCTTGTCGAGTAGGTTTCTAAAATATAATTTTTTTAAAAAACGGATATATATAATAAAAAATATTAAGTTTTAAAGTTTTAAAAATATAAAAAAGAAAGAGGGGAGAGAGAGAGACCTCAAAAAGGTAACTGATCCCTTTTTGCTTGTGTTGTACAATGGAGAGAGAATATCACAATTAATTATGGGTGGGACATGCACGGAAAAAGAGGGATAAGAGAGAGAAAGACAGAGGACAATACACCTCACGCGCGCGCACATAAAAAGTGAAAGAAAAAAATGGAGTTTGGACGGAAGTCCTCACAAAAAATAGGGGCGTCTTGGAATTTGCCGTATGGAAAAAGCATAATCTGTTGTGGACTTATGGGCTTCCTAGATACTCTTCCAGAAGGTTGTCGGGGAGCATTATAGATGAAGCTACAAAAAGGAATAAATTGCGTAACTGGAAAATCTGATTATTAGTCCAAATGGGAACAGCCCATGGATGGACCAGCCCACTTCCGTTCGGGTTCTCAGTTGAATTTTGTGGGCCGATGGTGGGCCGATGGACCACACCTAAGGATTTGGGCTTCCGCAATACTAGCCAGTATAGGTAGAACTCCCTCTTTCCTCTAGGGTTTTTGGCTGCCTCACAAATCTTCTTCCCCTTCGTGTAGAGAGAGAGAGAGAGAGAGAGGTATCAAAGATGAAGACAATACTATCTTCAGAAACCATGGACATCCCAGACGGGGTGAAGATCACGATAAAGGCCAAGATAATCGAAGTGGAGGGCCCACGAGGGAAGCTCACCCGCAATTTCAAGCACCTGAACCTGGATTTCCAGCTGATAACTGATGAGGAATCGGGAAATAAGAAGTTGAAGGTCGAGTCGTGGTTCGGATCGCGGAAAACTACCGCCGCCATCAGAACGGCACTCAGCCACGTTGACAACCTCATTAAGGGAGTCACCAAGGGGTACCGGTATAAGATGCGGTTCGTCTACGCTCATTTTCCGATTAATGCCAGTATCACCAACGCTAACAAGTCAATCGAGATACGTAATTTCCTTGGTGAAAAGAAGGTACCGCCTCGAACTCTTCCTTTATGATCCTCATTTTTGAATCTTCAAGCTTTCTGTTATGCTGTTAAAATGTCTTATCACAAACATATAGTCAAATGCTGTGATAGGTTTCGTTATTTTTTATTGTGTTGATTTTCTTTAAGAATGCTTATTGCCTGTCTAGATTGATGCTGTGAAGATGTGATCATATTCTTTACTGATTGTGTATTGTCAATGTTGTTAGTGTAGTGTAGATTGTTTGTGAACATGCATTGCTTTGTGATTTATTTAAACGATTGAGCATGACCTTCTAATAGATGAATGAATGCTTTCTTGATTGCCAATGATTTTTTTTATAGACACTGAGGTTATGTGAGACCTGGTAGTCATTTTTATTCTGTTCTTCTGTTTGAGATGAAAGTTCTATAGGCGTTAAGTTCGTGGCTTCAAACAACATGGTGGTAGTTTTTTTTTTTTGGTCAAGTGCGAGTTGAAATGCGCTCGAGATGAATTGTAACTAGACGCTTGGGCGTTCCAATTAAAATGAGGGTTATGGGTGTTCACGAAAGCAATGTTAATGTTTTTATGGCCCAGTCGATATGAGTGCTCTAAGAGCAATTCCAGGGGACTAGTACAGGTGTTAAACATAAAATTTAGCTCTAGTGGCCGGCAAAACAAGATAGGAAGGCCCAAGATCCTAGTTAAGATACGTCTTGCTGGACTATAAACTCACCCTCTTTCTCTCTATCTTGAAAAATTTGAAAGATGCATTTGGGATGTAAGAAAAATCTTTGTAACTGAAGATAGCCAAAGTAGAGACTTGTTGAAATGGAAATGAAATACTGGCTACCTAATGCAGAAAAGTTCGATATTTGATCGTCTTTGTTATCTGTTGGAGTTGCCCTAATGGTGCTGGCCTGAAGTCTTTGGCACTTAGCTATACCACTATCTTATGGACGTGTAGGAGGTTCACACCTTTTATGACCTCATGTGATTAATTCGTTGTATTAGGGAAATTTTTTTGCGTTTGAGACATTCCCATTGTAGCTTCTCATTTTACACTCGACAGTGAGCCGACAACTCTAGCACACCACTAACAACTCCAATCTAGCACCAAAAAGGTTGTTAGTGCTTCCAACTGACACCGTCTTGCAGTACACCAACTTAAGGTGTTTATGTCAAGCTGAAGTTTGTGTAAGAAGTTAGTCCGTTAGTGCACTGATTTCCTTTTTTGGTGCTCCAGTGGACCTGTTGAAAGACTTCCTACATATGTTAGGTGCCAGGAGGTCTGCTAAATGGGTCTAGTTGTTTGGGTAGTCATGTGAGTGCCTCTGCCACTAAGCCTTCAAAACCATCACACTTCTGTCAAATGATATATTTAAATGGAAGATTGAGGATTGCTAGATAGATGCAGAAGAGTTTACTTGCGCAGTTGTGCCTATTAAACACAGTGATGTTGCCTTATACGTTGATATTCCTGAATAGATGCAGTTAATTCCTTTTGTTATGGGCCTACTGCCTACGGCATACAAAGCATGCCGATGGGGTTACATGTGAAATTTGCTCATAAATTTTTTGCCCTTGTTTGCACAGGTGAGGAAAGTTGATATGCTTGAAGGGGTTACCATTCTTCGGTCTGAGAAAGTTAAAGATGAACTGGTATTGGATGGGAATGATATTGAACTTGTATCTCGGTCCGCTGCCCTGATAAACCAAGTACTTACCTCTCTCTTTTTGGTACTCACATTCTTCTGATTTATTATGTACCATTGCCGCCGTCTGACCTTTTTACCTCTGATTGTTTTGTCAGAAATGTCATGTCAAGAACAAAGATATCCGGAAGTTCCTTGATGGTATTTATGTCAGTGAGAAGGGAACAATGGTCGAGGAGGAATGACTTGTTAGATAGTCGCTAAAATTTTGATGGTGTTCGCTAGATGTTGTCATTTTACTATTTCAGAGTTTGTGGGTACCAGTTGGTTAACCATTCATAAACTAGTTTGGAGTTAAATTTTCACATTTTTGTTTTCGCAAACTTCTTCTTCGTTATGAGATTCTGGTTGCTGGATCTTTCAGTATGCTGATTGTATGGCGCTTCATATATGTATTTCTGTAGAGACTTTGGTGAATGCTTGAAACTGAGTAAGCCAACTGTTATATCTTTCTATTAGAAAATGGGGCTTTGTTTAGTTCACGAGAATCGTTTGCAACTTTGCACCCTCTGAAGATGCATCCAAGGAACAGGGGATGCTGGTGTTCTTCTCTGGGCAGATCAGGGCCTGAGTTTCTGTCCGTCTCAAATCTCACAAGTGAAGAGATTGGAAAGAATTGTGGGTTTTTCCAATTGGTGTTTATTTTTCCGTTTTGTTGTTTTTTTGTTGTAGATTGTTTGTTTTTATTGGAGACCAAACTAACTGATATTGCTTTCTTTGCTATACTGATCATACGCTTGCATTTCAAATGATCAACAATCTGGAAATATGAATATATTGATAAATGATGTTATCGGGATGAATTTGGCTACTAGAGTTGGTACAAATGTACAATTGTACAAAGAGTATCTTCAACAGTCGCTAGGCAAAATGCCTATTCAAAACACCAAATTCTATTTTGGTCACCCATTGGATAAGCAAGCACCTTTTGGGGTGGTCATCATGTGGGATCATAATCGTGCTATTTTAGATATCAACTACGGAAAGAATAAGGTTTCTTCAGCTCTTGTTGCAGAGGCTTGGGCCGTCCGAGTTGATTGTGCAATGGTGGAGGCAAGAGCTGAAGGAAACACTGTAATTGAATTGGATTGCCGTGGAGTGGTGTCCGGCTGATGACTGAGGAGGGAGTTCCTGGGAAATTCAGAGTTTGATTGAAGATGCTAAACGCTTTATGTCTAATACTATTAATTCTGTTGTAACATGGTGAAATCGTAAAGCAAATGGTAGTGCAAATTGGTAAGCTAAAACGCTAGAATAGGATCCCTTCCCTCGCCTCCCTTGGCGGTTCTCCCTTCGGATTTCTGTATGTTGATTAGCTCTGATCTGCATGATGATTGATAAACCCCGCTTCAAAAAAAAAAAAAAAAACGTGCATATTTTTAAAATTAAAACCGTGCATATTTTTTAATTTTTTTTACGCCAACTTGAAAATTACAATAAATTGGGTGCAAAGAACATTTAAAAAGCTATACGCGAAAATTTTTGTTCAAAAAATTACAAGTTTTTTCATGAAGGACACTAAAAAAGAGGCGGAAAGAATAATATTTTGGCGCTCATGATTTACATGAATCACTTAAACGTGCTACATTGACCATTTAACGAAAAAAATTTGTTCACCAAAAGAGGGTAAAAAACCTTCACTCTGATTGGTTGAAATGGTGTGGGTCCACTAAAAATGGTGTGAATCCCACCACAAAGTGATGTTATGCTTACCAAAAAACGTATTGATTCCGTAGATCCCACACCATTTCAACCAATCAGGGTGAGAGTTTCGTTCAACCTCTTTTGGTGAGGCTGAATAAATTTTTTTCCACCATTTAACTGATGTGATTGGTTTATATGTTCATGTGAAATGTCACGGAAGGAATAATATTTGCTCTTGAAGAAAATATAATGTGTGGGACAACTATAGTAATTACAGAATCCATGAGATTATGAACATAAAAGGTAATGTCATAATTTAATTTTCTTGATATGGCAGGAATTTAATTTTACAATCCATGACAACTGGAGTGGTAAGGTATAAGGTAGTTTCTTAGTTGGCTTATAATAACTCAATTTTATTGTGATGTTGGCCATAGAGATGGATAAGTTTTAAATTGTTTTGGTGAATCAATCTAACTATCGATTGCAGAGATTAACGGTCATGATTGCTCATCACACGCCTGCAGTGCTACTCTTTTACGGCACGAAACAATAAAACGAAACAATAAATTTCAATTTTCGCCCATGCAAAAAGGCAGTGCCTTTCTTTTTCCCGGAGAGGGTGAGCTCAATTAATTTAGGACAGCTGAGATAACTTGGATGACAAGAAGGCGGTTACCAGGGTTTTACCAGGGCTTTAGACCCCTATATATACGCCTAAACCCCCTCCCTCTCCTTCTCCACCTCTCTGCAAACTCAAAAACTCAGATATAGAGTTCAATTCTGCAAAATCAAATCCAGTCTCAATCAATCAGATCTTCATCTACATTCGAAGATCGGACAATGAGTATCATCGCCAAATCGAGCTCCCTTGCCAGCCTCATGGCATTGAATCACCTCCGCCAATCTTCCATTGTTTGCAGAGGGCTTTCTACTTCATCATCTCCTTTCCCTTCCATTCTCAAACAGTCATCAGTCCTCACCAATCATCTCTTGCCGCCTCATCAACTGAATTCTCCCTCCGTCCGCCACTTCCGCATCAAACGTGATGTCAAGTAAGCATCGATCACATTTACTTAAACACACACAAACATATTACATACACCGATTACATGATATATATGCAAGCATGTATAGATATATTATATATGCACTGACACACAATTGTTTCTTTGTCTTATTTTGTTTTTTATTTTTGTGCTTACGAGAGTAGTTATGAAATGTCACGACCAATCAATTGGGGAATTCGGATTGTTCCTGAGAAGAAGGCATTGGTGGTGGAACGATTCGGGAAGTATGTGAAGACTCTCACTCCTGGAATTCACTTTCTCGTTCCGTTTGTTGATCAAATCGCCTACGTGCATTCTCTCAAGGAAGAGGCGATTCCGATTCCGGATCAATCCGCTATTACCAAGGACAATGTTAGCATCTCAATAGATGGAGTTCTGTATGTTAAGGTACCATTGGTGTGTTTTTGAAGATTCTTTGATTTACTGGTTTATTGTTTTATTGAATAAATGTTTAATTGATTTTTGTGCTGTAATAGGTTGTGGATCCTCAACTAGCATCGTATGGAGTTGAGAATCCCTTGTACGCAATTGTCCAGCTTGCACAGACCACAATGCGTAGTGAACTTGGGAAGATCACACTCGACAAGACATTTGAGGAAAGAGACACCCTCAATGAAAAGATAGTGGTGAGAATTCGTTTTTGCTTGGATATTGGCATTGTTGAAACTCCGCTTTTTTTTGATGGAGGATACAATCTGATTTTTCTAAAGTTTCCATTTTCATAATTTAATCCTGCCAAAAATGTATTTGCAAAACTAAAAACTCACAAAATAACTAAACCTTATTGTCTCAAGGTATATAGTTTGTATGAGGACCACCCCACCTAAATTTTACCTGGTTTTTTTTTTGTTTCCCTATTAAATGAGGGTATCATCTACTCAAATGATTTTAAATGTTGGCTCTTACAGAATAAAAGATGTTTATCAAATGAGACAAACAAGACAAAACTTGCAAACAAGGAAACAAATGGAGATAAATGAAAGAAAGGTCTTAACAAGAGGAATGTCAAAAAAGTCTTCAGAGACATCATAACAGCACTGACATTCCTATGAAGGATAAATTTAGAAACTAGGATCTATCACAAAATGATGCCTGGGAAAATCTTTTGCATTGTAGTCGTCAGATAATGTCTTTAACATGAACCAGAGCATTTGATTTTGGCATCTCATTAGGCATGCAAGAGTTTGTATGTATGGCAAGCATGTTTATGTTGAAGTTTTAAGCAATAGATTTTTACATGCCTTTTATCTTTAGATAGTTCTAAAAGGACATTTTGTTTCAGATGGCCATCAATGATGCAGCAAAAGATTGGGGTCTGAAGTGTCTTCGTTATGAAATAAGTATGAGCTTTTCTGCACCTCTCTTTTGTTGAATACTTTTTATAAACATTTCCTTCACAACTTGTCATGTATGGCTTATTTTCTTTGGTTCTTTAGGGGATATATCTCCTCCTCTTGGAGTGAGGGCAGCTATGGAGATGCAGGCAGAAGCAGAACGTAAAAAGAGAGCTCAAGTTCTTGATTCAGAAGGTGAGGATTTCTTTCTTTATACATTTTGTAGACCAGTACAATCTTGGGTCAAAATGATGTATTGATGTATTTATTTCGAGATGAAGGAGCTAAATTAGTTTTTCTTGAAGTGGAACAAAAACAAGACCACTAGTTAGAATTTGTAAATCCTACCATCAGAAAAGAAATACTTGACAAAGTTACGTGAGTCTATGCTGGGAGTCGAAGTTTGTGTAAGAAGTTAGAATTCATTAGGGTTCCCGTATGCTCATCTATGCAGTGGAGTCCAGAATTCATTAGGGTTCCCGTATGCTCCTATAGCCGATATAAGGAATCATGGTCTTGTCCAACCATGGTTGGGACGATTATGGCATTATGCCACCGTGGTGAATGGAACTGCCACAAATCCTCCATCACAATGGAAGGCAGGATCTAGAAGCGTACATTGCAGTCAGTGGGAGAAACTGGTTACCAAACCTATGCCAATTAAAAAAAAAAACTGGTTACCAAACCTGCATAGCATCAGGAAATGGATGAGGAAATTCATTTACTTCAGCTCCTTGGTAACATAAAATGTGTTAAAGAGTTGTTCAACCTTATCCAATCAAGTGATCCAACATGAATTTTATGTTCCTGCCATTGGGGCAACTGACTTCCCACCCCTCTACCTGGGAGAAGTTTGAAGTTAAACCAGACTCAAGATCATATAATACAGATTTCGGTTGAAGGAAACTGAAGTAATTAATCAAAAGAAGTTCCAAGTTCCTCAATGTTTAAACAGTGTAAAAAGCCTGTCCACGAAGGACTACAGTGTACTTGACCCCATATTTATGCCTTACCGCATGCAAAGAACACCTGGAAAAGCCTTCTCTTTTAAAAAAGACCAATGTATCGATTTCTTCACAAGTATTGTTTCCTCTTACATGTGTTTTGGATATTTGTATGTACTTTGTGTTCAACAGGAGAGAGACAGGCAAACATTAATATTGCTGATGGGAAGAAGAACTCAGTGATCCTTGCATCAGAAGCTGCAAAGATGGACCAGGTCAATAGAGCACTAGGTAAGTTATCGTAGTTGGTCAACATCGTAACATCTGTTATATGTTTTAAGTCATTTATTAAGGTGAATACCTATTAAATAGATATTTGCTCATTGGACGAAACAAACACTTGATATTCTCTGACCATTGATAAGAATGGTGGTGACTGTCGCGCTCTTTATTTTTCTTTGGAAGTGAAAGAGAGACCCTTGATGTGGTAATGTAATATATCTATATATAGAATATAAGAACCATAAATAGCATTGCTAATGTTAATGGTTTTTCCCTTCAGAAGTACTCCATTGTTTTCCACCTCCTCAATATCTTGTCCCTCTTTATTAATGATTTCACCCAATAACTTTTTGTTAAATCAGGAGAAGCAGAAGCAATAATTGCTAAAGCGCAAGCAACAGCCAAAGGAATTACCATTGTTTCAAAGGCTGTTCAAGAACATGGAGGTGTAGAGGTGAGGTCACTGATTTTATAATTCTACATGTGAATGACAGTTTTGAGCCCTTAGTCATCCAGAAAAATAGTATAATAAAGAAAATGCTTTGAGTACTGTTCATGATAGAGAAGAAGTGGTTACTTGTAAAAAAAAAATGATAGAGAAGAAGAATGTTGGTTGTAGATACCTTTCCCGATACATCAGAAAGGTCCAGCACCATTCTAAGATTAAGTTTAGCTCAGTTTTGACGGCCCCATTTAATTTGTTTCTTCTTTTATGGATTGGATGTCTACTTGATGTTATGACTAAAGCAATTGCGACCTAGGACTACTGAGTCTGTGAACATAGTGATGCAGCTCTACAAATGGGTCTAGTTTCCTTTCCCTCCAAAACGTGAGTCATTGGTCTTTTCCCCCCCGAAAGAGGCTGTCTCAGAGTGTATAGAGGCCATCTCAATGTGTTAAGAGGCCACCATCTCAATGTGTTAAGAGGCCACCTCATCATTTTTCACTTCCAATTTGACCGATGTTGACGCTAGGTGCTGAATTTAAAAATATTAGGTAACTTCAAGTGTTACTGAAATAAAGCATAGTTTAGGGGTTTATCAGAAATTTGGCCGGTATTTGAAAATTTTCCTCTCTCTAACATGATGCCGTATGAGAAAAGCTTCCAGCTAAAATAAAGTATGCATTGGTGCTTGCAGCATGATTGTCTCAGGAATGCATTGGTTCTTGCTTTCCTGGTTGTTGGACACTTTTCAGTCACTGTTGCTCATTTCCAAAGTATGCATTGGTGCTTGCAGCATGATTGTCTCAGGAATGCATTGGTTCTTGCTTTCCTGGTTGTTGGACACTTTTCAGTCACTGTTGCTCATTTCCAGTCAGTAGATGGGATAAACTTGAATTACACATCTGATAATTCTTTAATCTGGCGACCTATACTCCTTTCGTAATCAATGGCAATGCTGAGAGCAAAAGAGCCTGGTGAATTTGGGGCTTCGTTAATGAACGTGAATGCCTGGTTTAAAGGCCCATTGCTGGAATTGACGGCTTCCCTGTCCGCAAATTAGAAACCTTCTTTTCAGTGTAATGTTTTTTCAAATATCCACAGAGTTCTCTTTATTCCGGAAAGAAAAGGAAAAATAGTCCTCGGTGTTTGAGTTGCTTCTAGTTGGATTAGTCTCCTTTAAATGCCTCCAAAAATAAAGATATAGATTCAGAATCATTTAAGAAGTTTATTGGAAATGTGAATGAGTCTAATTCTTTTGCATAAGCTGAAGAACTTGTATCTGAATCATAGATGTTGTGTAATGAGGCTTGAAATGTTACGTTGTTTTGCAGGCAGCGAGTTACAGAGTTGCCGAGCAATATATCCAAGCATTCAGCGCAATTGCCCAAGAGGTAAGCGATAGAGACATTAAGGCTTGTATCCTAGTGTTTGTGTAGTGTTTAAAGCAATGTTTCTCTGTTTTTATATGTTCTCAATGAGTTTCGTATGTCCTTTCAGGGCACTACACTGCTACTTCCTACAGAGGTTAATAATCCGGCCAGCATGATAGCTCAAGCTTTGACCGTGTACAAAACCTTGATTGGTGGCAATCCTGGTGACATGCCAAAGGAAGTGTCACGATCTGAAATAGCAGGAGATCTTGAGGCTGGGCTTCCATCTGAGAGACCTAAAAATGATAGCTCGACACCAGCTGGATCAAATGATGGAGATGATCCAGTTTTCTCGCTACAGAGCCCCGAGAAGGAAAATTAGACTTGGTGCAAAGCCACCTTAATCTTCCAGCAAGGCAGAGGTCTATTGTGGCCTTTCGTTCTTTTAGTATTGTGATTGTTCTCTTGTTTAGGCCATTTTTACTTGCTTTGGGACAGGAAAAGTTAAGGATATCTTAGACAATGAGATTGATGAGAGAATAGTTTTTGTTTTTCACAGAATCATGACATGGTGTGCCATCTATGGTAATGTCCAAAATATTTTCCCTTTTGAAAACAATAGCAATATTCTGGAAATTACGATAGATGGCTCACCATCTCATGACTGTGAAAAACAAAAACCAGTCTCTCATCAATCTCGTTGTCTAAGATATCCTTTAACTTTTTCTGTCGCAAAGCAAGTAAAAATGGCCTAAACAAGAGAAGAATCACAAAACTAAAAGAACGAAAGGCCACAACAGACCTCTGCCTTGCTGAATCCTTTTACTTCAGATTTTGTGCCTGCTGTTTATTTTCGATATCTGCATTGGGCCCAAGTATGTCTCTTTCCAGATTACAAGTTGATGCAAAAAATTGGACATCTAGCTGTAGGGAAACTTTATGAGATTTCTTACCAAGTGTAGCACTAAACCAGATATTGTATTTCTATAAGTGCCGGTAGCAAGTTCCAAATTATGTGCAATGAAAATGAGTCAAGTTTCTCCTTGCTAGTCCTCGCGAGGACACTCATAAGATTAGCATTGCTCAAAAAAAAAAAAAAAAAAAAAAGGTTTCTCCTTGCTTCAAGGATCAACAAAACGGTATAAGCTGTAGGCATTTCTACTAAAGTTTGCTGGATCCTTATTTTAACTTTACTCCTGCTTCTGGAGTTACGATCAGGTGCAAGGCCAAGTATCACTTGGGTGGGGTGGCCCCTATACGATCAGGTGCAAGGCCAAGTACTCAGGCACAGAAAATGTAAATTTGACCTCACGAGATATAATCGGCAAGCTCTTCTCTCATATAATTTGGATCATAAGAACTCAAGTCTTTGCAATAGATAGTTGCAACTCCGGAAAGGGAAATCTGCTAAAATATTTTACATAGAAACATGCTTGTATGAATGTGTATCTTGGAGGGATATAGATACCATAGTATACCCTAAACGTTTTACACGAATCCCCTTGGTTCTTTTGATACAACAAAGTTTACAGGTAACCCAAGGAAGCCTCAAGAAGGTCATGTCCTTGTACATACAAACTATTCACAATGCCGGTCATCATCTGCGGGTTGCACACATTATGTAAGATGAAGTAAAAAGATCCAACCATGTCGAATTAATATAGAGGCAGATGCCCGATCTTCCACTACGGAGTACAACTAACATATTATCAAAACCCAAGTCACATAATCCTCCAATACGATCCTTCGCTGCAGCTCTCAATCTTCGCCCACACAGATTTTAGTAGTCTCAGATGTTTCCGTATGACGCTTTTGTGGTGGCGCTCAAGCAAGCGCATTATACGACTTCTATCACAACCAATTACTCTATGTTTAGAACTTAAACTCCTATTACAAGTACGAGTTATCCCTCTAACAACGAAAAAACACAAAAAGACTATACTAGTTAGCTATTTTGGATGGGTTCGAAGAAGATATTAGAAAGCAGCAATATAAGTGAGGAGAGTGATTACGCTGTCATCTTGTCTAATGCAAAGGCAACTGAAGTGGAACAAGTGAAATCTTACAAGAACCAGAATACACGGGCAACTAATGCCTGAGAGTTCTAAACAAGAAAGAATGCACGCGAAAGGGATGACCATTGGTTCATCTTTGTTGTACATTCCACATAAGGGCTTTGTATTAATTGGAAGACAGAACCTTTGATTGCACAAACTGCAAATGCCCTTCAACAGTAAAAATCGGAAAATCCACATTGGTCATCTTTCAGCTTAAATCAACAAAACTGTCTGTTTTCATTAAATAACAACATGCTGATTGTTAATTTGATTGACACAAACAATCTCAAATGCCCTTCAACAAACAAAAAGAATCCAAGTTCATCTTCAGTTAATCAACAAAAAGGCGCTGAATAACAATGAAAAAAAAAAAAAAAAAAAAAGAATGACATAAACAGCGGCCATAATTCTCCATCAAATACAACAACTCATGTACAGCTATCAGCTAGGAAAAAGAATAAACCAATTGAGCCTGTAATAAAGGACCAAACTTCAGCATATCTAACCTTGAAAATGAAGGTGAAATCAAATCAGAGGAAACCGAAAACAAATGAACCCCATTCAGAGAAGGCCAAACAAGACAGAGAATCCAAGCAATATGAGCCATACTATATGCACCAAGAGGAGTGCCTGACCAGAGAGCGAACCACTTCCCCCATTCCCAACCTCACAAAACCCTAGCTTTGCCACCCGAGTACCAGCGCAGATGGCGTCACCGCATCCACACCAGTAGGTGACGCCGTCGACGCCGCACACGGGGTCTGTCCTGAAGCACTTGACCGGGCAAGACCCTGGCTCCAACGTACCGGCGCAGAAATCGCCGCCATCGTAATTGGCGACATCATCATCGACGGGTAATTGAATGACAGAAGAATCGTCGTACTCTGATCGGACGCTGGAAGAGAAGGAGAGGAGGGCAAAGATGATTACGAAGATATTGAGAGAGAAAGAAAATCGCGAATAGGTGGGCATAATCGGCGGGTGAGTTTTCTTGAAATTGAAAGAAGAGAAAACTCACTGTTTGTTCTATCAAAATAGTATCACGATTTTTCTTTTTTTTTGATCGGCTGTAGAACGATTTTTCGATCAATGCAAAAACATTTTCAATTTTGGAGAAATGTTTTGATGATGCGAAACCAGCAGCGTAAATGGTTCCATTTTGGATTTTTCAATTCAAGCAAGTATTTTTTTTTAAAATTCAACGGTTAATATTTTGATTCGGCGTCGGAAGGAAGGCAGCATTGTAAATGGTTCCATTTTTTATTTTTGAGTTCTGAGTATTTTTAATTCAAGGTTTTTTAGGAAGTCAGGCGATGCGTACGGAAAAATTACGATCGTCGTATTGGTAACAATTGGGCCAATTAAGACAAAATTTATTTATTCAGAATAAATGTCTTTAAATTTGGTCATCCATATAAATAGATATCGAATATATAACTATCAATATCCGATTAATTTGATTTTTTAATATGATCAAGATTTAGTAAAAATGAATGGTGCCCCGATTCCGATCCCAAATGAAGATTTTGGAAAGAGCATACAATTAAAACTTATTAACTTCATTTTTAGTTGGTAAAAAGTTATATAATAATTTTTAAGTGTTTGAATTTCGTATATTTTGGACCCTTGGATTGAGAATAACTTAAATGAATGGCCAAGATTGCTCTTGATCACCCAAGTTTTGCCGCTCAATCCCACGTTTCAGCAAACCCACTGGCCACTACTGCTAAACTCAATCCCACGTTTCAGCAACTGCCACCCACCCTCTCTTTCACCCACGGTCTGTAACTCACTATGGTTCATTTCTCTATTTCCTCTTCAATCCTCGCTCTCTCTCGCATATCAGCTTATCCGTCCGTAGCTGCTTTACGATGAGCACCATCATTGACCCAACACTACTGCCTCGCTCAACGGCCAACGCTTTTGCTGACCTCCGTTGCCACCAACACGACAACCTCGCTCAAAATCAAGGTAGTAACATATTTCCTGCTTTTTCTCCTAAAATTCAAATTGAGTTCCGGGTTAGAGAAATTTTGTTTTGAGAGAAAAATTTGGTGATTTTTAATTGAATCCTGTGTAATGGTGGTTCCTCTCTCGTAGTTCAATTTCTTTGATGTTTGGGTCTCGTGTTTTTAAGTTTAATTTTCCATTCTTGGGGATGAGTGGCGAAGTTGGTTGTGTTCTGGTTGAAAATTGGGAGGCATGGAAGATGTTGATTTTGGGGAAGATCGCCTTTATATGGGGACAAAGTTTGAGAATCGAAGATACTAAATTCGGAGGTTCTTTCTCTTTCACACAGACATGCTCCCTCGGTCAATCACGCACTCTTACCGAAGTTAAGTTTCAACTTTCAAGCCTAATGATCTCTAGGAATGTACTTACAGACTCAATCACCAGGTTAGTCCCCTCCATCAATTTGAAGCGAGTTTGATGGGCAGTTCCATCTCTAGCATTCTAAAGTACTTATTCGGTTTTCACCGCAGTGTTTTGATTGAATTGTCCTCTAAGTTGTGCTAGAGTTGGCAGTGGCATGTCATTGGCACTAATTAATGAAACTTCAAGTTGTTTGAGATAGTAACGATGACTGTTGCAGGTTATCTAACGGTGTTGAGTTATTAGGTCATGGAGAGTAGCTCTGATGCTGCTTTGAAGTTAGAGAAAGCTTCATCAACGGTTGAGGGCAATGTGGATTGAGTACAAAAAAAGAAGTTAGTATTGTTATCCGTCTGGAATTTCTACAACTTTCTAAGTTCTGTAGTGGATTTGACTATGTTGAGTGGTGAATAATTGCATTGTTTATACACCCTTCGTTTCAAAATTTTGATCTATCTTTTCTTTTCGGATGCCCTATTTTTTTTTGGTTTGAGAATTGGCAGTATTGCTTGAATTGATCCTTACGAGAAGTTTGTTCAGTAGCTATATATGAGCAGCGGGTTATTGTATTTTTACAGTTTTGAATAGCGGCCTACTGCATTTTGCAATAAGCCAAATATTTTTTAGCATAGTGCAGTCATAAAACGTTTGCAACATTACCCGTTTCATTTTTTCATGTCTACGTTGATTCTTGGAGTTTATATAATCAAATTCATTAATTCTTATGCAGAAAACTTACTTTTTTTTTTTATTAATTGTGAATCATAAAAATTTGAGGTATAACCTATTGAAACATGACACAAATTGGTTTTTGAGCTAATTTTTGAAACTGGTATACAAGACTCTCCAAATGGTGCTGCTTCTTTTTTGTTTGGTGCACAAGACTCTCCAAATGCAGTCAATGAATATGCTTGAGTTATCGTTTCCCGCATAGTTGGATTCATTGGGCAGGGTTGATATATTGCACGCAAATCCATCATTTGTTGAGTGCGTTGATCGTTTGATGCATGCCTTCAGACACGGGCATCCGCTAGTCTGTTGATAATTATGGACATAAAGTAGAACTTTCTGGGCTGTATTGTACGGAAAGATTTTGCTTAATAATTCATTTGATTTTTTTCCCTTAATTCAAAAAGTTAATATTTATTATTTTGCGTCAATTTCCTTAGATTATTAGTTCGCCTTTACGACAGAAATCTAAAAAGTTATGTTCAAAATTTTAAAAATTGAATACAAATGAAAATAATAAAAAATCTGTATGTGTTGAATCTTTTTTGTCCTTATTAAAAAATAGTAGTTTTCAAGATAATTTAGTACAATATTTTTATGGATTCCTTTAGTTGAGAAGAACTAATAATCCAACTGTCTTCCACCTCAGCGGGATCCAAGCAAGAAAGACCTATTTACCAGGAAAAAAATGACAAGATCAATCAAACAAAAGGATCACAAGAAGAACCCGTCCCGCTTTATTCTTCTTGTATATTCCATTGTATTCATCATAATATAACTCCATTTTATTTCAAAAATTGACGCAAAATTAATAAATGCAAATTTCTTATGAATTGAGAGAAAAGATAATCTTAATGGCTTGTTAAGAATCATAAACATGTTCAAATTGAAGAATGATTGAGTCCCCAAATTTCAAACGGTTTTCAATGGTCAAAACAACCTTTTGAGACCATCGAAATCCAACAAACCCATTATATTCGCCCCCGAAAACTATGCTGTCCATTTGAAAAGTCACACAGAACAGAATTGGCCACAAACGGCTTGTTATAAATTTAGAATCAGTTTTGAACCTCCAACTATATAACCCCTTCCTTGTCCTCTTGTTCAATTCAGCCCAAAAAATACCTTCTTATTTTCAACACCCAAAACCTCCATCTCGCCAGCTTATCCCATTAATAATCTGTTCTCAGAAAAATCATGGGAGGTTGTGCGAGCAGACCCAAGGAATTTAATGCCAAACAAGAACCCCTGCTTGCTGAGGATTCCACCACCCTGAACAAGGTTGACGGCGAGACTGTTTCCCATGTAAGTCTACTTCTCCTCGATCTAAAATCGTACTACTACACGTTTTCAATCAAATATAACCACGTTTTCAATCGAATTCTTGTCCTATTGTTTTACATTGCCATTCACAGAATTCCTAGTATCTATATATATGGAGGAGGATATATAATAGAGAATTGTTCTGACCAAACCAAATCAAATCAAACCGAGTCTTATGTCCCAATCAATTGAGGTCGGCTACATGCATGGATCTTGTTTTTCCATTGAACTCTGTTCTAACCCGAGTATATTTGAATGTGGTATCTATGTGAAGGAGGAGAATGCGGGTGAGGCCAAGAAGGACGAACCTTCGGTAGATTCTTCTGAGGTGGCTCTAAAGACTGAAGAGTCATTCAAATCAAGTTCAGAGGAGGCTGCCAAGCCAATAGAGGACAAATTTGAGGCTGCAGTTGAAACCAAGGAAACAGTTAAAGAGGAGGAGAAGGAGGAAGTAAAAGTACAATATGGCGAGGCACCTATTGTTAAGCTTTGATGATCATGAAATGTCTTAAACTCTTATGTTTTTTCCCAGAAAAAAAGTAAAATTTGTACGATCTTGTAATCGCGGGGAGAATTGGTAAATTTTTCACGACTTAATTTTTTGGGCCTCCTTGTAGGAACAACCTACAATAAATAAATAAAAAGAAGTTCGCATTTGTTAATTGAATTGTTATATTACACGTTTCGAGTAATGTTTGTGACAAAGGCGGTCATTCAATTTCCAGTTTGAATAGAATGAAACTCCCAATTTCCAGTTAAAAATAGTGCCAAGTTTGCTTTCAAGCACCTTAATTCTTCAAACTTTACTGCCTAACGTTATGGGAATACAAACATCGATCAGGTGAAGGCAATCATGTAGACACATAGGTGATTTTCCTGTTTCCAATTCTCATTTGCTAAAAGAACTTTCTTTTAGTAAAAAAGAGTATGTGAAAGAAAATTAACTTTTAGCAACTTAGCTTTTATCTAATGGAAATCAAAAGTTATTTTATCACGAGTGTTCATGATCCATGTTCACTCGTAAACATTGGTAGGCGAAATGTTGGCTACAAATCGAGATGCATAAATTTTTGGCGTTCTTGTGCAGAAGATGATCTGTTTTATTTTGGGAAAATGACCAATAAATGATTTTTAAAACTAATAATACCAATTACATGGCAAGGTTTTTAGAAATACCCAGATTGATGACAAGGAGAAAACAAATTCCACATAAGTGGTAAGGCCTACCTAAATTGTCCAAATTACCCTCCATACCTTTGAACCCCTAATATTTCTGCCCCAAATAAAACCGAGAATGGAGAGACATGTGAGAATAAGATGAGCGCCACCACGAGCACTTCGACAAAGACCACCACCACCGGCAACGACCGCCGCCACCATCGCGTAGCATACCGACGAAGAAGACGCTTCCACTTCTGGCGAGGAGGAGACCTCGTTCTTGAACTCCGACGAGCTTCAAATACGCAGACGAGGTTTCGAAGCATACACAACGAAGGTCTCTCTCTCTCTCTCACACACACACACACACACACA
Source organism: Vaccinium myrtillus (assembly GCA_016920895.1). Taxonomy (NCBI): domain Eukaryota; kingdom Viridiplantae; phylum Streptophyta; class Magnoliopsida; order Ericales; family Ericaceae; genus Vaccinium; species Vaccinium myrtillus. The sequence goes on from CM029279.1 coordinate 34,813,512, forward strand.
CACACACACCCCTGCTTGCTCTCTCTCTCATTGTTTCAATTAGTTCTGCTAAAAAATTAGGGTTCAATTTCAGAAACCCGAGATTGAGTTGCTGGGGTTACAAAAATTCTAGGCAATTCCTTAAGTTCCAGTGGTGCTTTGATAATTTGATTTGTTAACCCTTAATTTGAACTTGTTCAAGTTTTCTTTCTTAGTATTAGCTATCTGTGTAGGTGTGTATTTTGCAGCAAAAAAATTGGATTAGTTACATGGAAAGAATTTTTGAATTACCTGCTGTGACCTTTTGTTGGAGGATTGCTTATTTTTTGCTTCTTGTTGATTGTATAATTAGGATGCATCTATCTGCTAGTGCTTCAAACATTAATATCACAGTGTGCATCTGTTTGCTTATCGTCCTGCTGATCTTGGGGACGTTATTCATATTAGTAGAGTGTCATACGAGTTATCTTGCTTGTGCTTTGGTTTATGCCATCTACTGTTATGATTTATGGGCCAATATTCAACAAATTCACATCCAAATCACCACCTTCATGAAGCAATATATGGGCTTCAGACAAAAACCCACAATTGGCATACATACTTATGGGACTTATAGGAGGAAAGGAAAAAGGTATTGAAACACAAGAATAGATTTAGCTTTTTTACTTCATCTTTTCGTTTCTATTCATGAATACCAAACTTGGGAGCTCGTTTTACACGATGAACAAATGCAGAATGCTGAAAAGTAGAAATAAAAAAAGCATAAATGTACCTTGACAAAAATATCACTTGGCGATAGATAAAGTGAAGAACAGGGAGACGATTGTTACCACGAAGAATGATGACCCAAAGGTTCAATTGGTGATAGACCATCGAAGGCTCTTGAAATCACTCGACAGACCACATCGAAAATTGTTGGCTCAAAGAGAGAGAGAGAGAGAGAGAGAGAGAGAGAGAGAGAGAGAGTCATTACCAAGCATCAACAGTTCCCACTATGGAGACTCCTTCCCAGGTGTTACGCTTGCCGCCGATACCCATAGCTCCGTCGCACCATCCGACTTCCTATTGCCTTCGACAGTTCCCACCAGGGATGTTGATTTCCAGATCTAGAGATGAGAGAGAGAGAGAGAGAGAGAGAGAGAGAGAGAGAGAGAGAGAGAGAGAGAGAGAGAGAGAGAGAGAGAGAGAGAGAGAGAGAGAGAGGAATAGCAGAATAGGATTACGTTTGATTTGGAAAGGGAATATTAGACTGAGGGTATTTTGGGCAGTTCACATATAATTTACCATGTATGTGGAATTAAAATCCTTCTCATGCAATTGGAATTTCAGAAACCATGAGCATGTTTTTGTCATAATTTGCCCCAACCACCATGTTTTGGTCATTTCCCCTTTTATTTTCTCGTTTTTGCAATCTTAGTGTATACTAGTACTAGTATGCAACAACAGTAAGCAGTTGGTTAAGTGTGGTGGGAAGAATATTAGTACCAAAATCATTGAGGTGAATGCCCCCAAACTTGTCTTTCATTTTCACATATTCCCAGCACAACCGCCTCGAATTTACTGATTGAATCTCCAGTGGTGTATTCGAGGGTGTTATTCCTGTTTTGACGTTGGGATTATGCCTTGCAAATGCGACAGACAACATGCAGAATCTAAGATTCATTGCATTAGGACGTACGCGCTGTCAATGCGTATGCAATAAGGAGTTTTTGTATAATATTCTGTTTGTGTACCACACAAAGCACAAAGAACATTCTGTCAGGTTTACACACGCACTTCAAAGAAAAGTTGTACTATAAAACAAACAAACAAACAAACAAAAGAACGACAGCCATCTTATTTCGACTTTGATACTATTCCATAATCCATACAGATTGAGAAGAAAACAGAATAAGGTCACGACGATGAGCAATTCAATTCAACTTCCAGCATTGTTACATACACAGAAAACACACCCAGAATTTACCCAGAATTTGAAAATCAATGGCCCAGATTCATCTGGGCCGTTGATTTACACTTTCGGGATCAATTGGGGGTAACATTTCCGGGTCTATAGCATTATTGTTCAACTTCAGTTGAATGTAATCAATTGTTCTCTTCCTCCCTCAAAAAACTCCATGCTGAGACAGTGACAGAGCATCAATCACCCCACCACGTTGTTGTTCTCCACATCCTTCATGTTGTGGTGGTGGTGGCGGTCCTCGTCGGAAGCATTAGAAATCCCACCAAACTCAAAGGTGACATCAAGAAAATACAACATCAAAACCAGAACAGGGCAGCTAACAAATGCCGGAATTGGTCCGAAAATCCAGAGAAACAGAGGGAATGAGAAGTAAAAAGCCCTAAGACCCAGTGCCCAGAAATACCCTCCCTTGTTCACTGTCCTCCCAACATAGTCTGTAGTCAAATAACAGCTCTGCCCCTGCTCATTCTTCTTCAACGGGACGTTGATTAATAGGCTAGCGTGGCTGTAGTACCGAATGGACAGAACGTTGAACAAGAATGCTACCAAGAAACATACTAATATGCAGAAGTATTTGGTTGATAGTGTTAGATCGCTGGTGTTGCCGTAGACGAATTCGCCAGGGTAGCCGCGGTAACCACCGTGGTTGCTCATGAGGACGGCGATGAGTGAGGATAGCATGATCGCCATTGATGCCAACAGGGTTGATGCCATTATGTTGTTTCTCAGGGTTTGCACGGCCAGAACTCCATTCTTTGGTGAGTCCTGCAGGCAGCCACATTGCAATTTTTTCAGATTGAAATTATAGAAATTTTGGTATCTTTTTGGCCAAAATTTGGAAACCATAATTACACACAAGAGCTTTATCGAAATACTAAAGAATCCATCCCAACCCAGTATGAATGGAGAGGGCATAATAATTCGTCCCAACCCAATTTTAAGGATTATATATATATTATGTTATTATAGGGTCGGAGGGAGGAATCGGATACATTAAATTAAATTAAAAGAAGGGCACGTGCGTATCCCTATCCCTATCCCTACGTGGCTGATCTCCTTCCTGCTGGTGCATGCAAATTATTTCAATTGGTATAGATAGCAGCAAAATTAGTAGTGGTAATTCGGAAAATGGAAGGCAGAATGAATGAATGAAAGCGGGGAAGGGGTACGTACTTTCATCATAGCAGAAACCCAGAAGCGGCGGTTGATGGCGTGAAAACCGATGACGGTGGTGGAGGGGTGTTTGAGAACCTGATAGAGGAGCCAGATGTGGTATCCCACCATCATTAATAGGCCTGCTGGTACTAACGTGTAGTCTAGAATTTGTTTCTCCATTTGATCGATCGATCTCTACCAGCCAGCAAGCGAACAACAACTAATAAAGATCGGACGACAAATTACAGATCTCTCTCTCTCTCTCCACCCGCCTTTCTCTCCACTATTTTGGAGTTGAAGAATTCCTTGGGGAGAGACTTATATTTATAAGCAGAGAGAGAGAGAGAGAGAGAGAGAGAGAGAGAGAGAGTGTGTGTGGAGATCATCAATACTAGAGAGTAGAGAGAGAGAGAAAATCAACACTTGGCATTCTGTTGTTTGGCTGCACACGAGTGTGTGTGGACTAGATCATCAATACTAGTAGCGTTATGTATGGAACTTGTGGGATAATAATGGACAAGAGAGAAAATTACAACACTTAGCATTCTGTCTCGAAGATTCGGAAAATGTTTGTGAGGCTTTGTGCATTGGGGTGCACAGCACCCCCAGGTTCCTTAAAAATGAGGAAGACAAAAATTATGAAATACTGTACGTATTCAGAATTTCAAATTGCCTTTTTATATTTTCTTTATAGTTTTTTTTTTTTGGTTATAACTACTATTTTTTAAAATTTGCCACTCTCCCTGACTTTTCTTTTTCTTTTTTTTTTGAATAAAAAAAACTAAATAACACGTAAATTCTAGTGTTGTAATATGAAAATGTTACTCCATCCATCCGAAAATCTCAAAATAGATTTCCTTACCAAATATTTTTCATGAGGTCACCTCAATTCAAGCACAAGTGTGTAAAAAGGTTGTGGAAGGTTCGCAAGCATTAGTCGCTTAAGACTCCCCCGAAAATGGGCAAAAAAGTACAAGAGATATTATGTGGAAAGCAAAAAAAGCACACAAGTGTTGTAATACGAAAATTTTAAGATACATGAAGAGTTTCCTCCGAAATTGTTCAGGATTTTCGGGGAAACTCTTCATGTACCATTGATTTCTCTTTCCTTGACAATTCTAAGAAAACTCTTTGAACTTGTTCGGTTGGGGTTTTAGAACCCAGTTTTAAAAACCCTTATAATACTTTGAAAACCTTTCCCTAAAACCGGTTGTACATGGCCCGCTCCATACTGGTACTTTTTCCCAAGGTACTTTTTCCCAACCATCCTATAGGTACCGATGTCATGCACAAATAGGATACCGATGGTGCTTTTGGGTCCCACACAAATAATCCGAGCCGTTCATTCATCTTAAAACAATTTTTCATTGGCCCCGCGAAAAATCAGCTCAATCCAACGTGCGTAAGTGGTTGATCCGAAAATCATAAAGGGGATTTTCGGATCAACCACTTACACACATCGGATTGAGCTGATTTTTCGCGGGGCCATTTGAAAAATTGTTTTAAGATGAATGAACAGCTTGGATTATTCATGTGAGACCCAAAAATGGATCCCACACGCCGTCGGTATCCCATCTGTGCATAAGGTGTCGGTGCCCTTGAATTTAGTGGAAGACCGTCAACGAGGGCAAGAGTCCTTCATTATTTAACAACTTTTTACTCTTACTTTTCTGACACCGGTAAACAAATCATGTATGGGGAAACCGAACAAGGTTTTCACAAAAAAGGTCGCCAGACCGGTTTTTGGGAACCCAAACGAAGACGGTTTTATGTACCCTACTATTCCTCATTGTAACAATGGGGCGGAGTCGAAGGTCAGAAGACTAGAGGAAGGCTATTGTTCATCTTGAAGGCTATTGTTCTATTGTTCATCTTGAAGGCAGCAGAGGCTATTGTGTGAGCGAATGGCTATTGTTCATCTTGAAGGCAGCAGAGGCTCATTATCGTCTTGTTCTACCCAATCTGTGTTAAGTATTAACTATACTTATGGTAATCAATAATTGAAGAATGACAAATGTGATGAACCCTTTGTTCAGATCATCTGTGTAAATTGATTGGGGTATCCTGTCTTTTTAATTTCAAAACTTGGCATGGTTATAGAAAGCACTACACTTACCCAAGATTTAATTCATTAGGCAGGCATTTAGGTAGAGATTAATAAGAGAACTGCTTCAAGTTTCATAGGTATTTCGTTATGCATCTGCATCTTTAGCTCGGTTATGGTAGTTCGGTTAGTTGGCGGATATGCTCCTGACACAATTGATTAGGATTCGATTATTTGGTCAGGTTACAAGAAAGAAGTTTCTTGTGAATCCCTTAATCTCTACGTGAATGGCCTACCTTTGATTGGATTAGAAATTTGATAAGTCAATGTGCGCAGAAGCTGGCCCAGATACCCTTGGTCAGAAAGAAAAGAAGAAGAAGAAAAAAAAGGCTAGGTTACTTCGGTGTTCATGGTACACTTTTAGAGCGGAATGGATACACTATTGGGGCCGGTTTTTTGATCTTAGTCTGGTCTCAAGTAAACCATTGGGCCTTTCTTAAATCTGATCCACCAATGTGCAGTGAATTACACAAAATAGCCAGTGAAGAATTCTTCACAAGATTGTAGTCCATAACTGACCCAATTGATTTGCGTCTAACAGTATACAATCTCTTATTTTAAAAAAAATCATATTACATTTCTCAACCTCACTTGAAAATATATACCACTGGACATTCTTTATTTCTCAAAGAATAAGTTTCAATAACAGAACTGGACAACAATTTTCTATTGAGAGTAGCTTGATTCGTTAGTTCGAGTTTCAAGAACATAAGAGGGAGAATGAACAAGTTAGTTCGAGTTTCACGGAGACAACGAGGAATAGAAGATTCACGTGGGAATGTAAGGATTTAGTTCTAGCCAACTATCTCCACCCTCTTCCATCCGGAGATATGTCCTAATTTTGAGGACAAAATTTTCTTAAGGGGATAAGTTGTAAAGACCGAAAATTTTAAAATAAAATTCAATTTATTAGATCATTTGCATCTTGATTTATTAGTCAACTGTTTTAAAATGATTAAACAATATTATTTTCCCACCAACTTATTATACACACACATTATGCAATTACCCTAACCACCCCATTACCCTAACCAAATATCAAAAATTACAATTACTACCTCCTAACTTGACATCAAATCCCTAGCTATCATTCCATAATTCTTTCCTACCCTACCCTACCCATGAACCATGTCTACCCATATATTGGGCTTGCTTTTTCTCAACCAATAGAAATCCCACCCACACCACACTCTAGATGCATGCATTCCTCTAACCACTAAACATAAACCCACTCCCATACACTCACTCTATTATCCAAGTGGTTTAAGACCTAAACTAATACTCCTACCTCTCTATATAATCCGAAATCACATTATATAAGCCTAAGGGGTTGACCTAGTGGTCAAAACTTGAGACTTAGGGATTTGTTATCAAATCCTTTGGGACCAGTCCATACAGAGCTTTGCTCTATCTTAAATTGGGGCTCCCGCTAATAGACGGCGGGATTGGTCTCCCAGGATTAGTTGAGATACGCGAAAGATAGCCTGAATACCTGATTATAAAAATAAACATAAAAAAATCATTACATTTTTCAACCTCACTCTGAAAATATATACCTGGAGCTTGGTTGTTTCTCAGTTGTTTTTGCTTTTTTCACCTTGTATTCACTGTCTCAAGGCCATCTCCTTGAGTTTTTTGGGCTTGGTCCCTTCATAAAATCACCTTGTTTATTCCAAAAAAAAAAAAAAAACTCAATAACAGGACTAGACAATAATTTTCCGTTGAAAGGATAACAACTTCAGATAAACAGATATTTGGTTTCCACATGCTTATTCCTTCCTTTTTTTTCTTTTTCTTTTTCAAAATACGATGGGATGAAAAAGAGTGATGCCCATCTGCATCTTCTAGTGTTTTGGTTTTTGGTAAATTTCACTGTCCTCCCTTGATAGCATCTCCAATTCACTCATCAAATACTATTTTTCAATTTTTTTAGGAGCAATGTCGAAAAAACCTTCTTCAACCCACACATCAAAAGAGAATATCAAGTTTAATGATAGAATCCTCAAATTATTAACTGTAATTAAAACTTATTTTTTTTATGATTTTATCATATTTTTGTTGGTAACTAGTTGTTAAAACAACTTTCCATTTTGTTTCAACTGCAACCAAACTTCCAATTGATAAGCCTATCTTTTCTATTCCCTCCGTCCCAAAATTCTGGTTCATTTTCCTATTTTTGGATGTGCCAAAATTGTTGTCCATTTTAGCTAGTTAAGGTTAAAAGATTTCCTCCATGGCCCTTCATCTCATGTTCAAATTCAAACACAATTTTTGGATGGAAAGAATACATTACTCAAAAAAGTAATCATTGCATTTCATAAATGAGGGTAGTTTTGGAAATTCATGTCTTTTGAAGAGAAATAATTTTGTACCCTTAAAAAGTTGAATTTCCAAAGTAGGACCAAAATTTTGAACTGGAGGAGGAGGGATTATATAATATTCATTGTTCCACCTATTTTTTTTTAGTTATCTAAACACAATTTTCTGTTTTACGCTATGACTTTTTTTCCCCCAATTACATCATGGATTCCCGAAACCAACAAAAATATAATTTTTGTGGGTATAATCCACAATTTTTGGAGCAATCGTCATAATTTTTTTTAAAGACGATGAATTCTTCCAATATTCTCTCATGAAATATACTAAAAGAATGAAAATCAAACGGCTGAGCATGAGAGAATAGAAAATGCTAAAAAATAAGTATTTTGGCATATTTTGGCATTTTGGTACTTTGGAAGCCAAAAAATAAGTTTGGCAAAGCCAATTTAGCTTTTCATGGGTGCACTTGCTCTTGGAAATCCAACGTAGTTATGTACATTTTCCACACCGTGTTGGGTGTCTATTTTTCAATCTGGAAAATGATCCAAAAAAGAAGTCAAACGTTTACAGTAAAATACCAATTTCAGTTTGGGACCACTTTCAAAACTACTCCTATAGCCCATATTGAATAATTTTCCCTCCGCACTTGACCAGGCAGCAGGAATCCCACCTCCGTCTATCACTCGCATTTTCAATTCAACCCAACCACGACAAATGCACGCCAAATAAACTCACATTTCGACGCAATTTCACTCTCATTTCGTCAACTACTACTTCCGCGCTTCACATTTACCGGATCACCTTATCTTCTCTCTATAAATATCACCCCCCCCCATCTCCCCACACTCTCGCTGTTTTGTTACTCTTCTAGGCTAGTTGGTGAGGCGTTGAAAAAGAGCTTAGAGAGAGAAAGAGTCTCGGTTCGGCTTTCCGTTTCCCGGTTAGTCAATTTTCCTTCATATCTTTCCATATTTATTTCTTTGTTTGTATCTGTATGTATTATTGAGGTTCTTTTATTATAGCAGATTCTGTTTTTCTGTTGATCATTTTGCAATTTTACTTCTAGGGTTTTTTTTTGGTCGATATTTCCTTGTCTTGTTTTGGATTGCACTCAAAACAAGATTATAGTTACTTGGAAGGTCTGAGTTTGGTGGGTAAAGCACATGTTTGTTGATGGTTTGCTACAAATTATGAAATCTTGTTAGTTAGGATAGATATACTAAACTCTATTATGGGTTGACCATTTATCCTTTAAGATATTTTTTTCTTAGAAAAATTTATAATTCCATGGAAACAAACTGAGATCTTGAAGGTCATAATTGTACCAAATGAAATAAAGAAATGTAAATATACCCATGAAGGAAGCAAGAATGAGGTAATTCTAGTGAGCGGTGCAATGGAGAAGATTTATCTTTTTGATTGGTTTACATATATACCGAACATCCTTCCTTGAGACCATTGTTACCCCTCCCCCTTTCCTTTTTCTTTCTTTTTTTTTTTTTTTTTTGATTTTTTGCCTAATTAGCTGGAATAGATGGGTTTATTTTCAACATCTAAGGATAATTCTAGTTCTGGGATTTTTATTTCCTATTTTTGTAATAATTTCGGACAATTAAATTTCATGTGCTATTCGTTGGGACAGTTCTCACCTCTTTGTAACTCACTCGGTCTCATAAAGGTCACATTTTGCTAGCTTTCCCATCTTTGTTATATGATCAAATGATTCTAGAAAGTCGAGTGCGATACAGTCCTCTATTGGTTTTGCAGTTTAAACTCCGGGGTTCCGTATACTATAATATACCTATGGTTTAGAGAATTTTTAAATTGTTTCTCCTTTTCCAGTGAATATTGATTTATTATGGTAGTAATGTTATTGTAACTTGAACAAAACAAACCTGCATTATTTTTGTAGAATAGCCCTAAATTCTTACTGCTGGTTTAAATCCCTACTCCTTATAGGTGTACCTTTGTGGGAAAAAAAACATGTCTTTAGCGTTCTTGTCGTCGTCATCACCCTCATCCTTAGAGCAAGAACCCATTTGCATTGAACTCATAGTTTCTCGTGTTGTGGTGGGTTCTGCAGAGCATTCTGGGGTGGGGCCTTGTGTTGTGCAATTCCCATAAAGATATTGAAGTTTAAGGAAGCGATGGAGGTATATGGCAAATCTACGGTAGCCGTTCCTACAAATGTTATTTATTTGTCTAGTATTCTAGGCCAGGATGGGCCTAACCCTGTCCACAAGTGCGATTGGAAATGTGCAAATGAGCACGTATGTGGTAACATGTACCGCTGCAGGCTAACAGGACTGACACACATTTGTGACAAAAACTGTAACCAGAGAATTCTGTATGACAACCATAGCTCCCTTTGCAGAGTGAGCAAGCAGATTTTCCCTCTAACACTGGATGAGGAACATGCAGTGAGAGGTGTCCGGAGGAAGATTGATGCTGAGAGTTCCCCATCTGATTCCTGTGCTTTTAAGCGCAGACGCGATGCACAATTCCATACCTCTCCTTTTGAGAGAACCTTCTCTGCTGTTGGTCCAATCTGCAGTCCAGTTGGAGATGGCATGGATATGAGCTAGACTGGATAAATAACCAACTATCTCTATCTTCTATTTCACGTTTTGATGTTTTGCCTTTCATTCGGCAAGTGCGGATAAGAGAACTTGTTTCTGGTACTTTTATGGAGGATGTGATTTGTCCTCTCTATCTGTAGGAACAGCTTATATTTCTGAACTTGTTTAACGGAATGTAGCTCTTTTACGAGTTGGACAATTTGTAGGATATTAAACAGGGTTATCTCTCTAATAAGTAGTAATTCTTGCACGGGTCATTTTTAAAGCTTAGAGTGATATTATGCAGGGCATATATATACTGCTTCAGAATTTGACCTATGACAAGTACAGGGTACTTTAGCAAGACCTGGTTCAGTAGTTCCATTACTGCATTTCATTTTCCTAGAAGTTAATGATGTGTTGCGGCTGTTGCCTATGTCTGTAATATATGGGTTTACCCTTTGTGAGGTTCATTGGATATCTGAACTTCGTCATTTTCGCCACCTGAAGTGTTGTGCTTTATAGCTGTTTGTTGTATTTGTCCGTCAACAGTGATCTCTGTCATCTTATCTTTGGGAGCATTATCATTGCTAAATGCTTTGCTCATGTCCTCCAGGTTTCCCAGAACGAATGAAGGATATTTTCTTTGTGTATCTTGTATAAAATTTATCTCAAGTTCTGATTGATTACTTTCCAACTGCATTTCAGGTTGAAGAGGAATGATCCAGTTTCTTTTCCGTTTTATGCATTATGATCTCTTCATTTTTACCATTATAGGTTTAATTTATCGTTTCCTAAAGCTAATTTGATTTTTGCAGGTTGAAGCATGTACCATTCAGGAGAGTTGTTACTTTATTATTGCTATCAATGTTGAATCATTGTAGTTTAGAAGTTTATTTACAAATATGTGTATTCCTGATGCGACTCATTTGTTATTCATGCAGGGATGGAAATTCTGCATTTTCTTGCAGTTGGGGAGCAATTGTGCACCGAGGGATTTTGGAAATCCAATTGTACAGGTTGAGTTTGGGTCAATATTATCTGTCTCATTTGTGGCCATGCTAATGAGGTTCAGCATCCAAGACATAAGATGACCCCTACGTACTCACGCCGTCCACATTATGTGGAGTAAAGAAGAATTTTCACTGCTTATTGCAATCATCTCTTATTCAGTGAGAAAATCCACAGATAGTCTTCTGCTGTGATGGCTGAAGATTTTGTGTTTGACGGAAAGCTTAGCTGATGAAAAACATGGCCATAGCTTTCGTTGGTCCAATTGATCTTGGAGCAGTTTTTGGTCGCTTTCTGAAGGTTGCAACTGATGGAATACCTCTGATACAAGGATTCCATTTATAACCCATCTTTTGGCTTCTGGGCTCATAGGTCGCGTATGAACTACTTGAGCAGGTTCATTGCTTCATTCCCATTGTAAGCCAATCTGCTCTTTCATCTCACGGATATGATGACCACTTATTGTGGTTGTTCCGATTCCTTATAATGTGGAGTGTTTCCTTGCTTCATGTCTACGTTTTTTCTGGACAATTTGGTGGAATATATGCTTTGAGCTTTCGGGCCAAATGCGTGTGGCTTTCATCAAGAGGTGACTTGTTTAATGGTGTCTGGCGTTATCTTTAGAAGGTTATTGTTTATATATTGCTCTGGATTGTAAACCAAGTGCTTGCTTGAAGAGCTGGCAGCTTCTTTGCATTGTTTGCTGTTGGTAAAAACTAAAATAACGATTCTGGACATGCAGCTTGCTCATTGGTTTCAAGTACGTAATGTATCTCAGTTTGACTCCTATGGTGTTGGTTATGGATTTTGGATGGGGACAATGTACTATATTGGTCTGTCTTGATTGCTTCAGATATTTCGTTTTTTCTCTTTTGCTTTCTTGGCAGTAAAACCCAACTCTTATGCCATGTATAGTGGATTGCTAATTTTGTTTGGGTGGTTCTCAGGCCATTCCGGGTCTAACCTTCCACCAATACATGTATTTTTTGAGCTATTATGTATATGATTAATCCTCGAACACGTGTGTAATTGGGTGTTAAATACTCCATCGTTACAAAAGAGATTGTCTTGTCCGTAAAACAAGAACTAAAATAAGTGCATTTTTGTGCAAATAATTTTTTACTTTTCTCTCGTAAACTACGAAACATCAACAAGTTCCTTAATTTTTTATAAAAAGTTTTGAATTTGTTCAAATAAAAACATAAGCTTTAAACGCATCAGAAACTCTTTGACATATTTTCCTCTCAATTGGTTGCTGTTTTGGGTCAACTAATCCATCACGCGACATGATTCACTAATAAGCTATCATATTGAAATGCCGGTGGTGCGCTTCTATGTTTCTTTTTCAGGTTTAATTTGTTCCTTCCATAGTCTTAAGTACTCTGCAATTGGTAAAGATAAGAATTGCTTCACGATGAGGCCATGCATCCAAGATAAGCAAAGAAATGCTAAACCCAAAAGGGAGATCTTGCGGCTTATGGATTCAACAAAGCAATCGTTTACCCTTTTTCTTTTCTATAGTATCCTTTTTCTCCCACAATCTACAGATTCTTTCTTTCTAGTACAATTATGTAGCAGTGCCCCTTTCCTTTAACTGACCAGTGACCACCATATATCCATTCACCTCAAAATTTGAAACAGACCCAGGTACCATAGTCTTCCCAATGCTGATTATACCAAACCCATGGATTTTCTTGACCTTCTTTCTTTCCAGCCCTTTCCTCTTGCGTTCATGTGATTGCACATTCACTGTCACTAACAATTGCCCATATACTATTTGGCCGGGCACGCTTGCTGGTGCAGGGACACCACAACTCCCGACAACAGGGTTCAGGTTGGATTCTGGACAAAGCGTCAGTATCCCGACAACTGTGGGGTGGTCTGGGCGGATATGGGCGAGGACGGGGTGCCAATTTGATGGGTTTGGGATGGGTAAATGCCAAACAGGGGATTGTGCAGGGAGGCTGGAATGCGATGGAATGGGGGCCACACCGCCGGCATCTCTCTTCGAGATAACACTTGGAACCGGCAATGATAAAGACTTCTACGATGTCAGCATCGTCGATGGATACAATATCCCACTTGTTGCCGCCCCACAAGGGGTTGGTGGAGAGTGCAATGCAACCGGTTGTGTTTCAGACATCAACATGGGTAATAAATTGATAATATGATCTCAAATTATCAATCCACTAGCTATTTCAATTTGGACCTGGCCCTTGTCAACTCATTAGAATATTTTTTCCAAAAACATTGTTTTTTAGTTGTTTTTAGTTTTATTTTATTTTTGTTACTTTCTTTGCTTATGCCCCTGGGGGATCTTATCCCGTTGTGGGATCGTATTGCCCCCTTTATGGGTGGTTTTTGTATGATTTCATCAGTGTGTTTCTGCGTTGGGTTTGTGCTGGGTGTCCCTTTTGGGATCCTCTTCTACCAAATCGAGGACGGACTCTACGCCCGCACACCTAGTTAATACTGCAGACGTGTTTTGGGCATTGAGCTGTGTGTTTTTTGCAGTTGCTCGTGTCTTTGATTTTGGTAGTTTTGGTTCATTCCTGTTTATTGTGATGAAATCTTTGCCTTAGTGCCGGTTGATGAAATGAATTGCTTGACGTATTTCAAAAAAAAAAAAAGAAAGTAAAAGCTTGATCAAGTCGCATTCTTCTTAACCAAAGTAGTTTTTTAACCTCGATTTTATTCAATTTTGGCCTATCATATTCTTCAGGACATGCATGTAATTCGGTCCAATGGCTACAATATTGTGACCTACTAAATTAATTGCTCGAATCTTTAAACTAAACCAACTCCATGAGAGAATTTGTTGAGCCTAGCTAATCCTTTTAAGGGTGAAGCAACTCTTTCAAAATCATATTAGCTATCTACTTTCTTCGGAAGTCATACTTTGTCGTCCATCCTAGAAGTGTACTTAGGGTGGGCATTGTGTCGTCTCGTGTTCGTGTCAGAATTCTCTCAACCCTAACGCAACCTGTTTAGCTTTTCATGTTATCGTGTTCTGTGTCAGAAACAACCTACACCCTAACCCGCTAACTTCGTGTCGGTGTTATCGTGTCGTATTCGTGTCATCTCGTGTTCGTGTCAGAATTCTCTCAACCCTAATCCGACCTATTTAATTTTTTGTGTTATCATGTCGTGTCATATTCGTGTTCCGTGTCAGAAATAGCCAACCCTAGTCCGCTAACTTCGTGTTGGGGTCTCGTGTCTTGTCAGAAATTTCCACCCTTAAGTGTACTTGCTCTAAGGGGATTTCACGGTAAAACTAGAATTTGGAGGGCTAGATTTCCTTTCCCTAACTATGTCAAGCCTAGAAATTTTCTCCCCTGTAAATGCGAGCTTCTCCTTCACAAGACATGGTGAATTACAATTTAAGTACATCAGACTCGTAACTCAGAGTCAGTTGGGAATTTAGGAATCTATATGCGTGACACTGCTGCAGCTTGGTGCTTTTGAAACTGATGATAACAAGTTAGCAGGTTGCCCAAAAGAGCTTCAGGTGGTGGACAGCGGGGATGGTGTCAGCATGCCGGAAACTAGTGGAGGAGGAGGAGGAGGAGGAGGAGGAGGAGGAGTCGTTGCATGCAAGAGTGCGTGCGGCGCATTTGGGTTGGACCAATACTGCTGCAGTGGGGAGTTTGCTAACCCAACTACGTGCAAGCCATCTTTTTATTCCACTATTTTCAAGAGAGCTTGTCCCACAGCTTATACCTATGCTTTTGATGATGGCACCAGCATTTTCACTTGCAAGGCCTTCGATTATGCCATCATCTTCTGCCCCAGTTTCCCCGGGTAAAATTCTTTTTTTCAGGAAATAACTTATTTATATTATAGTTTTTGAATCATGCAGTACAATTGGCACGATGTCAGTTCACCTCGGTGATCTTAACATCGATGATTTACTCTTGAAATCAAACTTGTCTAACAAATAAGCATCAATCTTCAATAAACCTGGTATTTGCTTGGGTAATTAGTTTCACTATGCATGCTTTGCATGATGAACAATTTGGATCAACAAAGAGAGCCCGAGGTGGGCCACTGCAATCCAATTTCTGAAAAGTAAATGTCTCCAAGCCAAAACAAAAATCCCCAAAAAAGTAACCTTAAGAAAAGTAGCAGAAATTCTGATTCGGAGTACCACCGGATTGTACCCTTGTGGTAAATGGCATACTCCCTGGTGATTTGGGTGGCCAAGAGGTACAAGGTTTGAGTCATGCGATCGACGTCCTCTCAAACCTTGCCCTTTTGCAAAGCCCAGCTGGCTCTTGATGGGACGGTAAAAATCTATTGGTGAATAGTCCCTCACGAGATTCATCGCAGGTCACATGCTCAGAAAAGGTTGCTATAGTCGGTCGTCCTCTCCACTCAATTTTGCTTAGCAAAGGAAAGAATGACACAGTGTTGTTCGTTAGGCTAACCATAGGTGATAGATGTAGCACTTCTCAATCCAACCTAGACGGGTCAGTCAGTTTCGTATTTCATATCCTTGTGCAATCTGCATTCCAACGCGCAAAATTTTTAACTTTTTGAAGTGTATATAAAATGCAGGACGGGAAGATCAAATTCAAATTGTACAACAGCAGCTCCACCAACATTAACTCAGAATCAACGCAATAATGGAGTGATCACAGACGTGGTTTCCGCCTCAATTAACAGTCGTTTACCAAATCCCTTCATCTCAACAATATTCCTACTCACTGCCTTGAATTTGTTCTTCTAAAACATTTCCATCTCTTCTCGACTGAAAAACGGAAACGAAGACGAATTAAGTTCCATATCTTCACCTTATCCGGTGCATTGTTTCCAAGAAAATCCCATTTTCATTTCGAAAATGTCTACGCTCACAGATTTTGGTGTACAAATTCGTATACAGAAGTGTCCAGATCCGTTCAGTACATATGAGCCCAACAAAATGGTAATAGGTTTCTAGACTGCTGTGTTGGGATCTGTATCCCATAATCTGGAGGCCGTTAAATTACAGGGTTATAGGTTGGTTGATGTGGATTATGATTACATAATGTTAACATAAGTTGCATATTTGCTTTTTCTTTTTTAACAGAATGCCTATGTAATTTATTTGTTAGCTGTTACACAATCTTTGTCAACTCTCAATGAGTAATAATTTCTGATTCTTGATAAAAAAAAAATATCGTAGCAAAAACAAAGCTCTTATTTTCTGCTGAGTAATATAGTTCGACAAGGTATTGAATGAGCTCATTCAAAGTTCGATTTAAATGAAAGATATTCTGTTTGATTCACCACACCATATACTCAGAGCAATTTAACTTCCGTTTCACCCAAAAAAAAAAAAAAAAAAAATACTTGAGCAATTTCGTTCACCCTTTCACCTTGGGTGAGGGTAACTTAACCCACATTTGTTGAATTATTTTGCGGGTTTGATTCAGGAATCAAAACTCAAAAACGCTTATTTTGTATGAATTGATTTGGTATGAGACCAAAAACTAACCTCAATCAAAAAACTAAAATTTTCCCTATCTAGTTCTAAACCTAAGAAGTAGACTTATTGCTCAAGTAGTTATCGATATTGATTGTGCTAAATCTTTTCATGATATCATAATAAATTAATTCAAACAACATTAGCGGTTCTGATTGCCAAATCGGGCCTGCAACATACCTCACCGTATGTGGGGTAAAGTTCTCTTTTTTGTTTTTTTTTTTCAAAAAGAAAATTAAATAGACCAAAGTTTGAGTAATAACAAAATTATTTCTTTCCTTAATTTTAGTTATTCTTCTTCCCCTCTAGACACTAATCCTTGTAATGGAAATGTGGAGGGTTGTTAATTAGTTAGTTAGGTCTCGAAATGGACACATGAACCCTTAATAGGGAGTATATCTCATTTCGGAATACCTTCCAATAGCTTTTAAAATTTGCTACCATTCTTATATATTTCCGAAATGACATTATCCTACTTTTCTGTTGGGAAATCTAAGCTTCAGATTCCCAAGTGGATTCACAGAATCGATTGTAATTTTTTTTTTTGGAAAAGACTGATCTTGTTTTCTCAATTTTCCTTGATTTGTTTCCCTGAGTGAAGTTTTGAATTTGGGATTTACCCAGAATGCTTTTTCACTTTATTGAGAAAAAACAAGATCAACCTTTTCCAAAATTGAATCAAGTCTTAAGGGAAAAATTAAATTAAGCAAAACTTATTAATTTGTGTGGTAGTCTTTTAACTTTAATTAAAAGAATAAAAAATATGAACTTTCAATTCTATATATAGATATGACACGCACGTAACAGACAAGCATAAGCGCGTGGTTAGAGTTTATGAAAATAATTTTAGGCATTCTTATGGTAAAGTAGGAAGCAACAATTGGAGAAAATCTACTACTACATTGGAAAATTACTATATTGGAAAATGATAATACCAAAACCTATTGAACAAAGATCCAACATCCTTAGAAGACATTCCATTAATTTCCTGCTTCCTCGTGATTCCAAACCCATGAAAATCCCCGGCTTGATTTTCTCGTTAACTTGCAGGGGACCGACCATATATATATATATATATATCCATGCAAAAAAGGAAATCAAATTTTTGGCAATTACTAGCATTGAATAACTTGATGATCTTTTCCGTTTATTAGTTGATTCTTTTTCCTAATTTGTGACACAATATCCCTATATATACAACCATTATCCCCACTCAAAAATTGCAACGATAATAACCTTATAACATACAGAGAGAGAGCAACAGTTTGTTAATCATGGATTCAAAACAAAGCACCATCACAGTGATCATGTTCCCATGGCTAGCACATGGCCATATATCACCCTTCCTAGAGCTTGCAAAAAAGCTATCCTCCAGGAACTTCAAAACCTACCTTTGTTCTACCCCTGTTAATCTCACTTCTATCAAACCTAAAATCACTCCTAAATTCTCTTCCTCAATCCAACTGATCGAACTTCGTGTCGACCCTTTACCCAACCTCCCTCCTGAATTCCACACCACCAAAGGTCTCCCTCTCCATCTCATGCCTCTCCTCAAACAAGCCTTTGATTCCGCCCAACCCCAATTCTCTCAACTCCTTCAAACTCTCAAACCCGACTTGCTTATTTACGATTCTCTTCAGCCATGGGCACCCCTTATCGCTTCTTCTTATAATATCCCGGCTGTTGATTTCATCACTAGTAGTGTCACCATGACTGCCTACATGCAGCACCACTACATATATAGAGTTTCTGAATGGGAATTTATTGACACTATATATTTCCGCGACTATGAAGACAAAGTAGTCGATCGTTCCCATTTGCTAAATCCTCCTCCCAGCCTCCCTAAAGACAAAACCCGTTGTTTTGAATGCCTTGATCGTTCTGACGACATTGTTTTGATCAAGAGTTTCAAACAAGTCGAAGGAAAGTACATTAACTACCTATCTAAATTGCTGGGGAAGAAGGTTGTTCCTGTCCCGCTTGTCCAAGATTGTGCTGCCAACGGAGGAGAGGATTTAGGGATCATTGAATGGCTAGACAAGAAGGAGAAAAGTTTGACGGTGTTTGTTTCCTTTGGTACTGAATATTACTTGTCTGAGAGTGAGATGGAGGAGGTAGCACTTGGTTTGGAGCTAAGTGGGGTTAATTTCTTGTGGGTTTTGAGGTTTCCAATGGGGGAAAACACTAGTCTTGAAAAGGCACTGCCTAAAGGTTTTCTTGAGAGGGTGGGAGACAGAGGGATGGTGGTCCAAGGGTGGGCGTCCCAAGTAAAAATTTTGCAACATCCAAGTATCGGTGGGTTTGTCAGTCATTGCGGGTGGAGCTCGGTGATGGAAGGGATGAGGTTTGGGAAGCCGTTTATAGCAATTCCCATGCACCTAGATCAGCCGATAAATGCGCGTTTGGTGGAGGAGGTGGGGGTTGGAATGGAGGTGGTGAAGGATAAGAATAGGAAACTTGATAGGAAAAGGGTGGCGGAAGTGATTAAGAAGGTGGTGGTTGAGAGTGATGGGGAAGGTGTGAGGAAGAAAGCAAGAGAGTTGGGTGAAGTCTTGGGCATGGAAGAAGGGGAGCAGGACATTGATGTGGTGGTGGAGGAGTTGGTGAAGCTGGTTTTGAAGAAAAAGATATGCTAGAAGACGTTTGATCAATCAGCTCGATCAAATGGTTCTAGTAATTAGATTATTAGTATTAGTAGTTGTTTTTGCTTTTCGTTGTTATTTACTTCTATTAATTTAGGTTAGGTTTGGCTTCGACAAAAGAAGCTAGCTTTGGCCGTTGAGATTAATTGTCAACCGTGCTTGTTTTTGCTTTTCGTTGTTATTTGGAGTAATTATTTAGGCTAGATTTAGCTTAGTAAAAGAAGCATTGAGATTTGTCAACCGGTATTTATAACGATTGACTATATATATAGTAAAATTATTACAGATCTTTTTGTTGTTATCATCTACTCCAATTTTCGATTGGTTTTGTTCATCATGCTAATGTTGTACAAATTAGATTGAATTGCGTTAATTTTGCATTATCTTCTCTCTTGCCATGCATATCATGGCAATTCTTAATTAGTACCCTTTTGCAACTATGTTTTACCACAGATTACAAGCCGAATGGTCGAAGCCAAGTTGTGATGTGTTCTCCTCATAACCGCTAACTTGGCCAGACTGATTTGTAATAGGCTGGCCATACTTGGATTGTGGAAAACATTTTGATAGAATGTAGAATGCTCTTCCCTAATGATAATGGTGAAGTTTTAGCCAAATTTAAATACTACAATTTATTAGAAAATTGATAATGTCAAAAACTGCTTTTGTTAATATCAAAACTGCTTGAGCAGTATCATTCCCCTTTCCCTTCCGCTGACCCAATCGGCTTTGTCGGTTTCTTTGGTTGCCGCCGAATTCACTATTGGGTTTGGTTTGGGCGGAACGGCGAATGACAGCCTTGGTCGCTGACGTTTGTCGCTTGTTTTCCTCTGTTATTTGTCTGGTTATTTTCGTTTTCACCCGTCGGTCTACATTGTTAGATGTGTTCAGTTTTGGCCTAACAGTAATGGGTGTTTGTGGCAGGCCATGGGTGGCTGGTTGGCGGATTAGGGTGTGGGTAGATGGTAGTAGTTTGATGGCTACTAGGGTTTGGCTCATCTGGGTTTGGGCTTCATTGTTGTATTGGTTATGCCTTTTTGGCTAGGCTTTTAGGTGTTTTGGACTTCGTCCACTGTGTTTATTTGGGCTTTGACCCAACTTTTGTTTTTCTATTTTCTTCAATATTGGTTGGAATCCCTCCCCCAACTTGATGTACCATTTGTGAAGTTTTCATTAATAAAATTTTTGCCGATCAAAAAAAATTCTCACTACCTTTTAGTAAAATACACCAAGAATGAAAACAAGTGTAACAAGATAAAATAAAGTGCAGAAACATATATAATATGTTTGCCAAAGATAATATTTTTAAGAAAATTATTTCCCAAATTAATAAGTTTCTCCAAAACCAAAATTCTGTTTAAAAAAAAAAAGTGTACCAAAAAAAAGTTACAAAAAAAAAAAAAAAGGGCCCGTTAAGAGGCTTGAGCAATGAGCACAATCTGTATCTCAATCTAGCAGCCCAATTAAAATAGGCCGAGTTAGGCTCCTCAGCTGGCCCTAGACTTGGGTTCTTGAAAATTAAGCAGGCCTGGCCCGAGACCGGATAAAATTGTAGAATGGCGTTCCTGAAGTATTTTGACGTCCGCTTTCGATTTGAAGTTCCCTCGTCATCGTCAGCCAGCGTTGTTCTACTGCAACAATCCAGAGGGGGAGGAAGAGAGAGAAAGAAGGCGTTTGGTCGTCGAAAAGGAGCGAGAGTATGGATCAGTCGATTTGTCCAATCTGTCATCTAGCTGTTCTGTCTCTCGAATTAGAAAGGTATAATCTCTACATACATATCTGTGGATTCTAGATAGATCATACCTATACGTAAGCATCTGTTTTTCTATTCGGCTTTGTGTATTTTCTGCTGTTGGGACTTGGAACTCGATTTTTTGAGTGAAAAAACTGTGAATTGATGATGGTGTAGGCATGCGAACAGTCACTTCGAAGATGAGGAATTCGCAAGGGATATGGAGTTGGCTCATCAAATCGCGCTTGCTCCCCCTAGTCCCCCATTTATTGTGGTGCTCCCTATCTCTCTATTTTGGTGTAGTAGATGTGTATTTGTAACTTTTTAGTCTTTTTACCCCTGTGATTACTGAATTTTTGTTAGAGCAGCTGATATATTACGACGCTATAAAGGCAAAGAAAGTGGGCACCCATTAAGCTGCACATTTTGACAAAGACAAAACCAGGATTATGATACAAATAAAAAGGAGGGAGTGCATGGCTAATAAATTAAACTTCAATGCAGCAAGAAGGAAGGAAGGGTGCTGATGGTTTCCCAAGAACCTCCATAAGATACCAGTTTGAGAAATCTAGAACTTCTTTGGGAACTGTCATACATCTCTGTGTCTATGTTGTGTGTGTGTGCTGTGTGTGTTTGATCCCCGATCCCAACAAAACTGTTGTATATTGTACTTGAACTATTTATCACACTATATTACTAACTGCTAATCCTAATGCGTAGAAGGAACTTATATCATGAAAGCTAATTATCTCTTATAATTTATTTTGTTAATTCCCAAGGATATGTACGAATATAATATTCATCCCGAAGAAATGACCAAGTTTTGAATCTTTTGACGCGAAAACTTATGGAACATAGTGACGTACTTGGACCATGTGTTTACCCAAGGTTGTGCTTGTTACGTTGTACTACTATCTGCCAGATCATATGGTGCCTCTAATACTCACCAATTGAATTATCCAAAATATCAGGTGAAAAATGACATGGCACGTGAAACTAATGCTCAAGAAAGCCCCAAAAGTAGTATCTCAAGGAGTAATGGAAGGACAAGTGATGCAAGAGAAAGTGACATTAATGAAAAGATCTGTTATTTAATTGGCCTACAAATAAGGGCGCCCTTCTACAAGGTTGAAGCTGGGTTGATGTCATTGTTGAGAAAATGTTTGGAATCAGATTCTGAGAATTCGGAAAGTATATTGTCGGGCTATGTTGATCATTTTCAGAGCGTTGAATCGGAGGATGTAGGCTGGGGCTGTGGTTGGCGTAACATCCAGATGCTCAGTTCGCACTTGCTTATGCAAAGACAGGACGCGAGGGAGGTTTTGTTTGGTGGTGCCGGATACGTTCCTGATATTGTGTCACTCCAAAGATGGCTTGAAATTGCTTGGGAAAGGGGCTTTGACTCACTTGGGTCGAGTCATTTCAATCACAAAATTTATGGCAAAAAGAATTGGATTGGAACCACTGAATGTGCCACACTGTTTCGTTCTTTTGGGCTTCGTGCCAGGATAGTAGACTTTAACAGCCAGGATGTTAAAGCAAAATCTTCTGCTCGTGGTTCACGCCATGGGGGGTCGGGTATAAAAGTATACGGTCCAATGGACAGATATTTGTGTAGAGGTGTTAGCAATATCCCCAAAACAATTGAGTGTGAAAAGCTTAGTTATTCTAGCGCGTGTGCGGGGAATGATTCGGTTACTTCTACCAGTAGCAGCTCAGCTACAATGTCACTAAAGGGTCATCAGGTTCTCATTGATTGGGTTTGGAATTACTTCTCTGACAATAAGCTCACTAAATTTGGCAATTCTCGTGTTATTGTCAGTGAGAAAATGTAAGTACTTCTAGTTAATACCTATCGCCTATTTGGCTACGCCATGAAGTTATTCCTTTCTTTCCATGGCTAGTTTGGACAATATTTATTTTATTTTATTTTTTCTGGAAATGTTATTGCACCAGAAGACTATATCCTCTAACTGTATTATGAGCTGTTGAGTGCTCCGTTGAGCAGGCCCTTGTACTTCCAGCATGATGGTCATTCAAGAACCATTGTCGGGATTCAAGTCAAACATCAGCCCAAGGGGACGCAATGCAACCTATTAATCTTAGACCCTGGTCATGTATGTTTGTCTGCATTAAATTTTCAAGCTATTAGCTGTCTGTACATTGCATCTGGTTATAGAAATCACCACAAAAGGCAGTACACGTGAATGTTAAGATGAGTCCAGAGATAATGAGACATACGTGGAATGTATAACACCAGCTGTTTTAAAGATGGCTACATGACCAGATCTATCAAACCATTTGGACTTTTATGAAAAGATATTCGGTTGTGTAGTTTCTATTGTCAAATGAATCGCCTTCCTCATGCATCCTTTGTCTAGAATACAGGTGCTACTACATCATAGCTTCCTTTTTGTTATCTCATTCTTATCTTTGTGTAGTCAATGCTTTTGGTCTGACGGTTTGTTGTTCACACTTTGGTTTAAGAATTGAGTTTTCACATATTTACCCAAGGAGTTAGGTCCCCCTTAATTATTGATTATGTGTTTATCTGCAACATACATGATACTCATACTACAGATGTATTTTTCCTTTCAGTTTTGTAAGTTTTAATAAACTCATTTTGAGTCCTGTGCGATTTGGAAGTACTTGATCAGTTGTTGGATAAGCTGTGATTGATAATTGCAAGAATCATTACATTTTTCTTCTTCTTGTGAGCCAGTGAAGGCTACTCGTGTGTGTATCTGTGGCTGTGATTGATAATTGCTAGAATCATTACATTTTTCTTCTTCTTGTGAGCTAATGAAGGCTACTCGTGTGTGTATCTGTGTCTGTGTCTGGAAATTTATGTATTGCTCTGTCTGAATTGGTTGTTTGTTGGAGGTTGTTAGTCAAACATCATCACAAAATTCTTCCATGCAGTGTTTAATGTGGTGTTTTGTCTATTGTCTGAATGCACAATGTTATTTCGAAATTAAAAGCAAATTACCAAAAGTATTTTAGGACATCTACTCTCTTCTCTAACTTGTCATGTTTCTTTGCTATCTATTGGCATGCCTACAGAAAACAGCAGCTCTGGAAAGATCTCTTAAAGATAATGCTGGATGGCAAAAGCTAATAAAAAGAGGTGTACACACACTGAAAAAACCACAATACCAGGTTATACTGTAGTTGAATAACTTTACTTTGGTCTTATGCTACTCCTATTTTCGAGGTTGTTACCCCTTGTACGTGTTTCAGTTGTGCTATATGGATCCCGGAGTTGCAAATGCAGAGGAGATGGAGCAGCTCAAGACCTTAGATAGTGCCCATGTTGAGTTTTAGGTGATCTCCAAACTTCTACGCTTCCCTTAGGTACATCTGCTTCAAATATCTGTTTATAGGAAATTGAAATGAGTACAATTTGCATTCACTTTGTGATTAAGACTTATCACGTTAAAATCTTTGGTATATTATTACTGCATCAGAGAGACTCAAAATGTTTATTATCTGAGAAATCATTTGGGCAATGACAGTGGCCATCTTTACCTTAGTTTCGGAGTGTGCTTTATCCGCTCATTATTTGCACATGTACTAGAGCAACTAGAGTCTAGAGAAAAGTGGAGTAATTCAACTGGTTCTCTCAAGTGATTTCTTTCAGAAGCAAAATATAGAATATAGCTCTTGCGTGATATAGTAAAGAAAGATATGTCATCATCCATATCCTATGAAGAATTTAAATGATGAACTTATTATATCAAAAACTCCAAATGGAACCCTACCTAGTAGCGAATGTGTGTATGATATGTTGTTCTGATTTATTTCTTCTACCGCATATCCTTGTTATTTCCATTTTGATACAGCTGCGGAAGCAGAGAAATAACCATGCTTGGCGTGCCTCCGACCAAGTAACTAACTGAGGATGTGTCACCAAAGTGGCTATATAAGGACCCAAAGACTATCGTGACGATACGATAAGAAAATTCCTCGTTTATGCCACTTCACCGTATGGAGTGAGTCTCATGACTTAGTGAGTGTTTGTTAGAGTGAGTACAGGGATTTCAAACTTATTGCATTTGATGTAACTTCTCTCTCTCTTTTCATCATTGTTTTGCTACAAAATGCCGCGAACATTGGGAAAAAGAACGATTTTGTTTTGATTGCAGCCAGCATGGCAATCATATCAATTGGCCATGAATTCCGAAGAAAGATTTTTTTTTTTTTTTAGAAGAAAAGAGTAATTTCAGAAGTTTTGCTTTGGAGCATTGATGCTTCACTGAATGTTGATCATTTCCAATGCGTACATCATAGGGCAATAGTTTGCTATCTGTGTGCTATTCACAAGCACTAATCTTCAATGGAAATCCAAGAAAACCAACAGATGAATGGCGAAATTAAAAGGGAAAAAAGGCATGTAATGTGAATCATTAGTAAAACCCGAGGGGTTGGCAAAATGAGTATGAGAAATCAATTAATGAGTAATTGACCATGAGGTTACACGTTTGAATCCTACGGACTCAACCATCCCAAACCTTGGAGCCATTGAAGGTTGTACTCGGTCGTTACCTTCAGGGTCCAGGGATTAGTTGAGGTGCGCTCAAGCTCGGACATCCGGTTATCATGGAGAAAAAAAAGAGTGAATCTCTAAAGCACTAAATGTATTTGTAGTAATGTGATGAAAGGCAATATAAAAGAACACATGCATACCTTGTTAATTGGTTTAGATAGCTTTTCAAAAAAAATTGGTTTAGGTAAGGAACCGGGGAGCTTGTAGTGAGCAACTCACTACAGGCTGTGTAGTGAGAATCTCGGTCGTTCATTCTTGTTTTGGGCGGTCCGGATCTTAATTGAATTGTTCGCGCAAACAATTACGTTATTCACTATTTTAGATCCGGATCGTTCAAAACACTTTTAACGGCCGAGATTCACTCACTACACATGTAGTCACTACAGGCCCCCCGCTCCCTTTAGATAACGGGTATCATTATACTCAATTGTGAAAACAAGAATGTGTAATCAATGTGATTGATGGGTGCTTGTCTGTGTGTTAAAGTTGTGTTCTTATTCTCTTCGTAAAAGCCATATTCTCTCTAGATCACTTGGACACCTCCATGGATTAGCCTGAGAGCTCCTTGTTAGTCTTTTTTATACACAAGTGCTTTCTTCTTCACCCTTCTTCTAGATCACTCTATTCTTTCATCTTTCATCCTTGTTAGTCTTTCATCATTACCTCTCTAGCTCATCTTACTCAAAAACGAAGCTCACTTATAATAACCGAGAAGAATTTGTTGCAAAAAATACAAGGAGAAGTTGTTTTATTTGAATCGGATCATGCTAATCATAATGAACTATAACCGTAGTTACATTTGATTTTAATTTTTTTTATGTAATTCAAGCTAAAAGCATGTTTTTTTAAAAAAATTTTTTTATGACTTAATAATAAGTGTATAACCAAGTTTGGAGTTGGAGTTGGGCAACCCAAACATCGGGACTAACCTTACATGAGTTGCAACCCCTCTTTTTACCTGCTTTTGAACTTTGCTAAAAGTCATTTTTTGGTTGTCATTATTCGAATTATTTATTTAATTTTTTTTTGCGTTTGTTAGTTTTACGTTAAACTTTTAGTGTATTATTAATATGTAAAGTAAAAAATTACCATGACTTTTACCCAACTTTTTTTTACAGAAAAGGACGAATTTTTAGCACCTAGAAGTGACTTTTAGCACCTAACAAGTGCTACTAGGCTTTCCCAATTGCTTGGAGGCCATAGGCCTTGCCTTGACAGCCTTAGGCTTTCCATATTTGTGGTGGGGAGAAACGAAAAAAGCGGGGGGAAAGGCAAGTGTTTATTTTTGGTAACAAGACTTGGTAACAACCTTTTCTTTAACAAAACCTTAAGTGTTCTCGCAATAGTTTTTGTTTCCCCAACCTGTTGAAGAAAGTTGGGTTTTCTGGCTTTCTACAAGAAGTGGGTTGGGTGTTATATATATATATATATCCATTTACAACAATAATACTAATAATAATTAAAAAAAAAATGTTAAAGCAGCTAATATTGTTTGTGGGGATTTTGGGTTGTTATGGGGCCCCCGGGGTTGAGGGGCTAGGTGTGAACTGGGGTACAATCGCAACCCACAAATTGCCTCCAAAGGTTGTGGTTCAGATGTTAAAGGACAATGGGATTAAAAAGGTTAAGCTTTTTGATGCAGACCCGTTCGAACCTGAATGCTCTCGCCGGCTCTGGCATTGAGGTTATGATCACCGTTGCTAATGATCAGCTCGCATCCATGGGAAACTACGATGTAGCTAACAAGTGGGTGGAGCAGAATGTCACCGGTTATCTCAAGGCGGGTGTCAACATCACGTAATATCTCTAGCTAGCTCCCCCTCTCAATCTCTCTCGCTCAATTCCATACATTTTCGATATATGCATGTATGGTTATCTATCATATATATATGCATGCTCTGTTCCTACGCAAATTAAACGTTTGGTATTCAGAGATTTGGCAAAGCGTCATGTATGGCATGGGTCTTTTTTTTCTTGAACGTCTTTGTGTTGATAAAAGAAGAACAGGTGTTTAGAAGATTTGATTGTACCATCAAAATCTGCTCATCCTGTTTCTTAAATATAGAATATCTGTTACTTGTGTTCAGGTATGTAGCAGTCGGGAATGAACCATTTCTCAAAGACTACAAGGATAGATTCACCAATATCACCTTACCGGCTCTTCAGAACGTCCAAAATGCCCTCAATGATGCTGGGATCGGCGACTCCATCAAAGCTACCGTGCCCTTAAACGCCGACATCTACGAATCCCCGTCGTACAATCCTGTCCCTTCAGCTGGAAGGTTCAGGTCAGACATCAGCGATCTCATGTCTCAAGTCGTCAAGTTCCTAGACAAGAACAATGCACCCTTCACCGTGAACATCTACCCTTTCCTCAGTCTCTTCTATGGCAAGGGCCAATTCCCTATGGACTTCGCTTTCTTCGATGGGGTTAGCGCTCCCCTCATTGATAATGGTCTCGAATACACCAATGTATTTGAGGCCAATTTGGACACACTGATTTCGGCCTTGAAGGCCGAGGGAGTTGGCAACATGACCATTATAGTAGGGGAGGTGGGGTGGCCCACGGACGGCGATCAGAATGCTAACATACCTTTGGCTCAGAGGTTCTACAATGGGTTTTTACAAAGACTTGGAAAAAATATTGGGTCCCCACTTCGGCCTGGATATCTCGAAGTTTACTTTTTTGGACTCTTTGACGAGGATGCCAAGAGCACTCTTCCGGGGGACTTTGAGCCCCACTGGGGGATTTTCAGGTACGACGGCCAACCCAAATTCCCTATGGATCTTTCCGGTCAAGGTGAGAATAAGTCTCTCGTGGCAGCCAAAAACGTGACGTATCAACCTAAGCAGTGGTGCATGCTTAATCCCAATGCCAGTGCCAAGGATTTGAGCAAACTTGAGGACAATGTTAAGTATGCTTGCAGTATGGCGGATTGCACTCCACTTGGGTATGGACATTCTTGCGCCGGTTTGGATGCAAATGCGAGTGCTTCGTTTGCTTTTAATATGTACTACCAGGTCCAAAACCAAAACCCATTGAGCTGTAATTTCGAAGGTCTAGCCAAGGTGACTACACAGAACATATCTCAGCCAAATTGCAATTTCACCATTCAAATAGCTCCTTCCTTTTCATCTTCTCCTCCTCCGGCTCATGCTCCTATGCCGCATTCTTCTCCTCCTCCGGCTGCTGCTCCTGCGGGTGCTACGGGGCATTCTTCTCCTGCTCCTCCTGCTGCTTCTATGGGGCATTCTTCTTCTCCTCCGGAGGTTGCAGTAGTTTTGATGCTACTTGCTCTTGTATTGCTGTAATTTGGCTTCTATAGATATAGCTCTGCTGTTTTACATTTCTTTTCTTCTTCTTTAGCTATAAGAAGTCATTTAATTTGGCTTCTATATATAGGGTCCGTCTCTTCTCCGGATTTTTAATTTCCGCACCTCGTGATCCAAAATTTCTTTTGATGATCCGATCCGTTATTTACATTTTTTGCGAAAACTGCTTGGATCAAGCCCTTCCCGGTATTTTGTTTTGAAGATTTTCCGCGTGGACCCTTGAAAACACCTTCTGAACACATTGGACGGATCGGATTTTCCAAAAAAAATTTGCAACACAAAAAAACCCCATTTTTTCCTTAAATCCGGGAGTGTGGATAAGAAATTTTACATTTGTTGTCTTCTTCTTTAGTTATAAGTAGTTATTACATTTGTATTACAGATTTAATTTTACAGGGGAAATCATTAATCCCTTTTGAGATTGTACTCTGGAATAATATATATAAGTTTTGAAGCACCAAAATATATATAAGTTTCCAATTTCAATTGTTGATTGGTAATGATGCCATTGCAGAATTGCATGGACTTCACTTGGTACATGTCACCCGAACCCCTATTCATATATAGGCCCTCGACCACTCACCACCTTCATTTTGTTAAAATCAATAGTGGCAACTTCCAATTATTCATTTGAAAAGAGGAAATTAATAGCAATTCATCTGGTAGATATATGAAAAATTCGTATTTGAATAAAATCACATTTATTCCCGTGTTGCTTCAACCTCTTTTTTTTTTTTCCTTCTTATTTTCGGGGGAACTATTCACCAGAATTAGACGAGTAAATCCTTATGCAGGTGCTCATAACTATGTGGTATGGCAAAATGGTTTTGATATTATTACATCTTGCTGCTTGTATTGTACAACCCACAAACAAAAACTGAAATCGAACTTCTCATTTTCCCATTTTTACATGAAATAATATGAATGCTGCTTTTGAGATTGATAATAAAAAGGGAGAAATTTAAGGATAAAAGAATCTGAAATCTGTTTTCCATTTTCACGAGAATCACTCCACTGTGGATCACCCATTTTTGGCAAAAACCAAAAAAAAATTGCAAAATGACAAGTGGGCCCGTTCATGGTCAACAAAAAGTCAAAATCCAAAGGGCTGCATTGCTTGTAAGTGGGAAAGTCAAAGTTGAACAACTCGAGTGCTAAAAGATCAATGGTGGAGAGACCAATTGAAACATGTCAAGGGAGCACCGGATATATTATTATTATTCAACAACCAATTCCTATATTTTAGGGTAGCTGAGATTTTTCAGGGTATGGTTGTATTCCCTGACGATCCTTAGGGTATATCCGGTGAATATTCTTCATATTTTCTTGGATTTTATGCATTACAAAGGATAATATACGAGGATTTGATCATGAATGCCACATGACACTAAATTAAGCAAGTTACACTTCAATATGGTCAAAGAGATGAGTAAAATCAGGGAATAGGTCCTGAAAAATAGGAAGTACTTAAGCTTTTGGCCAATTCAAAGGGCCACGCCGAAGCCATAGGGGACTTCGGTTTGCAATCAACGTCTATAATGAATATGAGTTCCTAGAAGTAAAAGGAAGTGGTTTGGAGACGTGGGACACGTGTTGAATATATTCTTAGGGCCTAAGTCAGGGGACATCTGACAGCTTTTCAAGGTATTATAGAGGGAATTTTCTCTATTATTTGATATTTACAACGGCTACAAGGGTGGTTTTGCTACATGGAAGTTAAGTGAGTATAGCCAAAATGGTTCGTGCACAGGGGAAAGTACAATTAGGCCCTGAAAATAGGAATTTTGACCGTTTTTGGCCATTTTCAAGGGGACACATGGCAGCAATCAAGGTAATTGCTGCAAATGCCAACGGCTGGGCATATTTTGAGCTTTTTGGAACAAGTGGGAGCAGTTTTAGAAGAATTCAGATCATGGCCCACATGGCACACTTTCAGGGCGTTATTGTGTTGTTTTTTAGGGTATTCACTACTATAATAAAATAAAATAAAAAGGGGAAAACAGGGCAGGCCAATGGCTCCATGCCTCAAGACTCAAGTCTTTTCATTTCTTACAGTTTTTTAACTTTATCTACGTTCCAAGCTTCTACTTACGACATTAGAAAGCTTTTATCCCTTTTATTTTTCTTTTCTAAATTCCACAACTCCGGTGTTGTGATGACGATAATGGAGAATCCTAAGTATTTTCCATCTTTAGGGCGTTACAAGGTTCAAGCACCGGCTTGTACTTTTCAAAAGTGGCAAGCTTCCAATTCCGATATCGGCAAGTTTTTATCTTTACGTTATCACTGTATTTCCGATAATACAAGTGATGTTTGGTTTGTTTATTGTTTTCATATGATCATTCACTAAATGTGAAGTTCTTAATGTGCAAGACAACCTCGGATCACTTTTACAGCCTTCCAAAGGGTTGTAACGCAATCGCTTCTTAAGAAGTTAGAATTAGGCTATGTAGCCTTATTCATGGTTAGACCACGTCACGGTCGGCACGCCCTACATCCATATATTCACCATTCTCTTCGTAAGGGAGTGACTATACCCTTTGCTTTTTCCAAAGAAAGCCCCTGCAACATTTTCTTGGAAGCACGACCACACCAAAATAATAAGCTCTTTCTCAATCTCGACGATGTTTTTTCTTTCCGTCTCGATCTCGAGATGTTGATGCCATTGTTTTGCTTTTATAATCCTTATTACATATAATAGAACACTAATTTATGCATAAATCCCACCAAACAAGGTTGCAAAGAACCTTTTTGAATGCAATATCCCAATGTGATAAGTCCCCAATATTGTAGATAATCGGGGCTTATCTCGCTCATTTATTCCACGCACACACGCGATTTCGCGCTTTATTTGGTTGATATGCGTGTAGTGGTGTTTTTGAGAGTTACAGGTTTAACACGCTAAATAAACGTGTTTTGAGCGCATTGGAAACCGTGCCGCACGCTCACATGGACTCCCGGTGGTATCCGGGAGTGAAGGAGCACCTCCCCCGAGGGTCGCACAACTCATTTAAGTATTTTGGAAGAAGTCCGGAAGCACGCAATCCAATGAGAGTGATCAAAGAGGTCAAATTCAAGTCAAGACCAATCCGGACCGATCCGAAATTATTCTGGACAGATCCAAATTCATCAAGGCAGCACCAGACCAATCCGGACCGATCCGGAATTATTCTGGACCGATCCAGATTTTTCCAAAGTCTTCCAGACGATTCCGGACCGATCCGGAATTATTCCGGACCGATCCGGAATTATTCTGGACCGTAATGCTCCGAACCATTTTTTTTAGCACTTTATACACTTTCTATTAATGGCAAGTTTATGGTTGTTGTGAGAGCTTTATGGATATTTGTAAGAGAGAGAAGTGGAAGACTATATTAGGCCCTCTCCTCTCTCCTTCTCTCCCACTTCTTACTCTTTCATTTTTAGTCTAGTTTATTTGGCTCTCCCCTCTCTCCGCCATGGAAGAGGTTTGAAGCTCTCTCTCTCTCTAGTTTTTCCCATGGAAGTTATTGTCTTACTTTAATTTCACGTTTATTAATCTTGTAGCTCTTGCTTAGACCTTCCTAGTAATCTAGTTAATTTGCATTTTCATCAAGTTTTTAGTGTTTGTGTTGTTCTAGTCATTTCCTTCCTAAACTCAAGTTAGTAAGTGTTGTTTGTGATTTTCTTAAGGTTTAAAGTTGTAGGCTAACTTAGGATCTTCTATAAAAATCAGTTTTTAATGTCATTTGTCATGTTCTTTATTTCCTTTATAAAAATAGTCATGTTTTACTCAGTAATGATCGAGTAATCGTTATAGGCTCGGTCATGGGGTGATTAGCACCCCGTGACTTAGGTTTATTCGTTCTCCTCGTCATAATGCAAACATCGTTTGTTGAACAAAGAGATAAGATTTATTTTACGTACCAAAGCTCGGGTTTGTTAATCTCTTTGATCACACGTAGCCAAGAGTTTATCTACTTGGCACGTGTGATGCTTAGGGCGATGTCAATTCGGCCGTTTGCCAAATGAACCAAAAATCCTAATCTTTGATAAACACCATTTCTAGTTGAATGAGTTTAAATTCCAAACCTTCCGTTCAGGAATGTTTAACGATATCCCCGAGCCGGTCATTTTAGAGGAGAGTGAATCGACCTAAGTAATGGGTGTTGTGAACCCCTTGACTTAACTTTACTTTAATTAGTCTTTTAAATCTCGCGTCATTCACGAAGTTAAGTGAATTCCACCCCCACACTACAAAGCCAAGTTTGCCGCTTTAAGGCTAAACCATCATTCGCGAATCAACACTCACGCTCAGCGCATTCAGTATCTGTGGACTCGACCCGGACTTCCGGTTATCATGCTACTGTCGGCCTAAACCCTAAGCTTGGGGAAATCATATTGAAATACAATCCAAGGGCGCAAGCACAATGACAAATATTAATGCCAAAACTGTTTTTGATTGTACCAAAACTCCAATGCATAAAATGTTTGTACTTATGTACATACCTTTAATGTACATGCCTTTCATTTTGTTCTTTACCAAGGAAATTTGTGATACGACTCCCACTTTAATATCATCATCATCTGTTTGATTTCATCTTCCAGTGATTTCTTGGCTACATGAAAGTTCATATCCATTTTTGTTCACTCATTTTGATGGATTCTAGTAAATGGGGAATTGTTTTCTTCTTGTGTGTTGGTAATAAATACTGAAACTGGGTTCCAGAGTACCAATTGCACTCACTTTAGTCGTCACCATAGCCATTTAAGTACTGCATGATATGAGATCAATGGGGTTTATATGTTCCTAGTAGTAATAGTGTTGGTGATTCCAACGTTCAAACCCACAAACAAACATACACAATTAAACAACAAATTAAGAACAGAAAACAATAAGAAGCAAGAAAAGAATAAGACAGAGATTTATGTGGTTCCGACTTAAGCTGATTGCTTAATCGTAGTCCACAGGGTGCTGGGGTGTTTTACTATTTATGAAAAAGTAAGAAAGTTACAACTTAGAGTGCCCTAACTATAGTCAATGGAGGAGTAGGCATAGACTCGGCCTAGGATGATCACCACCCTATGGCTTAAGTGGATTCGTGATTCTCACACTTGTGCTAACAAAGTTTGTTTGTGTTTAATGCGGGCTCATAACTATTGATTTACAACTCAAGGCTGTTATATCTTTTATTATGTGTCGACAATAACATTGACACGCATAATACTTAAATCGATGTCATCTCGAGGGTTTACCAAATTTCCAATCGAGCCTTGATTAAACCAAACACTGGAAAGAGTAAGAAAATAGAATTTAATTGAATTATCTTCCGGTTGAGCACAAATTTACCTTGTGACACATCCATGCAAATTGTGAGGATCATGAATCTATTTAGGTTATAGGTGGTGTGAACCTTGACCTGAGCCTCATAATTAAATTTATAACTCATAGTTCTAGTCTTGAATTTGCAATTCGTAGACTTAATTACCAAAAATCACTAAAACAAATCAAGGGTTAGCTACCTACAACTGCAATCACCATGTAGACCGGTAGGCTTTTTCACTCCTAAAAACCATTCCCTTTGGACCGATCTCGGTCTTAGCGAGTTAAAACTGCAATCGACGACATAGCCCTATGCTTCGGGTTAGACACTTAGAGATACAACTTGTGGTCACAAGCAATATCCTTTATGGTTCATTTTCTTACCCATGAGATTCGTTCAATGTCACTTTTATATCTGTGTTGTTTTTCTTTGACATGTTCATTATCTTGTTACTTTCGTTTATGTGTCTCTAAACTTTCATGTTTTCCCCTTAAACTTTATCTACTATCTTATTCTTTTGTTGTCGTTGTTGTTGTTGTCAAATGCAGTTAACTTAAATGTTTCTTTGGTTTTGGCCTTTGATTGATTTGTTTCCTTTGAGTTGCACAAACTTGAGATTTGGAATACTTGCCCAACCAAATGGGTTAGTTGTTCCTGATGCATCCATCCTTTTACATCAACTGTGATGTCTCGGAATTGATGGGCATTGGACTAATGAATAGGGTTGTAGATGCTACGGCCCTAAATGAATGAAGCAGCCAATCCCACAGATTTTTTTTGTTATCCTTTTTTTTTATGTCCAAATTTATAGACTGACTAGTGAATGACCCGTGCCTGAAGGCACTCCACCAAACGAAATTTGAGCACAAGTTGTATCTCTAAGTGTCTAACCCAAAGCACTAGTTGGGCTCAAATTCCGTTTGGTGGAGTGCCTTCAGGCACGGGTCATTCACTAGTCAGTCTATAAATTTGGACATAAAAAAAAAGGATAACAAAAAAATCTGTGGGATTGTCTGCTTCATTCATTTAGGGCGTAGCATCTACAACCTTATTCATTAATCCAATGCCCATCAGTTCCGAGACATCACAGTTGATGTAAAAGGATGGATGCATTAGGATCAGCTAACCCATTTGGTTGGGCAAGTATTCCAAATCACAAGTTTGTGCAACTCAAAGGAAACAAATCAATCAAAGGCCGAAACCAAAGAAACATTTAAGTTAACTGCATTGACAACCACAACAACGACAACAAAAGAACAAGATAGTAGATAAAGTTTAAGGGGAAAACATGAAAGTTTAGAGACACATAAACGAAAGTAACAAGATAATGAACATGTCAAAGAAAAATAACACAGATATAAAAGTGACATTGAACGAATCTCATGGGTAAGAAAATGAACCATAAAGGATATTGCTTGTGACCACAAGTTGTATCTCTAAGGGGCCGTTTGGCCGCCTCTTTATCAACTTATTGATTTCTCCTTTTTGCATTCTGGGTGTTTGGCAGCAACACCCAGAAACTACTTCTCCAAAAATCGTTTTTCCATTTTTCCATTTAGAAGCCAGAAATCAAAAAGAGCTTTGGAGCTCCTTTTTGATTTCTACTTCTCATTTTCCCTTTCCAAAACACATTCTGCACATTTCTCCCAAACACTCCTCTCACATCCAAAACTCATTCTGACCAAAAGCCAAAAAACCAAAAAACCAAAAAGTCAAAAATCAAAAGCTAAAAAGTAGGCTCCCAAACACCCCCTAAGTGTCTAACCCGAAGCATAGGGCTATGTCGTCGATTGCAGTTTTAATTCGGTAAGACCGAGATCGGTCCAAAGGGAATGGTTTTTAGGAGTGAAAAAGTCTACCGGTCGACACGGTGATTGCAGTTGTAGGTAGCTAACCCTTGATTTGTTTTAGTGATTTTTGGTAATTAAGTCTACGAATTGCAAATTCAGGACTAGAACTATGAGTTATAAATTTAATTATGAGGCTCAGGTCAAGGTTCACACCACCTATAACCTAAATAGATTCATGATCCTCACAATTTGCATGGATGAGTCACAAGGTAAATTTGTGCTCAACCGGAAGATAATTAAATTAAATTCTATTTTCTTACTCTTTCCAGTGTTTGGTTTAATCAAGGCTCGATTGGAAATTTGGTAAACCCTCGAGATGACATCGATTTAAGTATTATGCGTGTCAATGTTATTGTCGACACATAATAAAAGATATAACAGCCTTGAGTTGTAAATCAATAGTTATGAGCCCACCATACTTATGGATCGATCCAAAAGTCTCTGGTGAAGAATTGATGAAGTTGGATCAATCCAACCCCTCTATGGATTGATCCAAAAGGCTTTGCTGGAGATTAATGAACACTTGGATCAATCCACTTCAAGTTTTGATCAATCCAACTTCTCCTTAGCTTGAATTTCACTCCTTTGATCACTCCGCTTGAATTGCGTGCTTCCGGATTTCTTCCAAGGAACTCAAATGGATCGTGTGACCCTCGGGGAAGATGATCCTTGGTCTCGTGAGTGCTTGTTCACTCCCGGACCCCACCGGGAGTTTTTGTGAGCATGAAGCGCGGCTTCAAAGCACCGACTTGAATTGTGACCTTCCGAATCCCCGGGCCTTTAGCCGAATCGTCGTTCCTTCGCTCTTGAGGCCCGGTGTTGGCGTGCTATGGGGCACGTGGCCCTCGGTAACGTGGCACGGATCTAAATGCGCACAAAACGCGCTCATTTTCCATGTTTAACCTGTAACTTAACAAAAACACTACTACACGCATATCAAACATATAAGGCGCGAAATCGCGCATGTGTGTGAACAAAAAGAGCTAGATAAGCCCGGATATTTACAATATTAGGGGCTTATCAATTGCTAAACATTTAGGTGGCAAAATTTGAACGCGAAATGACCGTTGATTGAAAGATTAATCGATTTGACCCTCTGAGGGCTGGCGTGAAAATCAATCTCGACCATCCATCGAATCTAAGGGTTGAAAATATAAGGGATTCAAAAAACTGAGCCATTTATAATATAGATTTTTTGATTTTTTTTTTCTTGTTGTGTACAACTTTGTTTATGGGCACAATTTTCATCGAGTTTGTATGTTTCAGTGTTCTTTTTGTTCACGTTCGCGGTGTGGATTTGGAAATTGATCCCGCTTTGAGAGGTTGTCTTCATTTGGTAGAGCAGATCAGATTTACCAAAAATGAAAAGAATGACCAACAATTTGAGATGGAAGAAGTAGCATTTTTTTAAAAACGCTGTTAAATTATGCTCAAAAGCCATATTTGTCGTAGTGTGACTCACACTTGCTCCGTGAAATGGGGCAACGCCACTTCCCGTATCGACCATTGTCACGCCCGCCACAGATAAACATGAGCACTGGAAACTTCAAAGACGAAATCACAAAACCTCCTATTATTTCTGTCCCAAGAGGCCCACCGCAAACAATCCCAGTCCAAATACTACGACCGCCACTACTAGAACCACCACGACCGCCACCATCATTGCCGCAATACGTGTCTCATAGTCCGGTCAATTGGCCAACCACAATCCGTCCTTGCTCTACATCAGCCAATTCTTCCATCCCAAACACCTCAAATCTCCAACAGCCTCCGTTTGTTGTTAATTCCAGAAACAAATTCCTCCCGCATTTGGTCTCCAGCAGCTACCGAGTACGCACAGTAATATCCATCGAAGGGATAGGATAGGAGCCACAGTATTTGTAACTTAGGGCCTCTAAGTTGTTGGGATTTTTCCCAAGTTAAATGATCTCTTTGAAAAAGAAAAAGAAAAAGAAATAAAGGTAATATTAGTTGGGCATTGGAATGTGTGGTTCGGTGGAAATAGATTTAATGGCTTTATTGCTCCATGGTTTGGCTAGCCTTGCATGAAGAGTTCCAAGGCATTGGTTGCTGCTGCCTCCAGAGGTCCTCGGGAATTCTAGAAGAATTTAGTGCTTTCTTTGATTCTGCCATGTATTGTATTTAAATGGGTCATGTTTGTGTGCATTTTGCAAGTGTCGTGTGTGAGTAAGAAAAGAGAAAGATACGGCAGACTTGTGAAGAGAGAAAAAGAAAGAAAACTTGTAGTGTGTGTTTGAGAGTTGAGTGAGAATATTGGTGAGTGTGTGAGAGATAAAAATACTAGTGAGTGTGGGATTGGGTTGGGTATTTTTATCTCATTGTATCTCATCCAATATAGTGAAAGTGCTCTCTCCCGTGGACGTACCCGATTTTGGGGAACCACGTAAAATTGTTTGTGTTCTTTGTTTCGGTTTACTTGTGCGTGTGGTGTGTTGGTTTGGTCGAACCATAACATAAGTCCCATGCAATTTTCAAAAGGGCAGTATTGGTACTTTCCTGCCTTTTCCCGAGGCTTTTCTACCTGTGATTGTGAAATGCCTGGGAGGAATTCCTTTTAATTTGCATCTCAACGGTTTGGTGGTTGTTTTGGTTTTGGGGCTTTTTGGTGCTTTTGGTGTTTTCCTCTTTCCCCTTTTTTTTTTTCTTTCATTCAACCTTGGTTGGATTTCTCTTCCCCCTCTTCTCGATGTACCCTTTCGAGTTTCCTTAATATATCTTCTCTTTCTGATAAAAAAAAATAATAATAAATTGCATCTCAACGGTTAAGTTTCAACATTCAACTACTTGGCTATAAATAGAAGAGCTCCAGCAGAAGAAATACTAACAGAGAGCACGAAGCAACAACCCAGTCAACACACAGCATCCTCTTCTTACATTTCAATTTCACAATATTAGTAGTAATTTGAGGGCTTTGAGACCAAAATTGTTGTACTCACTCCTTAAGAGAGTTTTTCACTTTACATATTTTTCTCAGTGATTTTGGTGAGCTTTCTTTCTTAGGATTTTGGGAAAAAATTCTAACGGCTCGCTACCTCCTCGGGAAAGCTAGTAGTTGTAATCTAAGAATAGTGGAAACTCAAGTTGAAGCTTGAGAAGTGGACTAGGCTACATCTTGCCGAAACCCTGTACAGGGATTTCAAACCTATGGCATCTGATGTAGCTTCTCTCTCTTCTCTCTCTCTCTCTCTCTCTCTCTCTCTCATTGTTTTGCTACAACATGCCCCAAAAAAGAACGGTTTTGTTCTGATGTCATCACGGGGTTTATGCTTCATGTGTTTCTTACAAAGCAGGTGATCGGTCATTCAAAGAGCAGTTGGAGAAACTTTGGTTGCTTCAAAACTCTTCGAGACAAGACAAGTAGACAACACCAATGCAGCCAGCATGCAATCATATCAACTGATCACGAATTCTGAAAAAGAGTAGTGAGTATTTCAGAAACTTTGCTTTGGAGCATTGATGCTGCTGTTGATCATTTCGTTTGGTGGACGAGAGCAACAGCAATCTTGAGAATTTTTTTTCCTTCCCTTTTTTACTTTTTGAGGGCTAGGTTTCCTGACATATACACTTTGTTTTGCTTCTTTCTTGTTTTTCACTCTCTTGGTTTCTAAGGTACTGTTCTATGAGAATTGGAAAACCGAATGCAGCTTTTAAGAAAGGATTGTGGAACTATGTTGTACAATCTTCAGAGCCAAATTTACGCGTCGGTACATGAAATGCTGTGACCGAATTCACGCTGCTGCCAGGTTTACACTAAATCTGCCTTTCAAAAAAAAAAAAAAAGAGTTTATTAAATAACCATCCATTTCATGGATACTACGTAGATTTCATCCCCTTATTTCAAGGAGTTATGTTTTCATCCTCTTTTAATGTGACTTACCATTATTACCCTTCTATAGTATATCTATCTATATCTAGATATATAGCCAAAAAAAATAGGAAATTTTGAACTTCTTTGTTGGGAGTAAGGAATTTGGAATGCATGGCAATTACTTTCATGTTTTTAGGGATTGTCGAAATTTTAAATGCATGTCACTTACTTAATTTTTAAATTTTACTTGATTATCTTGCCTAAAATTAAGGAAGTTTTGAACTGGTGTGTGATTTACTTACCTAAAATCAAAGAATTTTTGAAATTGTGGACATTCAAAATTAAGGGATAATATTGTTTCCAAATTTGAGTCATGTCAACACTGAATTTTAGGTTAAAAAATAGTCATGGTAAAATCATGTTCATATTTTTTTTCCAGCGACTATGATAAAAACTCAGATTGGGCAATTATCGTAGGAAAATATGTCCAAATAAGCAAATATGGTAAATTTTTGAATATTTATGGTAAAAATTAATTTCACCTTTTAACCTAGACCATTGTAAAAAGCTCTGAAATGGCACAGTAAACATGGTAAATTTATCCATCATAACAAGTTACATCATAGTATATAATTTGGTAAAAATAAAAAACATATCATGGTAAAAAATCAAAAAAAAACGATAAAAAATCATGGCAAAAAGATTTTTGAATATTTATGGTAAAAATTAATTTCACCTTTTAACCTAGACCATTGTAAAAATGAAATGGAGTAAAAGTTTGTAAATTTATCATTTTGCCCATCATAAAAGTTACATCATAGTGGAGGATAATTCGACATATCATGGTAAAAATAAAAAACGATAAAAAATCATGGAAAAAGATTAATGGGAAAGGTGTAATGATGATGTTTCTTTAGATAAGAATACCAGTAAACATAGTAATAATTATTGAATTAACTTCTTGAATCATGGTAAAAAAAAATGTCAAAAACCATTGAAATGATTGTTAGTTTGATTTTAGCCATAATCGCTTCCCTATATGAATTTGGCCCGCGCATGCGGCACCCTAAAAGATTTTAACCATGATTACTGGATCAAAGATTTTTGGATGAAAATATTAAAAACAGCGGCAAAAATAATGTATATTTTCATCCAAAAAATCTTTACCCTATAGGCCAAGAATTTTTGGATGTAAACATAATTAATTTTGGATGAAAACATTCGTTTTAGTCTTTAATCTCCTAGCATATATATTTATATATATAATCAAGGGCAAAAGTGGGTTTGTTTGAATCTCGGAATGGAAACATAATTCCTAAAAATCATCCTCAGGATGATTTTCTAATTTCAAGTGAGCAAAAGGTTGATTATTTAAGTGCCCCAAAAAAAAAAAGGTTCCCACTAAATCATTTGGAGGGTTTCGCCTAGAGTTTCCTCAACTAGGGGTTCTCCAAGTATCTTGAATAGTAACGGAACAATCTTTAGAGCGAAAGGGCAAAAATTGCTATACTGCTAATGTTCAGGCACAATACTGTCATTATTTGTAACGGAAAACCAGATGTATGACAACATTTCAGCACAATTGTAATAACCAGCATCCAGCTCTACTTTGCACTTTAAAGTCGCTCCAAACTTCGTTGATTGTCGGCTAAATAAATAAAGATTGAAAAGACAAGTAAGAACGTTTAAAAAATACTCTAAATTTTGCACATCCTTGTGCCTGTTACCACATACATATCCTTATTCAGTGTGCGCAAGGGTCTTCCCGATCATTACTATAATGTATGGGATCCTATTAGTTCTGGCTTACTTTTACTTTTCTTCATTTTGGCTTTAAACCGAGACTTTGCCCCAAGGATCTGCATCGTATTTAAGAAGTTCCCAACTGCCATTATAATCAAAAGAATCCCACTTGTTATCACCTGCCAAAAGCAAATTAGTAATCAGTAGAACCAACTAACATAGTGTGAATAACAACTAGAGCAATTTACGCCAGTAACTTAACCGGGAAAAGTCCAATAATCACAAAGTCAAAAACCATGAAAGTACATCTTCAAGGTTGTGCAACCTATTATACCATTCTTACCTGCCACTCTGAAACAACACCAACCAGGGCAGCTTTAAGTAGCAACATTCCAACATATGCTTCGAAACCCTGAATTTAGAGCACACAAACACAAAAAAGGGTTAATTTAGCTGTCTTTCTAGGGTAATACACCTTGTTGCATCTTTATCTGAAACAGATGAAAATAAGAAACTTGCACAACTATCAAACAAATGTAACGCCCTTGAGAAGCTAAAGTGGTCTGTCTATGCTTTTAGATTTTCAAAGAATTGGTCTGTCATGCATAGATTTCTTCCTGTCTAGTGAGGATAACTCCTCTTAATCATATTGATATGTGCAATTTTCGTACAATTGAATCCCTTATGACCAAGACAGAAAAGATTGTAAAGAACTGGCAAATTAAATGCACAAAATTAGAATTCTCAAATGGTAAACCATCAGAGATCATCGGTGTACCGAGTAATGAACGAGGACACTTTACTGTCTGTCTTATGATGGGTTGAGAATAGCAAAGAATTCCTTTCTATACCAGAACCAAAAGCTTCCTTTCTTTACACATCTTTCGGTAAGCTATTATCAGGAAATTATTTGTCGAGTCACCAGTCTTGATTCAGATCACTTGCATGTTTTCTGATTGAAAATAATTAGAAGAAAAAACACATGTATAGTTTTAAATCACCTGCAGTATGAACAGAATGGGTGCAAGAAGCCATAGTTGACCTTCGACGCCAGCAGTTTCTCCCCAAACAACATCCATTATCCTAGCCTACAAATAACAAGAGTATAAATATGAGGCTCGGGAGACCTTTACAGGAGAACATCTTAAACCTAGACCTTTCTAATTATAACCACCCAAAAATTTCTATACCCACATTAGTAGGTCAGAAAAACCAACATGAATCAGCAAGGATTGACATGCAGGCTTATTTCAACCAGCAGAAGCAAAATAACTCATTAAAGTTCTGCAAACTATGCAATACGTAAATTTTTCTCACAAGCGTGAAACACAAACAATGTAGGCTGCAGAAAGACAGAGAAAGCAAAAGACAGGTTGAGCATGTGCAGAAAGTTGTTGGAATATTTGCTTAGTTGCACCTTGCCCATTGCTATACGTGTGTAGAGTCTTTGCCGTTGATATCTATTTTGTAGAAGCATTGCAACTCCTTGCATGATAGCCCATTGCAAGAACAGTTGTACCCCTTTCTGCACAGTACATGCTCAGTGTTTAAAAAAAAAAAAAAAAGAACCAAAATACATGAATATACACTGGAAATAGAATGACCTGCTTCTGGGCACAATTAGGTTCCCTTTCTATCTCCCAAGTGAGACTGATAAGCGACATAGCCATAGCAAAGTAGTGATGATATATCCACCTACAATAGAACAAGTATGGTGCACTTAAATATTGTAGCTGTGCATATTTCAATCAAAAGGAGGGCAGATATGAATCACAAAGAATCCACTGCATTTTCATTTTGTCATGGAAGTTCTTAAGTGGTAAGACGAACAAAAGAGAATCAAGGCCTCATAGTCAAATAATACTGATGATGATAATAAGGAGATTGATGACCTCCCAGTCCAGAAAGAAAGAATGGTATAAGTTCAATAATATTCAAAATACAAAACTTTCCTGGAATCAGATTGTATCTGGATTCTGGCACATGTAAGCATCAATCTACTCTATGACAATTGAAGAAACACATTCTAAATCGGAATAGTTGAACTGATGAAGGATAAGGACAACCATTTGAGCACAGAGTGAAACAAAAAGCATGCAAAAAAATATCCAATTACCATGGGCGAATATCACTTCCATTCACTCGAAGTATGTTCTCTCGCAAAGCCAAACCGGTATAGAGAAATAACAACCAGGCCTGACAAAAGACACACTTAGAAACTAAACAAAGGTATGGTACCGAAATAAACACACACACACACAAAAGAGACAGAAATATATCGAAATTCCCAAACAACTAGAAGGAAAATGCGACAATAGCTTGATTCCAACTTTTCACACAAAAGTACCTGGTAAAGCTGAACAGGCAATGCAGGTAAGCATCCGTTCCACATCCACGACCTTAATACAAGTAACAGTGATGGGAAAAACAGAAACAGAAATGCAGTTCTATCCTGTCCATGATAGCATAAATAAATTATTAAACAAATTACAAGTCACCAATCAATGAGTTTATTGTTTGAACAGTAACCGAATTTATTAAGAGATGGTTTTAATTGCATGACTATAGACTCAGTGTAGGGAGAATCAAAATATACACTTCTAACGGTAGAAGTCAGCTCCTAAACTGACAATGCAATCCAAAAGAGCAAAAAAAGGCTCCAAGATAAACTCGACACCCCCTCAATGTATAACAAATCGATTACATTGCTAAGGAAACCCATTTCTCGCCATCGAGAAAATAACTGCAAAGGTCCGTTATATTCCTCTTCCAATGCCAGAGACATTTACCACATGTAGCCAACATAACATCATAGATATATCTCTGGAAAAATTCTGACAGCCTTAATCGTTGTTCCATAAGAAAACAAAATCCAGTATTTCATCTGTCTTATGCAAATGAGAATAACATGTGTATCACAAAGCATACCAACATACTCGTTTGGCACGCTTATGGCCAAAGAATAATGAATATACAAATTCACATAGGTAAATTTAGAACTAAAACAGAAAAGATGGTGCAGCCTGAGTACAGAAAAAGTTACGTAACCCAGTGCCAAAAATATAAGACTAAAAGTCACTCTGCAGAACCCCGAAAAATTGTGTATGAGGGTTTATCTTGCTTTGAGTTATAAACACAACACTCAGGACTTGCTCCATCTTATGAGTTGACCTCTCCATCCCTTCAAACGGTCTGTGATTCTTCTCTAACCATATG
Organism: Vaccinium myrtillus; assembly: GCA_016920895.1. Classification (NCBI taxonomy): domain Eukaryota; kingdom Viridiplantae; phylum Streptophyta; class Magnoliopsida; order Ericales; family Ericaceae; genus Vaccinium; species Vaccinium myrtillus. Next base: position 34,858,259 of record CM029279.1, read on the forward strand.
CAGATTCAAAGGGGTCGCATAACCTGAAAGGGTTGCGTAAATACAATTTAAGCAAACGTACCCTGAAGCTATTGTACTCCTCCTTCACTTTCAATTTAACATCTTTCCTAGTGGCATGTACATTAATTGGACCAAGAAACATGCGCAAGAACCGCCCTGCCACCAATCAATAGTAAATTAACCGCAGCATTCACACTAAATAAAACCGAACTCTGTATGCAAAATCAATAACAAAATAGACAAATGAAATACCAAAAATAGTGAAAAGCACCAGAAAATTTATTCGGAACAAAGGCAGCCGTATCTCCTTCATTCAACATGTAGCTAGCACGGCATAATTCTTCTTGCAGCTAAACAAAAATCATAACCAAACAGATTGTCATTGTACTGTGCAAAATCTCAATACAGTGTACTCAATAACGTAGGGGTATTAACTAATTCACAGTACTTGAGCTCGACCCGTGTTGGGTGTTAAAAGCTCGTTCAAAATTAGCATGTTGCATAAACAAACCAAGCGGAAGACTCAAGTGAGGTTAAATACCCTAGGGATGTAATGCATTAATTTCATTAATGCACCAAATTTACACACACACACACACACAAAAAAAAAAATAATAATAATAATAATTAAACAAACCAAGCCGAACAGATTTGAAGCACTGATATGCCAAGCTTGCTGCTTCGAAAAAATCAAGTCACTTGGCTCGTGATAGCCTCGATTACAACTCATAAGAGATCCAATCGAATGATAAGTCAATCAAGCTTAAATCTTTTAAGTTTCGAATCAAACTTGAAGAATTCACGAGTGAGCTCGACACTCAGCTAGTCCCGTTACGTAATCTGTATGAAGAAAGAGGTTTAAGCAGTTACCTTTTCGGCCTCTTTAGAATCCAATTTGCCAATCTCGATTGAGGAGGCAATGGAAGAACGGAGTCTACGAATAGTGGAATTGAGGGTGAGGGCCCGCTGTCTGAGGGAGTCTTCTTCCCGTGAGGATGTGGAAATCATGGAGTAGGCTGAGTCCTGCAACAATTTCGCTGATTCGACCACTCTAGAAACTTCTTCGGACACCGTTCTCTCCGTCTTGTCACCATTAACCGCAGCAGAGTCACCCATCGATCAATTGATTGATTTCCCCGTTTCCAAGCCTAGGTTTTTTCAAGTGCATGTACAAACAAAAACCCTGATGCAAAGTAGCAGAAGGTTGGTTGGAAAATGGGAGCGAGGAAAGGAATAGAATCGAGAGAGAGAGAGAGAGAGATGTTGCGGTGGTGGAGACTGGACGGTCATGTATGTATCATTGGACATTTTAAGATTTGGAGTAATAATTTATTAAGTGGTCATGTGTAACATAATTTCCAAGATTATAGGTGGGCTAATGCAAAACTAATCCAATTTTAGGTAGGGCAACCTCAAGCCTATACTACTATGAAACACCAACTCATTCTTCCTTGTTAGTCACTGTATTCTTTTTGTTTGATTACACAAATGATGACGTCGTGAATTGTACTCGATATCATGACACATGAAGAATTTAATTTCATTACAGAATCAAAATTGAATTTATAATTAATTTTGACACTATATCTCGGGTCTCAACATATATAAAAGTTACGTGTCATCTCACTCTTAATTAATTTGATGCAATTACAGTACCAAAGTTTAATCTAGAAGGTATAGTGGCATCACATATTTGTCCTAGTGTTTGGTATCAAAAAGTTAATGAGCAAAAATTGGGAGTACCGTGTTTCATCTCACTCTTAATAATTTGATGCAATTACAGTACCAAAGTTTAATCTAGAAGGTATGGGATAAAAGGTTTGGCATCACATATTTGTCCTAGTGTTTGGTATCAAAAAGTTAATGAGCAAATTGATTGGGGAGGATTTTTTTTTTTTTTTTTTTTTTATAAAACTAAACCATAAAATGTATTATTAAATGAGTAATTTGGAAATACTTATAAAACATAAATCAAAATGAAAATGTTGCTTTCAATTACCTACCAAATTTTAATAGCACATTTATGATGAGAAATGGTTGATAAAATCTCCGTTTTTCTGAAGGGTTGATAAAATAAGGGTGATTTTATCAATTAAAATCAAACAAGAAACTCAGCTTATTCTTTTAAGGGAAAAAATCTTCAAACCATAAGTAATGTGTTTCAGTATGTACTGAGTAATTTGGAAATACTTACTAAAACATAAAAGCATGTAGTTATGAAAAATGTTGCTTTCAATTACCTACCACTGGCAGAGATAATAGCACATTTATAGAGGGTACAAATCTTAGGTAGTTGAGCAATCTACCCTGATTTGTTGTCATTAATAAACGCTCGAGAGATATTGAAGACGTACTAAAGTATTAGTAGCCTAATCTATACTATATATGTACTCTATATTTAAGTTGTGAGAGATATATGCGGCATTAACTTTATTTTATACTCTAATTGCTTAGCTTTTTAATTTGAAAATGAAAGGATAGGTAGACTAGGTAGGAAAAGAAACTTAAAATAGCTCCTTGTTTATTGATTAGTTGCTTAAATTATAGTAAAATATAAAAAAAGTAGTAAGAGCATCTCCAATCTTAACTCTTTTTTTCCCACAAATTTGAGTGAAAATTTGAGTAAAAGCTTCATTTGATATCATCTCCTCCAGTCCTTGACCCAAATTTCTAACCCTAATCACCGTCTTCCGCTGCCCTCCACCGTTTTCTACCGCCGGCACTGCAAAAACGTCTCCCTGTCTCTCCTTCTTCCCCTCCTCTCTCTCTCAAGCAGCGACCTACAACCAACGACCTACAACCATCTCCTCCAATCCGCCGTTTTTCATTTTTTTTCCTCGATCTGGTCGTTTTTCCCTATCTGTGTTGATGCCCGACCATCCGACCACCCAACCACCACAACCAGCAACCTCTGTAGACTCTGGATCTGACTTCTCTATCCTCGCTGGAGTTGACAACGGCGATGTCGAAGTTCTTCCGGCGAGTACACCACCGCAATATAGCCGTTTGAAATCTGAGTAAGAGATTTGGTTCTCCCTTGATTTGAGAAAAAATCTGAGTAAAACTCAATTTGATATGGGTTTGGTTCAAAGACTGGAGGAGGTTTTTGGGTGTTTTTACTCAGATTTCAAATTTGGTTCAGAGTGTGAGTGAGGGCTGTACTGCTCTAATAAGGAAACCAACGAATATGAAAACATGCTCTCATGCATCTTCCTTTTCTCTTACTTAATCTGACTTCCAATCCAACTCTTAACAACTTTTCCAAGTCAAACAATAGTGGGAAAAAGCAAAGCCAAAAGATTGGGTTGTTGCAATTTTGAATATATATATACCAAAATATATCTCGCATGATATTGCATGTGTTGGGTTGGTTTTCTAATATGTAAATGTAGTTGACTTTAGTCATGGCTCCGGTAAACATCTTATTGGCTAGCAATTTCAACAAACTTACCTCTTAACTTTGATTTCAAACAATAAAAGATCCTATTACTAACCAACCAATTTCACGATTCATTCATATAGACTGTTGAAACTTTCCAAAAAGAATCTAAGAGTATATTCCCTTCCAAGTTCCATCTACAGTCGACTCGAACGTATACTCGAACGTGTAGAACCATTCCGGGAGTTTCAAGTGGCATGCGATTTGCCAACGCCTAGAAGTCAATGGAACCACCTCCTTAGAAATTAGAAATTGTATTAACGCCACTCCTCTTTAAAAACCACTCACTGGCTTAGGGAGAGAGCCTTCAAATGGCCGTTGGATCTTTGTTGGCTCACTTTTAATCTTAAGTCTAAGCGCCGGACTAATTCTAATTGTGATATCCTTTGGAGCACCACCTTTGCCACAAGGCTCCACTGCCTTGTGGCAAATTTGGAAAGATATAAACAAAAAAAAAAGTTTACAACATTGAGATTCCTCCTTTTAGTATTAACTCCAGGAACATCTCAAATTTCTCTAACGAGATCCCTCGGGCATTTCAATCCCCCCTATTCTTCTCCTTTTCTTATCAAATGGAATCCCCCTCTTTCAGAGACAACCAGACTTAACACTGATGGATGCAGCAAACTTTTTCTCAACAAGAAGTAATTCAAGCCTTAACAGTTAACACTGAGCTTTGGGGTCTCTATTGAGGACTCACAATTATTATGGAAAAGGAAATAACCAATATCAAAATCAAAGCTGATTCTTTTGACGTTGTTAAATTAATAGATGATGCCCCTCATCCTAGCCAACCCTTGCTCATGAACATAATTGGATTTTCCTTTATCCACGTATACCGCTACGCTAAGCAAAGTACGGATAATATAGTAAGGTTTGAAGTTGAACACGAAGAATATGTTGTCGTAAGCTGAATGCTCATATATAAACTGGTCCTAATAATCTTCCCAATATAGAGCATTTGGCTTAGTCCGAGATAAACTTATGAACTGGTCTCGAAAATCTGTCTCTGACTCTCTATATAAAGCATTCGGCTTAGTCCCAATCAAATTATTAAACTATGGTTTGTGTCGCCTTCCGGGAATAAAATAAAACATTAGGGGAAAAAATGGTAAAACCCGAGGGTACATTAGGAAGTTTAATTCTATCAAAATTCCTGGAAGCGTACATTTCTGCAGTGTCTTCTTCAACGTTCCAACTTTCGACCCCAACCAGACAAAGATCCTCTATGAGGTACTGTGTGGTGGCGGTGGCAACGAATCTGCCATGGCACCAACCTCCTCTACTTCTCTCTTCAAACTCGCAACGGCTGCTGCAGCGGCCCCACCAACGCCTCCTCACCCACAAATCCACGGCGACTATACGGGCCTTGACGCGCAGGGATTTCGACGGCTTCGCCCAGCGTGTGAAATCCGGTGAGCTTTGGAGAGACGCGTGGCGGAGCGCCAACAATGGATTTGAGCAGCTCCTATTCGAGACCAAGAAGACGGCTGAGCGCATCGACCGCCGATACTCCGTCTCGAGGCGGCTTGCGGCGGTGGTAGAGTCCGCAACAGGCCGGGCCAGGGAGCTCGACCGCGACTTCGAGGTCACGCAGCGGTGGCGGACTTTCACCCTCGATTTTAGTCGGAATTGGCCCAGGGTTTGTTCCTTTTCACCTCTCCCTCTCGTTCTGTTTCTATATCTAGCTTTCTGTTGTGTGCGTATGTGCATTTTGATAATCCTATTAGTTTCGCAACTTCGTCATGAATTAAGTTGGATTTCGTTATTATATGCGTCATAGTAGTGTGAAGCGTGGGTGAATGAGAGCTTCTTCGCGAGTCAGCGGGAGAGCTACAAAATTAGAGGATGGCATTCAACCAAATTCACAAAGGGGATTTATTAAAAATGTTCAGTGGTCTAAGTCAGGCCGTGTAATGTTTATTAAGGTGCTGAGTCTACTGATGTCTTTCCAACAGCTTATTATGCAAAAGTTTTCTAAAGTTGTTGAAGGAGACTTCAAAATTGTAGTATGTCGTCTGGAAATGTTTCTGGGTTCTATCCCAAGTCTTGCCTATATTTAGTAATTTGGACCCAACTGGACATTAGAAGTTCTACTCATGACATTGACATGATTGCTTCAAATAGGTAGCATTGGTTTGACCTCTTGTAAACCAATCCTGGAAGACTCACCATCAGGTTCTTGTAAAGTGCCATTCTTGCAAAGCAATGTCGTCCTTCATGCAATAGAAAACAACCTATGCATCTTTGTTAGGCATGTGTCGCCCGAACAGCTACTTCTATCAAGTGTTGCCATGTTCTCTTCATGTCATCCTAATATCCCCATGGGTTCCTCTAGGCTCTATGTCAACCCTTGAGGTGAAACAAGAACCATTCGGAAGCTTGGATACTCACAATTGTCCCACTTGCTCCTCTCTCCTCTTGGATCATTCATGCTTCTTTGGAGCGAGACTAAGATTGCCCCTTATTCTTTTCCCGGGCCAGCTTGCGTATACCTTAGACTAATTCCAAAGACCCCTCCCTCAACCATTTCACTCGCTTATGCATGGGAGTGAGGTGACCCTAAGGTTGTTGACAAGGGGAGTCGATGCTGATATCTTGGGAGAGAGTAAACCCCAAAGCCCCGGTTCTTGACCATGTGTTTAATTTAATGTGCCTCCCCCATTTCATGGTATGTATCTGGTGAGCATATTACCTAAATTGCTCAGCCCATGTTTGGCTGAGAAAACCTCCAATCGCAACCAAATTCCTCTATGCTTGTGATAACGTTTGGAACATCCTTGGCTAGACCGAAGGAATATCCTCATAAGCATCTATCTCGTATGCCTCGTGATTCCTTAGTTATAGAAGTTGTGTATCTCTTGCAGACACCTCTGAAAATTTTGTAACCTTGTTTCAGTTCTATTGCTTCTTTTTTTTTTTTTTTTAATGCTTGAAGATGAAGTCGTTTTTTGTGATTCTGAAATAGTTTTTTTTTGTGTGCGTGTTTTTTGGTATCCTTGCAGTACAGGAAGCAACTTAATGACTTTTTGAATTCTCCCTTAGGCAGAAGTTTCACTGTGAGTATTACCTAATTTTATTTTTTATGCTGTGCTTCTTGACTCAACTATTTTCTTGATGAATCCCTCTTTGTTTGGCATGATGTGGTTCATCCATCACTTCTGGTGAACATTTTGGAAGAGGGCCTGTTTTATGCGGTCTATTTTCTGTCAGCTGACTTAGCTCACTTGCTCTTATTTAATTTTGTAGACTATATTCTTCATCTGGTTTGCTCTATCTGGATGGATGTTTCGGTTCTTCATATTTGCAGTATGGGTACTGCCATTTGCTGGTCCGCTTCTCATTGGAGCATTTGCCAATAATTTTGTCATCAAGGTAATATAAGTTGCTGTTTCATCCTGTGTGCCTTTGTGTTTGATATTTATATACTCCTAGTTTTTACTGTTTTGTTAAATTTCTGTAAGGTAATGTGCCATCTCATAGATTCGTACTACACACAGCACAACTGAATAGAATTGAGGACGCTTGCACCATTGGGGATTAATATTGGTTCCTTAATTGAACTTATGGAACACAAACACTACTGCATGAAAGACCTGCAGTTACTGACGGAGGCCCTGTTACTCAATACCTGAATTTTTTTAACTTTAATTTCGGTGCACTGCCCTAACAACTAGGAAATTTATGTCGTCAGTCCACAACTTTGCTTCGCTAAAACCTAAGATATTTTCATTATTACTTCTCTTGTTTGTTGGTTTTGACTTATCGTGATGGAACTTAATACACACCGGGACCAGTGGTCTTGCAAAGAGATGAATTAAGGCTGCACTGCCATGGAAACTTTGTTTTGTCCTCATAATCAGATAAACTCTATTGTTTGTCTCACTGCTTTTATCTATTTGAGCAGGGAACCTGTCCGGCTTGCAAGAGGCAGTTTGTGGGTTACAAGAACCAAGTAGTTCGTTGTGCGGGCTGCGGAAATATTGTATGGCAACAGCAACGGGATTTCTTCTCAAGAGGTAGTAGAGGCAGCACTCCGAAAAAGTCTGATCCAGATATAATCGATGTTGAGTTTGAGGAGAAATGAGTACGGAACCCCTGAAGCTACACTTCATGAATTGTGTCGCACAGATCAACGCACGTAACAGGACACTGAGAAGACAGGCGAGAATGAAAGAGATACATAACCCACGCTTGCATCTGAACTGCTTGTAGGAATACTCAGTGGTGTTAATATGTATCATATCTTGGTTTTTAGCAAACTCAACAAACAATAAAAGGAGTTTGAATATTATTTCCAATTCGTTAAGTCCTATTTTTAGTTCCACTTCTTGTGTGTAAGCGCTCTCTCAGAGAGATGGATTGATGCTTTTAAAGGGCAGAGAGTAAAATTGTACAGCTGAAGGAAACTTTATGATAGTGGGAAATACATTTGATCACAATAGTTACAACTTTCTCGACTCTTTTATTTCAGCAGGAGTTGTGCATCTGTAAGAGGTTGGAAATTGTAGAGACAAAGATGATAGATTGCTTCTCATCATCAAAGATCAGCTTGATAATGCCTTTGTTAGTCTTCAAGCTGAGGAAGTTGCTGCCTTTGTTGTCCTTGATTTCCTCCATAACATTTATTATCTTATCTGAAAAAGGGAAGAGAGTCAGAACCAACCATGGCTTTTTTGTTCTTGGAATGAATTACATATGAAGGTGGATCATACACTGTTTTGAAGTTGTTAGGGCTCCTCCGAAATACTTCTTTCTGAAGCTCAATGTCAGTTGTCTTCGCTTTAGATGTATGCTCATCCATTTGAGTTCTCTCTCACCTGTGCAAACCATCGTTTACACAGCACACATGCTTGAATGTACTTAAAAAGTTTTCAGAAAATTAAGCTTGGTTACTAGTTGTCCTTTAATTTGTCTATGAGGTTTACTCACCAGAAGGCGTGATTATTAACGTTTGAAGACCTACTTTGAGTAGCTCTTGGATCCTTGGGAAGAATGCATCTGCTTTAGCTCTTGATTCGAGTGTTGCAGCTCCTCTTAGACCTGTTAATACACAATCTATAATGTGAATCCTTAAACCTAATCATTAACTACTTACACTTGAACCACTGTAGTATGGCTTAAAATGTAAAAACACAATAGCCATCTGATTCAAAAGATATCACGTAGTAGTAGTAGTAGTAGTAGTAGTAGTAGTAGTAGTAGCAGCAGTTTTCTTGAGAAATGACTATATTGACCTTTTTTCCCACCCAACTTCTTTCCTTATACCATCACCACAGCGCATCACTCTGTATCCCTTCTGCAAGTGGAGTGGTTGCCCGGTAGGCGGCATATATTCCCATGCAATGGCACCATATACTTCCATGCAATTGACTGAGGTTCAAACCTCACAAACTATACTGACTTTGACCTAGGAAGAGGGGGAAAAAAGAAAAAAATGAAAGCCTATGTATCCCTTTCTTCTCTTTCTATTAGTATGAAAGTTGGCAGGAAAACTAAGATTTCCCATCTATTTTGCACTCTAGTCCAAACAAAAAGGCTTATGACTTTTGAGTTCATTTTGAGACATGCACCCGTTATCTATTAGACATTTAGACCGCAGAGGTAGGTAATTGGCAAAGTAAAATTATCTTAACTTCGAATCTAATATGCTCCAAGACAAGAATTGAAGGTTCGTGAAACATTACATGTTGCAGCTGTGGCTGTTAGTGTGATCATGTCAATTGGAGTTTGGGTGGCCAGGCCTGACTTCACAGCTGAGGCAACCCGGGCCCGCTTTGCACCAAGGGCTTCTGCGGCTTCAGCGCAAACTGCGGTGAGTAAAGCTGCAGCAGAGGCAACCACACCACCCATGTCTTGATCCCATTCTAAAATTGTTGCACTTCCTCTATTGCTACTTGTCACGTGTTTGATGTGATCTTGTGCTTCTGTACTGTTTCCATTGGAGGCGAATCCCGCGATGGCTGCAGCCAGTTGTGTGAGAGAAAGGGCTGCGTCTAGTTTTGCCTGTGTGAAGTCTAACTTCCTCTTTGTTCTTCTCTCTTTGTGATCCAAACAAGTTGGTTAATGATTTTCCTTTCAGGCACCCCTTTATGTGACTGAAGTCCATCTACAGCAAGGATATGTATGTGGACATGAAATTAAATATGAAACATTTTTAAGTCTTTGCAAAATTCTTTAAGAATCAGGAGCTGTTTTGAATTCATTAAGGGTTCACATATTCCCACATCTTTATGTTCAATAACTTTGAAGAGAATTTTTGTTCGTACTAAGTCGTTACAGGAAACGAAAAATGCACCAGGCTGATTCAGGCACCTTGTAGTCCAGAATGCCACCGCCACTTCATTCTGGTGAAAGATTTTGAAGGAAAATTCTGTAAGAGAGAGGGAGAGATTACCCATGTTTTGTCGACTTTGGTGGTTGTATGTTTGCTATTCATGGTCTGGTTCTTTAATGTTTCCTCTACCTTCCTCTCTTCATCCTCCTCTATCCTCTCATTGGCATTCAGAGGCAAGAATACATTCTACAAAAGGAACACTTCACTTCTCAGGAAATACTATGAATCTGTTTTTTTCTATATTATCTAAAGCTATTTTGCACGATACATAAATAAACAAATGAAAACAAGGGTGTTTTCAGTCTATCCATTGGTTTCATATCAGTGTTAACTGTGTAAGACATGAATGATGCGTGGTTGATTTCTCACACTTGATGAGAACATCTGTTGGAAGTTTGAGGCAGACGGGCTCCATGACCGGCATAAGAACTCCATGGCATGGTTGGGGCTCCTTGAAATGTCTGTGTGCCGGTCATAAATTGAAGAAAGTGATTTGTTCTCCACACTTGAATGCTTAGAAACCTTTCTCGAAGTGTTTCCCCAGTCTCTATTAATCTAATGAGTTGAATTGCACGGAAATCATTAGGAATTGACGCAATTCATAGGGTAAGATGGTAATTTGTGCATACTTACAAACGAAACTCCCCCTGATTTAAGTTCTGGCAGTTCCTCCATGCATGCAAGCTGTTTCTGTCACTAGTTAACTGCAAGAGCTGTAAGTTTTAAATAAGCTAATCTTTCCATTCAAAAAGTCAGGCTCTCAATTTCCCACGTATGGAATAAGTACCTAAGACTGGTTAATTCCTTTTGTTAGAACAGTAGTTATAGGTTAATTGCTTCTGATTAATGGAAAAAAAATCTATGCCATTGGCCTCTTAACACAGATAAACAATTAAGTCAATACATGTGCATGCATAGTAGATAGCTAGCAAGCCAAGTAGAGTAGATAAATAAAGTAAGAGAATGGACTGTAGTTTTCGGATCGTGGACTATAACATGTGAAAGGCTATGATGATCTGATTAGATCGTAAGGGCAGGAAAAAAAGAAAAAGAAAATCATTTTGATCGGTTTATCCAACCAACATGCTTTTATAACGTTCCTATAAAACACGGGCTTGAGTCATACCTTCTATGGTTTTATGGACCTTGGCCAGATTGTTCTGGCGATTGGATCAGTTTGAAACTACTCGCACTGCAAAAACAAGAGAAAAGACAGTAATCTAACCTACCACCTCATGACATAGCTAGAGAAGCAAAAAGGAAAAAAGTGCAAAATGAAAAGGTTATAGAGAGCAATTGTGCTCAAGAGTATAATAATATGTACTACAAAAGTGCAACTTATAATATTATTTGACCATCATTCTTCTTTTCATTTGTGATTCAACAGACAGTGGGAAACTAAAGTTCAGCACTTCCATTGTTTAGCGATACTGTACCCGTACCTACCAAACAGAATAAAGTGGAAAATGAAATTATAATGAACACAAAGATATGCTTAAAGGGGAAAGCTTGTGTTTATGGGAAAAAATGATTTGTATACTATACTTGCTAGTGAAGGTAGAGATTAGATCAATGAGCCTAACCCGTAAGAAGAAAGCTCCTGACAGCTGTTCTGGATCGTCCTCTGCCATTCTTATACAGCAAGTACGAAAAACATTCTAAAAGTAGAAGGCATGTAGATAGCACGTGGATAGCACTCATAAGAAGTACATAGTTTACATTAATGGGAAGATCTTTCGTTCATGAAAATTGGTGACACAGTTGTGGAAGATGAACATCACCAAGAAGTCTAAACTAAGCTCAAAACAGTAAAGAATAGTTTGAAAACTCAAAGTGAAGTTGCTATTTGCAAATGACTGATTGTTCTATTTTAATGATTTTGTTACCTTTTTATGCAAAGTTTCCCCAGAAAGAGGTAGGTTTGTGTCGACATCTTGGAGGATTAAGTAACACGCAACGAGAAGTAAACGATTGTTAATGTAATTATAGTCCTCTTAGAAGTAGTCCCTATGCTTCAATGAGAAAGAACAGTGAGAATTGGGAAATGAAAAAAGAGTCATTTTTAGGATTTGGGAACTCCTAGGGATCACATTGATTTTGGGAACACTCCTAGTGAGCACATGGTTCTTTGGTTTCAGTGGAGGCGAGCTAGCTATAAGCTAATCACTCACTTGGTCAAAACTGTTTGCCCAATCTACTGCATACTACATGCAGGAAAAGGGCCTCTTGTATTGGGATCTAGGCTTTCTAGGTCTAAGTCACCAACTTTGATGTATGAGGAAAAGTGACAAGTGGCGAATCCAAACTTGCAAATCTGGGATTTGGAATTCCAATTTTTTTAAAAGATGTTAGTAATAAAAAGTTTCTTATTGCTAGCTGCATAATAAGCTTCATCAACGGTTTCCTTTCCGCCATATAATGTCTGCCTTGTTGATGACATCTCTCCCACTCCTTGAGGCCGCTGGCGCTAGCCCGCTGTTGCCATTCCTTCATGATCCCATCACCTAAGGTTCAACTTTTGGCAACTTTTTTCTCCATATCCTTAGTTATTCCTGAAATGAGCCAAACATAAACTCCAATTCTTAACCTTGTCTCCACGTACCAATCGTGTGGGGACCCCTTGCATTATGAATGAATATGATGAATTTGCAGCATATAATCCAATAATAAGGACAACTGGAATTTCAGATTACCTTGGTTTAGTTTCTTTTCGGAGTATCAAAGAGGAATATGCCATTCTTCAAACTTAGCTACAGGCGCAGTGCACATGCTCCATGTATCTAGTAGTTGTGAAAAACAAGGAGGGCATGACTTTCTCCTCAAAATTTGCTTCCAAAGTGCAGCAGCACTTTTCATTTATAAGGACCAAAACAGGATGGCATAGATTATTGGGATTCACATTCGAATAATGGATTTTCCTTTATTAGATTTCTAAGTCACAAACTTTTATTGCACAGATTCAACTACAAGCAAACAAAAACATTCATAGAAGACTGAAACCAAATCATGAATCAAGAGTTACCTTCTCAACTGCTCCAATACATTTCCATAGCTTAAAGGAGGTCTAGATTAGAAATACAGAAAAACAAACAATTATTCACCGAATCTGGGCAGAAACCAGCGCTAAGTAAGCGGCAGAAAAGCTTGAGAATGGGCTGTGCTTAGAAGAAGAAGAATACGATGACAGGCAAAGATAAGGTATACAAAAGTCATGGATGTGACACCTTTCTCTGTAATGGTAAAAGCAAAAGAAACTATTCAGTGAAACTTGGAAGTAACCTTAAAAATTCGTAAATTCAACTAATCTTTTATCAAAATAAGTGCAGTTGATAGACTCAAGCTCGCAAAAGCAAAAAGATGCCGACATCAGCATTGGGCAAAAACTAACTACAGTATTTCTTTTCATTCATGTCAGCCTCAGCAGCTTCCTTCAACCTGCAGGCACCACATTGGAGCTTATAAGTTCGCTCCACTAGCAGCTTGTCATATGCCTTCAAAGATTTAATCTCATTTGCGACCTTAACAAGCTCCACAGTTGATTTAATCTCATTGAGAAATAAATAGGAAGAATTGTTGTCGAATGATTTCCTGCAACTCTTCTCATTATGGAATCACCAAATAATCAAGGTGAAAGTCCTGTTTCCCAGAAGTTGAGTTTTTCCTTAAAATGGCAAATTTGTTTCTTATTTATAACTGTGATTTTCTTTTGGCCCTTTTTTTGCGTTTCTTAAGAAAATATGTACTTCTATTCTTTGCCTCTTCTTTTGATCGATTTCTTAATTTATCCTTTACTTGCAAGGAAAGACTTGGCTAACAAGCGAAACAAAAAACAAAGAGCTCATACTTGTCTTCCTGCTCCAGTTCCAACATGAGAGGGTTAAATTTTAGTTTATTTTTTTATCTGCAGGATTAAATTGAGTACCCCCTCCATGGCTTCATCAATCTTCTTCGAAATGGAATTTTCGGAGTGTTACCTCCAAGTCTTGTTTTGACTGCGGAAAGGTGAAATTTGCAAAAGTGTTTGTTGGTGAGAACTCTTTACAAGATTGTTGGTGAGAGGCCCACTTTTTTTAAATTTTCTTTTAGGGAAAACTCTCTCTCTCTCTCTCTCTCTCTCTCTCTCTCTCTCTCTCTCTCTCTCTCTCTCTCTCTCTCTCTCTCATGTTACGAATTTGTAGGCTTATTGAAGACCTATTATATAAGCAGAGAAGGCCCCAAACATCCTAGGCTAATTCACAAAAAAATACAACCAAAAAGGATAAGACAGAAGGCCCCAAAATAGATGCAATCAAGTGTTTTTTTTAGCAAAGCAAAGTTGAGAGAGCCTACAATAACACGTCTCCTCACCAAAACTTACAACACAATACTTCCACAATATTACAACCTCTTTTACCGAACAGACCCAGCTATATAGTCTCCGTGAACATAAAAGAACCGGTTTTATTTATGTAGTCGTAGCTAGATACTTTGATATCTTCGGGGACACCTAAAGCACCCCGGTAAGTTATTGAATATTTCCAATCCAGAGGACGGTCTATTCCTTCTGACGTGTGTCAAGGTTGTGGGGACTTGTCCGGGTCTTCAATTGGCTTCTCCAAATCTTCGAGAGGACGGAAGAAGGCCTTCTGCTCCAGCACCGACTCTTCCCCACCATTCACTGCTGACGACTCTCCTGGAGCCGGGTTATCCCCGGTATCAGGGCCAAATACCCCGGTTTGAGGGTGTGGAGCCCAGTATTTGTCGGACTGAGGCTCTATTACCTCATCTGGGACCACCGTCGGACTGACCTGTTCGTCCACGTTCTTGTCGTACACTGAAACATGCACAGCCCTTCTGCACATGGCAATCGTTATTATCACGATCATCACCACATCAAATTCTTTAATGCAGAAGAGCTTTAAACGAATTTAAAAGTACAAAAATGGCAATAAAAATGGATTCCAGCTCCATCTGGGAGTGGGGACCATCAATCAAAGTTGGCATCTTGTAAAATAAAAGTTTACCAATGAATTTACTATAGTTCTTTATAAAAGGTAAACTGTGACTCACCAACAAACAATCATATTCCTGTACAAACCCTGTTCTTTTAAAAAGATAAACTCTTCCCCACCATGTTGTTCTTGTCCCCCTTCTTCCTCTGTAAGGAAGCCAGAGAAACAGTAATTGGATGCGGTATATTAGGCATGAGGAGGTTAATCACTTAATTGTAACTTTTCAAGATCCAATGTGACCATAGCGTGGGATGACCTCACGTGATCAACAACCATTCCATCAGATAAGTACTCTCCACCGACGGGATACTAACTTATTTAGATGGGCAACAATAACATATAATGTTTGAGAGATTTCTATCCTTGTTTTAACCACTGCTATAAGAAACAAACAAAGAAAGCAACCTGAAAACAAGTGCTGAAAGAAACAATAAAAATCGATATATGCAAGTGGCAGCCACACCTCCACTGCCTATTGGTAAAAAAGAAAGTGACTGGTTTAAACCACAACTCCAGTAATCTGATCTGCCTTGACCTCTAGATCATAATCAAAGTAAGGGACAATCATCGTAGTTGTCACCCTCTCCACACATATTAAACTAAAACAATAGAGTGACTACGGGAGATGCTTTAACGAAGTTATGCTATGACCCAACTCTGCATTTAGACCTAGTGACAATGCATACAGAAACTTTAAATAGAAAAAATGACAAGAAATGATTCACAAAGCATCCCAAGTGTGGTAGTTTGGGACACTAGGAATGGGAGGCAAAATATTTCAGGAGCCTGTGTCAGACAGACCGCTAACAACTCATAATGATCATTCACTTCTACAACAAGTAAGTTCTTGAACAATCATCAAAGAGAACCTACATAAATTAAATTCCTTTGAGTAGGCTAAAAAATGCCATTGAAGGTGGGGTTTATTTGAATAAACTGCATGACATTTCCTTCCACATAACAATAACAATCGCATTCCACTGAATCCACATAATCAATGACTATTTTCGTTTCTTCAAAAAGTCAAAATGACTACCACCACAATTTGGTTCTCATTGGTATGCGGTGGGCCAAGAATACCAACGAAAATATTGTAGAACTTATCCGATAATTGACACCTTTAACTTCCTCCCTTGTTAGTGCTATGCCGGAGGATCAAACCCAAACACGCAAAACACACAATCAAACAGAGGATTTTACGTGGTTCCCCACATCGGATACATCTATGAGAGCACAATATGGGCAGAAATTACAAGCACTCACAGTTGTATAATCTCGCCCTCAACTCTCTCAATTGAGTTCTCTCATGCTACTCTAATACCAAATAAAGGCCAAAGGATTACATTTTTATAGGGTTCAAGAATGGACCTATTTGCCACTAAGGTGGTAGCCTAGTTGGCCAGAGTGAGTGGGATAAGATTCCCCTCCCTCCCCGGGCATGGACCTCCCAAGTTTGAGTTCCTCCCATGCCACTATTGGGACTTTGTATGGATTTGTGTGGAGGGCCTTTCGCCAACTAGTAGCCTAGGTAGCGCTGTGGTGACGGCATGTCCTCTTCGTACAGAATCTATGGTTCAACTGGACATTCCAGGGCAGGTCGGAAACCTCAATGGTCACGCCCATGGGGATTGTTACGTTGATCGCCCCTTTCCACCCTTTTTGCAGTTTAAAAAAAAAAAAGAATGGACTTATTTATCAGACACATCTTCCGTCCCGACTCCCAAACCCCTAAGTCTACATTAAGGCACTTTTCAGTTGGTTGTCAAGAAAGGAAAATAAACTACCGAAATAGTATCTAAGGCGAGAAAAGAAAGGAAAAGAAGGGAAAGTTAAAAAAAAAAATTCCTCTCCTTTGTTTGGTTTGAGAGGAAAAAGAAGAGAATGAATAAATAGAGTGTTAGGAATAGTGAAATTTTCTCCTTATTTTCCTGACACTTTTTTTCTTCTTAATTTTTGTTTCCTTTCTCTCATTTTCTGCATTTACTCTAAAAAATAGTTCTCCACGAAGTACAAAAATTCGCGGAAGTCCTATAAATCTACTCCTACCGGAGTATTTTTCTACATGGTATTTAATAAGTACATCACTTTATTTTTAGTACTTGTTACAAAAGTCTTTTGTCACGTAAATAATACGGAGTAATAACAAGGAAAAATAAATCTGTCTTTTAATTTCACATTATTAATTTTCACCCAAAATTTGTAACACGAGAGAGAGAGAGAGTCTCTTTGGGTGTGGCTGTCATAGGTAGTGGGGGATTTGGGCGTTGTTTCGGAGAGCAGTAGGTTAATTGAAACGACAAGTGGTTGAATTATTACTAAAATAGTATCCCTCCCTCTAATTCTAAACGGACAACATATCCGGCTCCAAGGCGGTAAACTTATCCTTATCCTCCTGATAATCCATATTCACAGTACTTCCTCTGGCCAGTGCACTACCGACTACAGCAGAAAAAATCATTTGTACGGTTTAAACAGAAGCAAAAATAAAATCAAATACTCCTAGCTACTACTATAAATTGAAAGATCCCATTATCAATTACTACTAATATAACTTCTTCACTAAAGTTTTTAAACTACAGTATTTTCTTAATTAAAACAAAAATAATTGCTATCTGCTGTATATATATGTATAAACTAATGAGTCGGTGAGTATATGTACCTGAGAGGAGGTGGAGGAGGAGAGTGAGATGGATCGGCAATGGTTCCAGTTCGAACCTGGTTGAGGAAACGCTTGCCGAAGCCCACGACTCTCCTGGAATTGACGGCCATACGATACAGCTACCTAGCTAGGCTTCGTCGATGTAGAGAGAGAGAGAGAGGAGCAGAAAGATTTTTTGATCACCGAGCAGAAAGATCGATGCACACAAACAGTGGGTGAAGAGAGAGAGAGAGAGAGAGAGAGAGAGAGAGAGTTGGGTGTTGAATTCCTGTCAATCGATCTTTTATTCAAGCTAATCCAATCTTTTTTATATGTAAGAATTTTTAGATCACAGTAGGATTATTTGTCGGTCAGCTGATGGGCTTGTCTTGTTTCTCTTTTCGGGAGGGAGTTACCGTTTGGAACGGTTGCCGTTAACAGACGGAATCAATTCCCCCACCTAACAAATTACTCCAATTGTTACTACTACCATTGGGGGTCACTGTCGGTTTGTTTACTTTAGTCGGTGGCGGGAATTATTCTCAAGGCCACGTAGAAAGTTAGTACTAATAAATGCGTAAAAGTTGCGTGTTTCAACGGCGTTAAAGATAACAAAAGTTACGTGTTGTTAGGGAATATACGGATCCTATAGTGCACCGCCGCACTACAGAGTTGTAGTGCGACACACAAACCGTTGATCTCGGCAATAAACGGCTCGGATTTCATTACTTCAATGAACGGCTCAGATCATGCAAACACCAAAATGAAATCCGAGCTATTGATTGCGCGATCAACGGCTCGGATACCGCATTACAACCATTTGGGACAAAGATGCCCTCTTCCGGAATATACTACTACTAAGAAAACGAACTTTTATGAAAAATATTTTACTGTTATAAAAAATATTCCAACATTTTTGCATAAATTAAAAGATCTCATTGTATATCTAGTAACTTGACAATAAAACTTTAAATTTTTCTTGAAAAAAATACTATTATTTTTTGGTTTTCATTTTGCAAACTGAATAAACCATTTGGGACAAAGGCAATGTAAAAAATAGTAATTAAAATATACTTTTATCCTACGTTATATTTTATTGACGACATTAATGGGAAAAAAAAAATAGCACCATAAAAAAATAAAAAATAGCACCATAATAGTAGAGGGTGAATGATATGCTCTCTCATCATATCTAGGGCTCATTTGTTTCCACTTAAAACTATTTTTCCAAAAGATTTTTTTTGTTTTCATTTTTTTCGCGATGTTTGGTAGATAGTTGAAAACTATACTTTACAACATAATTTTTTCTGAATAATATTCATTACCATTCAAGTTCTTGCTCCCGTAAAAATACACAAAACTATGTTTTCATTCTTTTTCTGGGGAGTGAGAGAGAGAGAGAGATTGTGTCAAAACAGAAAGAACGAAAGAGAATAATTTATGTGTAGAAATTGAATTTTAAGTGAGGAGTGAAGAGAGTAGTGACAAAAGAAGAAGAAACAAATTAAAGAATTTATGTGGACAAACCGTGTTTATAGATGTTGAGATTATAGAGAATTAATGACTTCAATAGACGTGCTTGTTTTGGAAGGGAAAGAGCACCAAAAAATGACTTCCCAATGTTTCCTCTGTACGTTATTTTCCATTCCATATTTTACGAGAAAAACGTTTTACCCCTAATTAGGCAACAAATTCCCGGAAAATAAGTAATTTTTTACAGGAAAAAATTTGGGAGAATGACCAAAACATGGTAAAAGGGACAAAAAATGACAAAAAGATGGTCATGGTTTCACAAATGACTAAAGTATGGCAAGGAAAAAAATAAAGGGGTAATTGTTCTAGGGTCCATAAGTGGGGACTTATGGTCATTTAAGTGGGTTTGACTTAAAAGTGGATTATGGGTCATTTATTCGTTTTTCCATCTTTATTCAAAAATTTTTTTCAAGGTTTTCTAAGGGTCCACAATTTTTTTTTTTTTAAAATTTAGGTGGACTTTCAAAGGGTATCCTCAAAAAAAGGGTTTAGGTTTTAGGATGCACTTTCCTATTATAGGGTTTTAGTGGTTTAGGATTTTTTTATTTTAAAATTTAGGTACTTTCAAAGGGTATCCTAGGGTTTTTTAGGCACTTTCTATTATAGGGTTTTAGTGGTTTACACTTTCTAGGATTTTAGGACTTTCATAAGGACAAACTTTTTGGCACTTCAATAGAGGTACAAACTTTTTTTCGTAAAAAAATAAGTAAATAAATAAATAAAAAATGAAGAAAGATGTCAGCGTTAGGACTAGATAGGTTATAAACTTGTTTGGTGGATTAATGGAGTTACAAATTCTTTGCATTATTCGCCCAAAAATAAATTACACATACATGGCAATTTATGCATGCAATGCCCACAATACCCTCCCTATTTTCCCGCCCTCATTCCCCTCCCCAGATTTTCCCCCTTTTCTTCGTTCCAGTCATATCACATAGAGGGAGGGAGGGAGGGAGGGAGAAGAGCGCCGCCACTACCGCGTCCGACGCCCGACGAACGCCACCAACAGGGAAGTGTTCCGACAGCACCCGCCCTACTGTATTTCAGCTAACTTTACTCGTATAGATATTCAGCTATAAATACTACACTGATAGTTGTCTGTAAAACTTGCCAATTCTACTGTATTTTGGATACAATTAGTTGTTATTAGGCATCTCTTGCAGGTTACTTGATGTGGATCCCTTTTTGTTTCTAATAGAGAAGTCATGACTTTTCTATTATACTCTTAAATGTTAATGTATTTTTGCAATGTCACTTAATTTTTACTTCAGATTGAATATGGAATAATAATAGTAATAATCATGAATATCTGAAGCCTAATTTCATCATTTGTTGAATAAACCTGAAATTATGAGATACATTTATACTCCTACTAGATATGGTCATTGGATCATGTTTCCATGCCAATCAACCCTAGACCAACTGAACCTCATTTGATCTGCTCATGGGTAACGTGGCTTTGGTTGTGTTTTACACATACCTTTGGCTGTGTATTCTTATATCATAGGTACTCTCTGGACATTTGACACGTGCCTTTGGTTGTGTTTTACATGTATTTTTTTTTACATAACTTCCAATAATTTGAGTTCAATGATGTTTAATTGCAAAAGAGGCAACTCATAGGTCATGAAAAGGCCGGTGACGCAGCCAACTTGGCTTCGGGAAATATGTACGATGCAAAGAGCTATGCTAATGAGAAAGGCAGATCGAGCCAAGTTCTAGATGATCTTTTTGTAATTTTTGAGCTTATGACTTTTTTTGTTGTTTTGTGGTAAAATTGGTAGGAAAAACCGTTGTAATTACCAAGTTATCAAGATTTCTTTTCAGGATCAATGGATGAACAACTCGTTTAATCTACTCCTGTTTGATATTGTTCTTCTAATCAAATTATATGAACGGAATGAGATTCTCATACTTGCACCCTGTGTTCGATCATTTACATTGCATCTTGCATGACGTTGTGTTGCACTCCCTTTAAAAAACATTGCACTCAAGTTTGTCAAGATGGGGTTGCTAGTGCTAGTTTCAGATCTAGGGTTTACCAGAGAGAGAGAGAGAGAGAGGGGAATGGGTGAAATTTGTACGATGGGACCTACAAAACCTAAAGTTGCGTAGAAGGTGAAGGAAGAGGGTGAATCAACGGCGGTTGCGGTGGTCGATCTAGGTGTTTGAGGCGTCGTGGAAGAAGAGAGTCGCAGAGGCGGAACCCTAGAAAATTTGAGTTGAAGGACTGGAGTTGCTCATATCAAACTGAGATTTTACTCAAAATTTCACTCAAATTTGAGTTTAAAATTGAGTCAGGGCTGGACTTTCTCTAACAACAGTTTTGACTTTATCACCACCTATAAGTTAATTTTAACATTTCCAACACAGCAAAATAAAAAATGAACAGTAACTAAAGTTGTGATTCAATGAAACGCTGCTCTCAATGAATTTCAACGGTGAATAGAATACCTAAAACCTTTGTTAATGGAATTCTACTGGAGTAACAATTTTGGAACTTATTACATTTTCCATATTGTAACTCACCCGAATTCAATTAGACAAAATAAAGAAGGTTGGAAAATGTAAGTTCCAAAATTCTAGTTGTTGTCCTACCGAAAATTGATTGAATATTTGAATTCCTAACTTTTTTATTACATTTTCCATATTGTAACTTACCTAAAACCTTTGTTCTCAATGAATGTGATTGGAAAATGTAAGTAATAAGTTCCAAAAATTCCAATTGTTTCCTACCGAAAATTCACCAATCTCATTCCAATTCCAATTTCTACACCTACAGTAGAGAGAGCAGCAGAGTGGACAGGACTAGTCCATGCGCTCATTACTGCGGAAATTATTATTATTGCCTTCCCTCGTCTCCTCTTTCTCTCTTCCTCATCAACGAAACGAAGAGGCGCTTTAAATTAGATAGAGAGAGAAGAATACTCTCCACTTCCCATTTCTCAACAACGAAGAGGCGCTTTTTTCTGAGAGAGAGAGAGAGAGAGAGAGGAATGGAGAGGAAGGAAAAAGTGGTTTGCTCTATTTTGGGGTTTCTAGGGCTTTTATCTGCTGCTACTGGTTTTGCTGCGGAAGCCAAGAGGATAAAGGTAAAATCACCCATCTATGTAGTATACTGTAGTAACGACGCAGAAATGTAACGAGATTTAAGTGAGAGTTTATCTTGTACTGAACTGATTTATGCGGGTTTGGTTTCTTATTTACCTACCTTTGAGTTGTGCGATGGAGTAATATGTCCATCGATATGGGTGATGAAGTAATATGTCCATCAATATGAAAGGGCCACTTTTTTTATTTTTAGTGAAAATTTTGTCTACCCAATTTACAGCTTAAACAATGGACGATATGGATTCTGGCTCGGCTTTTTTTAGAACATTTAGTGTAAGAATTATTAAGAGACAGGCAGGCCTCATTCCTGGAAAGCCTAGGCTTCCCTGCCTCTTTATGCTATAAGTGGAAATGTGCTATAAGTCAGGGGGCCGGCAGGGCAACCACCTTGGGAAAATAAACCAGGATTCAAGGTCTGTAAGTGGTCTACACTCTCAGCACCTTGGATAATCTTAATTTGATTCTGGAATTAGTGTGTGTGTGTGTACTTGTGTGTCTGTCATATCTGGACATGGTTCGTAATCCATGTTTATTTCCCCGAGTTCAACAGTCATTAAGATGGTTATGGGTGTAATAAGTTAATCTATCATATAGTCTCCGGACAGTGGAGTGATTCTGTTTGCACTCGTATGATATGATTTGTTTACAGAGATATTTGGTCTTTCATAATTCAAAGCAATGTTGAGTGGTTTCAGTTTCCATTCATCCTGTTATTGTTTTCTTTACAGGGTTCTCAAGTTCTGCTAACCTCTCCTTCTACATGTACATACCCCAGCAGTCCAGCTATGGGTCTTGGATTAACTGCTGCCATGGCTCTTTTGGTTGCTCAAATTATCATCAATGTAACATCTGGGTGTTTTTGTTGCAAAAGAGGTCCTCCTCAATCTAACTCTAATTGGACATTAGCACTCATCTGCTATGTTGTCTCCTGGTAATTCCACACTTGACTTGGTGATTTAGATATTCCCCTTTTACTGTGCTTTCTATGTACTATTCCTTACCTGCTACTTTCCATCCACATACCAAATATGGCGCAATGTGATTATATTCCACAAAAACAGATCTGTGGAACTAGCTTTTATATAAGTACAGAAATTTGGTTCCGGCATGATTCAAGTCAGTAATCCGACTACATCCAAGTATCCAATCACTAGGCCTGGACCCCTGGTGATACCACAATCATAAGCATGCCTTGAAAATTCAGATAGATCTGTGCAGTTGGCCCATAAACGGAAATATGGATATCACGATGTCTTTTTGTTACTTAGCTTCACAGTTCATGTGATCTCATGTTATCCTTGTAATTTGCTTGGTTAACCAAAGTTTCATCAAGCATATTCGTTTAGTGTTTTTGTAGGCGGGTGCATGATTCTAGGATTCGCTGTTCGAAGCAAACACTTCAAATTGTTTGTCTTTGTGTACTGTTGATTCTTCCATTTCGATTTCTTCTTTAGGATTCAAATCTCTTCTGTCTAATAACTATTTTTATTTGGATTTTGTTCTCCATTTTGTTTTTTTCTCCTTCAAAATTTTATTTCACAAGGTGAGCAATCACCCCATGCAGAATCCACAATTTCCAACTAGGTCTAGCTAATTCAGTGTGCGCGACAACCTCATGATGCAGGTTCACATACGTCATAGCATTCCTTCTGCTACTGACAGGTGCAGCACTCAATGATCAACACGGTGAAGGGACCATGTACTTTGGCAACTACTACTGCTATGTCGTGAAGCCCGGAGTCTTTGCTGGTGCTGCTATCTTGTCCCTTGCAAGTGTGATTCTTGGCATTGTTCATTACCTTGTCTTGAATTCAGCAAAGAACAACACCAATGCTTCATGGGTTGGGCCTGCTGCTGCTGCTCCTAATCAAACGGGCATTGCAATGGGACAACCACAATTTCCTCCACCGAACACCCAAGCTCCAGTTTTCGTGCCTGAAGATACTTATATGAGGCGTCAATTTACTTAATTGTTCTCTGGTGAATGTTGTTTGGAATTGTCATCTGCAGATACCTCGTTGATGCAAAGAGATTTTGTTTAGGGTTTAGGTTGGCTTAGGAGTGTATAAGAATGGTGTTTTAGAATGATGCAAAGAAGATACCTTAATAGGTTTGGAAGGCAGAAACATGAAGAGCCATGGAGTATATATATGCGTAATGTTACTATCAACTTATTTTTATGAAAATGGTTTTAATGCTGTCATGATTGAGGCTATAAGACAACTCGTGATGGTGCTGTGTGAAACAACCGAAAGCTGAAATGCCATTAAATATTTGTTTGCTGGCATTCTGAAATGAAATCATTAAACAAACAAATGCGTAACTGAATTCAATTCAAGGAAGACGAGTGAAAATGTCTAGGCATATAAACGCTCACAACTATGAAGCCATCACGTTTTTATGTCGACGGTTGTATCATTTTATGTTACTTCATAGGCAGTGTTGCCTTTGATTATTTTGGAGATACAGAGCAAATATTCCAAATAAATATACCCTCGCAAGTCTCACTCCTTAATTCAAAGGCAATGTGGCCTTTTTCTGAAAATTGATAGCATATCAAATTTGGTACTAACATATTAAATGTGCAAAATTAATGCATAGATTAGCATATGCTAATTCATTGAATGTAGCCTTATTAATAAATCACATACCTAATATAATTATAATAAATCAATGGAGCCGTTATTGAAATACCACATCAGCTAGGGCACTGTTGTCCAAGTAGTTTGGCATGGATTGGGGAGCAAGAACTATCAACTGGAGCTAGAGTTCGCAAGATTTGATGCATCTAAATATGCTCATGCGGAGTTGCCGTAACAGTGGGATGGATGGTTGGATTTTGATGCATTTAATTTTTTGTTACACTTCATAAGCTGGTTTTTAACTGGACTTCTAGCAAAACTTTGGTGTGACTCGTAATGCCATGATGTTTGGGGTACATAAAATGTACAACAACGGCTTTTAGGGTCCACTTTTGGATTCCACACAAACAATCCGAACCATTCATTAATTTTTAAAATAATTTTTCGAATGATCCTGCAAAAAATAAGCGTAATTAGATGTGTAACTGATCCAAATTTCAAGTCGTCGATTTTTTGAAAGGTCATTCGATAATTTATTTTAAAATTAAGAAACTATTCAGATTGTTTGTGTGAGACACAAAAAATGGGCCCCACAACCCAAAATTTATGTAGCCGTAGTCGAGTCCTATCAGCCTTGTTCGTTTTGGGTTTCAAGATCCAGTTTTATCAGTTATTATCCAATTCATTACCCTTATTTTCAAAAATTATTCTCATTTTTTCTCTCTATCTCTCACTAATAATTAACCCCAATTTTTAATTAATATCCCTAATTCTCCCTCCATCATTACCAAAAACCAAATATTATTCTCAATCATGATTTTAGCAAATGAGTTTAGCAGGTGCTAAAATCATGGTATTTCAAATCAAAAAATTAAGTGGTTCCGTGTATGGTTTTTCGATTTTTTTCACACGGAAATCAAATGGAAAACTAAGGCTTAGGACAACTGTAAAAGTTGCAGGCAATCAAAAAAAATTGTAATAGTAAAGATTTGCTTGACTTTTGTTGAAACAAGTGAGTGTTAGTAATGATTTGTGTGACTTTTGTTGAAACAAGTGTGTGTTAGTAATTTTTAATGTCCCCTGGTTTTGTTGTATCTTTGCGTTGGACAAAAGTTTTGGATTACTCCTTATTTTTGGGTCGATAATAGTAGAGAGAAAAATGATGTACTAATAATGGAATAGAGAGATTGTTAACCCAGAAATGTATCAAAGGAAAGATTTTAGGAGTATGCGTTTCGTCACAATAAGTGATTACGTATAGCAGAATTCACCCACACACAAAAAAAAAGACTTCAGATATCATGCCTCATGTCCAACCCTTCTTTCCTGCAGCAATTTCTCAGTCTAATAGAACCAGAAATCCGTATCCCGACAAATCTTGTCATTTGACCACAGAATTCCAGAATACAACATATAACGTCCCATTACACCGAAGTATGACCAACCAAAATGTGATTCGGGAATGAGCAATTGCACTTTACATCCAAGGTGTCAATGGCCAATCCGAATGTAGCTCCAGGTGAACAATTGATATAGGCAGTTGGGTTTGCGAACAACCTGCAAGTAAATGAAAATCAAGACTACGAGGAGTTGATAGTTGATTCTCTCTCCTGTGCACGAAAAATGGCCGAAGAATGTGCTAGTAACAAAGAATTTGATTTACATACCTAAAACTGGTTGAGTCACAGCGATTCTCTTTTACCCCAAGGGTGCGAGTGCAATCAGATTGTCATGATTTGAGGAGAGTATGCGCATGGGATATACGCGATCATATTGTCAGAATTTGTCCACCATCCTTGACTGTTCCACTTAACGAATGCGGTTCACATGAGCAAATGGCTCAGGGTTTGCCTTTGGTGCAGGTTTGGCCACTTCAGGAGTCCCAAAAACATTCCAAAATCTGAGAGTTTCATCCCCAGCAGCAGATGCTACTGTACATCCATCTGGGCTCTGAATCAAAAAGACGATTCACAATTAGACAATGACTCGTTTTAAGAAACCAAAAATCTTTCTTTCAAATTACTCTAAGATGTACCTGAGCCATGAAAAGAACTCTGGATGTATGGCCAGTGAGCTCAGCTATTTTCACCATTGAGGGGTACTTCCAAAGTGTAAGCTGATTCTGTGTAAAACCATGAGAGCTAAGAAGCTCTCTCTCATTCTTGTTCCACAGCAGGGCACAAACCTGTGAACCGGTGTCAATTGAGTTCAAGCAAGCACCTGTGTGGGTGTTCCAAAACTTGATGCACCTGTCGCTGCCGCCTCCACCAGAGGCCAGCAAGTTACCCTGGAACGGACACCAAGCAAGGGCTTTAACAGCCGCAGTGTGGTCTTCAAGCCTGTGAAGCCACTGCGTTGGGGAATTAGAAGAAGCTGTGGATCTGTCCCATATATGGAGGAGGTTATCGTTGCCCCCACTCGCTAACTGTTGCCCTGAGGCCGACCATTTAAGCCCACAGACTTCTTGATGGTGCCCTCTGTAGGTTTCGACGATATGCGATCTTACTCTTACATCGTTGTTGATGATCTGACCGTCCATTCCTCCAGTGGTCAAAATATGATTGTTCCAGTCGAGGGATCCAACTCGTGATTGGTGGCCACCTTTCAAGCTTCTTAGCTGCAAGAACGCAATCGTTAAACCATGAATAATTCCCCAACACTTATAAAGCCAAAGGACGAAAGCATTTGAGAGATTTGTAACAACCTGTCGATTAGCTGTAGAATCCCAAAGCTGGACATCAGAATTGTTCAAGCCAATGGCAATGTGTCGTCCATCTGGAGCCCACTTGACACTAGTTACAGGGCCATTTTCGTCATCAAGTGTGACTAGTTCAGAGGTGGCTCCATCAGTAGCATCCCACAGATATACAGTATTTCCAAGAGCAATAGCAAGAACATTGCTGCTACCCCAATCCAATAAGTTCAAGTAGTAATCATCTACCAGGTCAGGAGCATCCAATGTTCTCTCTGAAGTCTGTATTCATGATCAAACTGAAATACTTGAGAATTTAATGATAAAAGTGGAAAATAAAAGATAGAATGCAATTCTTTTGGATTCACATATTCATGACCACATTTAGGCGACCTTTATAACCAAGTGAGAAACATTAACTGCAGTTCAGAGGGTCTAAATTTGATCATTTATTTTATGTCAAAATTTAATACAAATCATCAACATACCACTCTCATTCGGTACCTCACTAAATCTTAGTGCTGAATATGAACTACAAATACAATCAAAGCCCTAGAGTAGAATATGCATGCACCTGGGGAACGTGTCTACGGGGTTTTGCGGTTTTGGGCTGCTGAACTGCTGAGAAGTTGTTAGGTATGGCCTCAACTGGGGTGGGAGGCTTGTTCTTGAAAGCCAGTATCCGAGTCCGATTCATGTTGAAGGTTTCTGCAAGTTGCTTCCGGTATGCCTCCCTGGATGGAGAGCTCGCAGCTGGATTCTCTTTGTCTTTCCTCCCTTCAGTCAGCATGTAATGAGCATAATCAAAATCCATTGCTGATCGGTTTGGAATGAATCTATCCAACTGCGGGCAACAAAAAGCAAGCGAGACAGAAACTGATAATTAGAACTAAACACCACCTCCCAATTCCCAAATTCGGAAAAACTAATCATAAACCCTAATGCCAAATCAAACAAATAGCAGGATCCTAGTCATAGAACTGAATTGCACCAATATACGAATTCATAAAGCTAGTCAAGCACAAACCGCAGCATCAAATCAAATAAATGGTGAACCCAAACATTAGAACCCAATTTGAGAAGAAACAAAACCCTTGTTTCCAGAACCTAATCAGCAAGCCCTAATTGGTGCAATAATCGAGAGTAAACCCTAACTTGGTAGTCAAATCGAGGAAACAAGAGAAGCCCAAGTTTAGGGGGGAAAACTCTAGATTTACAAAGTATATGACAACACAGTCGATGAAGTAGGATAAATTTCATACATTTTCTCGGGAGCTTTTTCTTTGTAGAAGCTGTTGTTCTTGAAGGGGACATCGAGTTCTTGTCTTCCCAGTTGAAGAGTTGTTAACTGATCCTGCATCCATAGTCTCAGCAACAACAGTAATATATGTATCTATGTGTGTGTGTGTGTGTGTGTGTATATATATACAGAGAGAAAAGAAGATCCTGCAAAACACTAAAAAAGAACCCTGCAAAAATAACACAGAAAAACAAGTCTGGAACTGGAAAGGAGAGTTAGATTAAAGAAAGTAAACAAGAGTGTTAGAAAGAGAAGACGTTGACAATCGCTGGCTGATTCGTTGATTGTGAGAGTCAGAAGCTACGTCCAGAGAGAGAGAGAGAGAGAGAGAGTTATTAGTTGAGAATCAATAAGCAGTTGGGAGGTGGTTTATAAATCGATAGAACTAGGGTTTTGTGGTTCTGAGATTGCAAGTTAGAGAGGACCTTCCCGTCGTTCCCGATCTTGGAAAGCGGCAACGGCTCTATTGTTGTCGCAGTAGCCGTTGTAATTCTGTGCGACCAAAACACCCTCAGGATCGCTCTAATCAACATCTTTGGTTCTCCTTCAAGGGGCATTTTGATAAATCAACCAATACATGATAGAGGGGTGTGTGTGTTTGGTTGGCCCTAACAAAACCAAAGGGAGACTTTAACAATTGGAAAAAACATGTGCATACATAGACAATGGATATACTATTGTGCGTCTACTCTTTTATTGTGAACGGTTTATTCTCGAATTTGAGTATATGTCATTTTGTGTACATAAAAGTGATGGTTAAATTTAACCATTCACAAATAAGATTACTATCTTCTACAAAAATTATGCATCTAATATGGGAAAGTTTGAACCTTGAGGCACAGTAAGTTAAAGAGTTAAGTAGCATTCACTTTATAGAAGTTGCAAATAGCCAGCACCACTAAATGACTAGTACAATAGATAAGACTAGTGGAAGGGATGAGGGAACCTGGAGGCCGGCTACGAGCCGTTGATTTCAACAATCAACGGCTCGAATGAATCTGAGCCCTTATAGATCCGAGCCATCTATTGTTTAGATAAAATCCGAGCCGTTGATTATCGAAATTAACGGCCCAGGAGCCGCCCTCCAAGGTCCCCGGGTCCCTAGTGGAAGTTCCTCACTCAATATTTGTGTTGAAGTATCCATAAATGTTTGATGTAGAAGAGTTACGAATGAGATCATGTAGTGCGGAGCCACACAGTGCGGCATCTAAGCCATTGATCTTGGTAATCAATGGCTCGAATTTCATATCGGCAATAGATGGCTCGGATCATTCAAGTGTCAAGATAAAATTAGGTCAGATCATACTGTAGTGTAGAGCCGCACTACAGTCCACACTACAGGGACTGTGTCTTTAGCGCTGGTAGCACGCCGTGGAACTTTATGTGCGACCCATCATTAGCACAATGAGATTTCACACACATTATTATGCAACTGATGAGAGCAATATTCCTTCATCTATTATGTGAGAGCCTACAAATGTAATTGTTGTATGAAAAGAAACAGAGAGCCCTGCAGGATACAACTCTACTCATCGATCACACAACTTTTAACAGAACTATTGACATACAAAGCGAATCTATATTTGACCTGTACTCCCGAGATTCCTCTGTAATTTTATATATATATAAAAAAAAGGCTTACAAGTACAATAAGAGTTCTCAGAAAATACAATGTACATTCACCTCTAGTAATAAGTAAAGTCCCATACGATTAACTTGTAGCTCAGTTGAGAACTCAACCAACCCTCCTTCCAACCTCCTATGAAAGTCTACATTCTCCTAATTACTACTTTAGTTGGACCAAAAAGCAACAAATACATTCAGCGGTATAGGATTATTGTTCTCACGCAAAAATATACATTGAGCAATGGTGGGAAATGTTTCTGTATCACGAAATCACACCCGATGACTAGCTTTTTATTGATGTCGGCCAACCAGCTCCTCGTATAACCTACTGAACACTAGTTTAACAGGTATACAAGCTACAGCAGTGGGGCCAGCTCCCCCTTTGATTAACCCACCCACTTTAGGATTGTTGTTACCATGATGTAAATCACTACCGAGTTTTTGTTCCGCCCCAATTGAAGACAGGGTTTTGATCTTTTGTCCAGAAGACAAGCTTACCTTCTTTGGCGGCCTTCTTGAATACTTCCGGTCCATTTTAGGTCGCGACCGAGAACTCCCTAAACTTGATTTCTCTACTAGTATGTTTTTGTCTTGATCCAGAAATTGATATTGCTCTGCAGTTTCTTCACCCTCCATTGTTGCTGCTAATGGATGTGACCGAGGGACCCGAAATTTGGCTGTCCTCCGGGCAGTTCTCCACATAGAAGGAAGTGCTGCATCATTATCTAGAGACTCTGGGCAAATGCCATTGGCCGATAGAAGAAGAACTTCAGAGGAACCATTTTCCAGTGTTTCAATTTGGATTGGGTGCCCTATAATTGCCTTACCATTTAACTTACTCATCAAAGAAATCATAGGAACATGTTCTCTTTGGTAGCTTGATTGGACTTTTAGATCCACATCAACCAACATTGACTTCCTTCTGCCACCAAAACTATGACGGCCTTCAAAAACAGGATTGAAGTGCGTGCTTGAATCGTCCAAGTATCCTTGCATAACAGGCGGTTCATTCCAAGCCAAGTTGTCCCAATCAATTATTTTATGTGCAGTGTCATCTAAACCTCTGGACGTGGATTTTGAGGTTAACAAGACTCCTCGGTTGTCAAACGACCGCATTCGGGTCGTGAGTTTCTTTCCGATTAAATCAGGCTCATCACAACCATTAGTTTCCCTCTCTTCAATATTTGTTCCTTCTGTCGAACCTCTCAAAAACCTTCCATCAGTTAAGTCGGCGGACCTTTTGGCAAGACCCCGGATATTCCTTTTCCCTTTCAGTTGCCATTTGGACACTCCCATACTAGCTGAAATATTGTCACCAGGGAAAAGGCTAGTCATGGCACTGGCAAGTGGCAAGTCATCAGGATCATCACTGGTCATGGTTCCATGTTGAACTCGTATTCCAGATCTTCCTGGAAATTTTGGTTCTAATTTTGTGACTACAGCAGCATCTGGACAACAAACAACCAAGCAGAGAGTTAGGTTTGCCAGGAAAAAAAGTGTGATAAAAACCAAGCTATCAACAACGCCACTGGAGACAAAACTCGAGAAAAATTGAAAACTCGTAATAATCAATAAGTAGAGAAAATGCTAGGAATACTTGTCAAACCAGTGTCATACGGAAAGCGCGTCGACTCATGAGGACTTGAAGGTATGAGGTAAGGATAAGAAAACAGAATCTCAACCACCTTCCAAATGCCACATAAGGCAATCCCGCCAAAACAGTACAATTACTAACCAAGTAAATGAAAGTACGACCAAAAAAAAAAACCCGCTAAGAATGAGAAACTTCCAGCCAAAAGATAAAATTATTTCATAGGAAGTTCAGTACAAAAATTCCTGAGTCATGAAAAAGATATAAAGAGTACAAGAGGGACAGTTTAACAAAAAGTGAATAAAGTTAAATTTAGAAACAGGTTCAGATGAATTCATTTGGATTGAGTATTTAGATGAGAAATAAAGAGAATAGTACAAAAATAAAGTGTTTTGATTGGCACTTCCCCTTCTTATCTCACCCTTTCTCACCATCCGAAGAGGCTGTTTGAACCATAAAAGATATTTTGTATTAGTTGCATTCCGTGTAAAGAAAGGGAAACACGATACACATTGAAAAAGAACAAATAAACAAAAGAAACTATACCCCAGTTAAAGATAGATCAATATGACCAGTTATTCAGCTAGTAGGAATACCACCAATATTCAGACATAGCAACACAATATAACTTTAGATGCGAATGCAAATGGGGAGAGAGAGAGAGACGTTAACACAACAACTAGAGTAGTAAAAATTCAGACCTGAAAGTTCCACCATCTTCTCATCGGCATCTGAATGCAGGGAATCCGTTTCAGAAGAATCAGTTTCAGTATTCTCAGTTGATTCAGAATTATTCTCTTCACCCAAAGCAGCAGATCCACGGCAAGAACTCACTTCAAATTGGGTAGGGAATATCTCCATCTCATTGGGAAAACTTAGTTTATCATCTAAACAATCACTAGAATCACTTGGCAAGTATCTGCTCCTCTTTGCGCGGGGTGTAGATCCTGTCTGGTCCTCTACTGAAACAGTGTCATAGTCATGCTTCAAGGAGTGATGAACTGGCGAATCTGCACTACTCTGCAATACTTGGACAAGAGGACGGCGTCTATCACGTCTCCTAAGAAGGGATTCATTCGTCAATTCATGTGAAGTTCTCCTTTTGCCTAAAGAACTTTTACTGCTGGCATGAACTGTGTTTTCAGTGCTAAGATCGCCGCTAGGAAGAGCATGAGCAATATTTCCATTTTCAGGTTTACGAAAGCCATTCAGAGCAAAGGAAGAAGACGGTTTTCGTTTTGAAGGCGCAATCCTGAGACCCAAATCTTGCAAACCTCTCATCCGGGGTATTACCAAATTGCCTTCATTCCCAGCCGGTTGATTACCTTCTTTGAACTTTTGCGCATACAGATGGCTATCAGCGCTTTTTTCCTCAAGGGATGAATCTGCTTTCTTAGACTGCAACTTGGCGCGTGCATCCTTGCCATTACCATATCGTGAGCCTTCAAACGGTGTTACTAACTCATTTTCCAAAGTGTCAGAAGATTTGGTGCTCTTGCCAGCAGAAGAACCTAGTTCACCATTTTTGTTCTCCAATGTTTGCTTCTCTAGTTCAAGAGCATGAAGAATAGCATCCTCACGACGTGCATATTTCTCTCTTTTCTTGGGAGCCATCCCTAGGGAAGACTCAGCCCTTTCTATACAGTCATCAAATTCACCACATCGGAATGCCTTCACACGCTTGGACTTCTCTAAATTGTACCAATCCCTATACAACATCACATGAAAAAGGAAAGAAGAAAAAAAGTTAAAAAATAAAAACAAAGAAAACAAGGACCATTATTCGTCAAGACTTCAGCAAATTAGTCTAGTTAAAAACAACAAAGGGTTATTACGTAAGTTTAATCGGCAACTGGTACTATCAGTTTTCCCTGGTGATATTTGGAATCAAAATATTTGGCCAATCACTGTCCAATTAGTTCTCCATTAAACCATAATCCACACTGAGCAATATCAGGGACATAGCAAGCTTGACTAACATAAATATAACAAAATTTTGAGGTTCAATAAGGGTTGTCCTGTCCCATCAATGAAATGTTGGATAGATTTGTACTGACTTATACAATCACTCTCTGTCGAGACATTTTATGAGTCCTCCGATCCCAATCAACTTTTCACCAGAATTGGTGATGAATTCCTACTCAAATATCCAAGCCACCGATCCAAGAAGCTTCATTTATATTCAAATGGAAAGAAGAGCAGAATTAAAAGCACAACTTCAACCTATCTTTTTAACCAATAAAACAACACAAAAAACACCTCAAGCTCACTTGTGCTGTAGAGCAGCAAACCATCACAGGAGATGGGCGTTGTCCAGACAACTAGCACTTGGCATAACCTATCAACAACCTAGCTTAATTATATCAAGCGTCTGTAAAGCGAAGTTCCACATCGCCTAGGTACCAAAGTAATAAGAAATATATAAGCGTGGGGGCACCCTGACTTCATGAGCTAGCTTTTGGGGCTGAGTTCTACCCAAGACCGTGTAACATGGTATCAAAGCTGGGTACCAGAGATGAGTTGGGTGCGTCTCTGGCCTGCACGCGGCAAGTGCTGCTGAGTGAGCACGCTGCTCGTGAGGGATGGTGTAAAGCGAAGTCTAACATCTCCTAATCACGATGACCATTACTAAACCAAACGAGATGTACAATCCTTATATATCTTAAAGCATCCACAAACAAGGTATTGAACAAATACGATAGCAATCAGCAGAACTTAATAAGCATGACTTGAAAGAAACCGCTCAGAAATAAGCAGTCTATATGCAGTAATGAGCAAGTGAACATCACCAAGAGTATCTAATCACAAGATTCAAGTTTGTTCAAACGGTGCCCATTGAGAGAGAGAGAGATGGGGGAAGATAAGTTCTTTCCAACGGCCAAACCAAACAATGAGTTGAGAGGCAGCGAAAGCTGATACCCTGGTTTTGGAGGTAATAATTAACGGATGTGAAACAAGTTCTACCAAGTAAATGCATGTGGTGTATACACTCCGAAGCACCTAGATGGTGTAGTATTAGGAGTAGAGGTGTACTACTTACACACTGGCATCTTCTCTTCCAAGAAGCTTGACCGGAGTGCCCGATCGCGGAGACATGAGATGAGCATCTGAAAGCTCCTCGGGACCCAGTATCTTCCCAGGCCACCACGACCCATTCCGCCTCCTCACCCAAACAATTGCTCCGACACTACAATCCACTGCACCTATATCCTTATCCGAACTCCCCATATCTCTCTCTATCTCTCTCTCTGATTGTTCAATCTCTCCACAACTCAAACCCTAGAATCGAAACAGAACCAAGTGTCGACGATCGTTGAAAAGACTGGGAGACCCTATAGCTGCAGCTCAACCACCTGAAAAGAAGAGAGAGAATTGACGAGGCGTCGAGATGATCAGAAAACCACCACCGCATTCGGAGGGTGAAATCGGTGGTAAAGCTAAGGTTTCCATTCAAATTTGGGGAATTACCATTTCTAATGACTTTGAGAAAAAACCATGAATTTCATAAGCTCTATGACTGAGAACACGAATTGATTATCCGACAGCAGATATGGTTGAGGTTAGGGTTAGGGTTCCAAATCAAAATTGGGGGAATTTCAATTTCCAGGTGGGGAGCGTCCGGCAATTATTGAATGTACTGTTCGGGTTGGAAAGGTTCAGAATCGCTAGTTTTGACTCACTGATTCAACTGAGGTAGTACTCATTTTTACGAGTTGGGTGTTGTATACGCAACTCTTTTGTGCGCATGAAACACCCAAGCGTACGTTAGCATGCCCCGCGGATGTGGTACGATTACCTGTATGCGTGTTCTTCTTTGACGACTTTTGTATTTCAAAATCTATCGCTTTCTAACACACGTCACTTGTCTTCGACTCGACAAGATAGATAGATAGATACAAAAAACCATGGTTGTAGGGATGGGCACGGGGACAGAGAGTACTACCTCCACCCCCGATCCCCAAACTCCTTCTCCATATTCATTCCCTACCCGATTCCCAATGGGGCTGTATTTTCATCCTCCATCCCCACTCCAAATGGGGAACGGGGATGCCCACGGGGATTCGGGGGTCCAATCATTTTTTAAAAAAAAAAATAGATTACTAGAAATATAGAATCCCAGTACAAATTAAATGCTAAAATCCAGTTACGTGTAGAGGTATCAAACGGGCCGGGCCAGCACGGGCACGACACGTTTATCGTTGGCACGTCATGACACGGTATTCATGTGTAAGCGTAAGTGTTTGTCAGTTTCAATTCAAGTTCTATCAAGTATCAACTGAATTTTTAATTTGAAAACTAAAGGAATCACAAGCAAGATAGCTTAAAGGAGTATTTAAGTCTTAGATGAATAACCATTTGCAGGGGCAAGTAAACACGGAGTTGCCTCAATCTGAAAATGAAATATTAGTGTTTGGAGAAAATTTAGTGTGCCCCCGTGTGTTTGGAAAAAAATTCAATGAGACCCCAAAGTTTTATAACTCATGAATAGACTCCTATATTCAAGGATTCGGGGACGGGGCGGGGATGGATCGGGGAACGGATTTGGGGTGGATTCGGGGCAGGGACGTGTCTATCTCCACCCCCTACCCGATCCCCAAACATTTTCAAAAAAAATCTCCATATCCTATCTAATCTCCAAACAGATCTCCATATTGCCAATTCGTTCGGATCGGGGATCGGATTGGATTCGAACGGGTCGGAGGAAATGACCAACCCTACATGGTTGTGTGTGGTTTGAGTTTTGGTTTTTAGTAATGATTGAATGGATAAATAAGAATAATAATTAAAAATAAAGGTAACAATTGGATAATAATTAAGAAAATCAAGCCTTGAAACCCAAAACGGACCCATGCTCTCCTGAATAATTTATGGTACATACCGTACGTTTATAATTTTGGATATCATTTGTAATTTTGCACTTTGAATAGGAGTATATGTTAGTATTCATTATTAATTTGAGTTTCTACTGTAACCTAAATGACACTTTCAATATTTTTGTTAGTTGTCTATAGTGTGTAACAACTAACAAGTCATTCTCCTCGCAAAGACACCATTTAATAGAAACTACATTCACTTTTAACTATGGTGAGAAGACGGTATTTTTTATTCAAAACTCACCCTGGTATATGGATGTTTAAAAAGCTCAAAAAAATTATCCAAAATGAAAATTTATAACCAAAATTATTACTTAGTCGTTGGCCGTGATTATGAAGCTCATATAAAAAGAAATAAAGAAAATTATTGTATAAAAATCATAATTGTGGAGTAACTCACCCTTATATATGGATGTTTAAAAAGCTCAAAAAAATTATCCAAAATGAAAATTTATAACCAAAATTATTACTTACTCGTTAGTCATGATTATGAAGCTCATATAAAAAGAAATAAAGAAAATTATTGTATAAAAATCATAATTGTGGAGTAACGGAGTCTGCTTTAGGGATTTGATTGGTACAAAATAAATACGTTAGAGACTATAAATCTCAACAATTGATACTTTACTTTAAGGACAATAATAAGACGTGGGCAACCAAAAAGGTAAATACGCTGCAAGAGGGGTTTTGGGAACCCGAGTGAACCTCAGTCTCTGAAACAAGGGTCTACAACCACAACCAACACACACACACACACACAAATATGCCTGCATTCACATTTTTGTTTTTGGGGAACCCACACACTGAAATACAGTGGACCTCAATCCGAATTTTTTTCCCCTTCCTCCACATGGGGTTTCTTTTCGATTATGCAACTTACAAGATCCTTAATAAAACATACTCCTGCAGATTAAGGTAATCAAAGAGGTAACACACACACGCAAGGAGGGGGAGAGAGAGAAAAGTTGGAT
Source organism: Vaccinium myrtillus (assembly GCA_016920895.1). NCBI lineage: Eukaryota > Viridiplantae > Streptophyta > Magnoliopsida > Ericales > Ericaceae > Vaccinium > Vaccinium myrtillus. The sequence continues at coordinate 34,895,944 of CM029279.1, forward strand.
CTTCGAGCGAGCTCTTTCTTAAATCTCGTCATCTTTTGTTTCCTTGCGGCGTTGTCCTTTCACCTTTGCCAAAACAATATTGGGGTAGGAAATTACATCCCATGAGACATCTTAACATTTTAATAATTAGCAAATTTCGAAGTGAAGAGAGAGCCTCCGTAGCTGTTTATTAAGTGTGTACACCTGTGCGAGAGAGAGAGAGAGAGAGAGAGAGAGAGAGAGAGAGAGAGAGATTACAGTTCACCCACCTTAGTACAGTACATCTGACGACAGTATTACAGTGGACAATCCAAAGAACAGATATATCCCCAGCTCCTACTTTGCCGTAAAGCAAATTAAGATTACATTACCAAATAAGGTCAGGAGTAAGCAGCACCTAATAACATCAATAGCTTTGGAAACACAACCCAGGAAACAATGATCAAGATTCCCAACACTTCTGTAGTTGTAGATTTACAGATCTTCTGTTCATCGGCAAATCATCAGGGCCCCAACTAAGCCTGAGAAAGGTAGTAGAATAAAAATGAAATTGAAAGGAAGGATTCCGCAATTCATTGATGTCAAACACGGTGTTAGGGGACTAGGAATTCAAACCTGGTTAGTTAGAATAATGAGCTGCCTACTGAAGAGTATCCAGCGGCTTTTAACTCCTTGAGAGTGCTAGATAACCAGTCCAAGCCCTCGTAAAGGCCATCGCCTTTAAGAGCACAAGTCCCTTGTATATGCCATTTTCTGTTCTTAAGTTCATTAAGCCCAAGCCCTTCGCATACTTCCATTGGAGTCATTGCTCCTTTCTGAACACAGAAAATCAAAGCATTAAAGCACTAGTCTACCTGTATGTACGCCAATGCTAATGGACAGCATATATAAGCAAATATCACAAAGCTCAAAATAAGCATCTATAAGAAAACATAGAGTACTTTTTTTTTGCTAATCAAACCGTATATCAGAAAGCTCAAAATAGAGGAGATCCTCAAGAGTTACAAATCACTTAGGCATAAACCTTACAAGAGAACCCAAATTAGCTAGAAAACAGCTAAAATACACGTGGAGGGATATGCCAATTTTGGCAAAACAAAGAAGACAAAGAAGTAAGCTTAACATTCCTGCATTGAAAAGCCTTGGTCCTGACTTCATACTTGATCTGACAAACAACAGCTCGAGGGAGCTTTTGGATGCCTCTAAAAATTCTGCTATTCCTTTCTTCCCATAGAAAATAGATTGCAGAAAAAGCAAGCCTTCTCAAAGTATTAGGAAAACCTTTCCCCTTGAAATTAGAAGAGAACCAGTCCACTTTGTGAGACCAAAGGGTAGGGCCTTCAGGAATGCAGCATAGATTAGTAATGGAAGCCCACACTTGTTTGGAAAAGGGACACTCAAAGAAGATGTGGTCCAGGGTTTCAGAAGACCGATCACAAAGAGAGCAGGCAGAACTAGCAACAAAACCCCAGTTGGAAAGCTTGTCTTTGGTTCTTAAACTTCCTCTAACAGCCATCCATAGGATAAAACTATGTCTAGAAAGTTTCTTGAGAACAAAACTACTTTTTGCCAAGTGACAAGAGGATAGTGAGATCAAAGGGCATTTCAAACATGAGATGCCTGATATTTTGAGGAAGGGGAACCCTACCAAATGACTGAGTCAAGTGCATTGGGGTTAGGAAGAGAAACAGGAGCAGGAAGAGAAAGAAATAGCCATGTCCAAACATAATTGTAGATGATACCAGAGACTTTAGCTTCCAAGTGAATACCAGAGACCAACTGAAAATTATGACCATAATGCTCAAGAAGAATCCCAGTTGGGTACAAAATAGAGTACTTAGAGGTTAAGAAGTAAGAACCATAAAGTCTGATGGAAATTCCATCGCACAATGATAAAATCACTAGTGAAAAGCCTTGGAGTGACAAGTAAGCATTTTTAGCAGTCTAAATATTGAATTTGGTATATAGAGGAGAATATTAGTTCTTCTCGAACCAGTATCGTACTGTATCTGCCATACTAGCCAATAGGATGCTAGTTAAAAAGATCTGAAAAGGCGAAGCACTGAGGCAACAAACACCAAGATGAATAGTGCCTTTGTGTGGTAAAAAGGGCTCATACAAGATTCAGCTTCAGATCCTTCCATAAAGCTGAGCCTGTTAGATTCAAACTTAAGCAACATGCGTACTATAAAGGTAATTCTTGGATGGAGAATTTATCTTGAAAAGATGCAAGTTGGTGCAGAAGATTTATACAAGATGGGAAAAAATACCAAACTAAAGTATTTGGGGTTGGCTATATGAATAATTTTACAATGGCACTGGCAGGTTGGGTTTATAAAATATAATAATTGGACTTCGACACAAAATGCATGGATTGGAGGTGGTTTGAAAGGGGGGAAAATGAATATATATTATATATCCAAATGAAATTGTGAATTTGGCGCTCTGGAGCAAACCTCTCATGCTAAAAAATTCTCAACTTGTGAATTGCACTTCCACATCCAAATGAAATTGTTCATTAAGAAAATTACCACCTAGAGAAAGGTTGTCTAGTGACTCTAAACTTAGTACATTAAGGGATATACCTACATTGTTAAGTGACACTAATTATGACATTAATTTGTGCATTCTAAAACATATGAGCTGAACAGTATCGCCATAGCCCATAGGACAGCGAGAAGAAGAAAGAAGATTAGTATTACCACTAATAACGGAATTTAACACAACAATGGACTCCATAGTATTGCTCATAGCTGGGCTTACGCTCACTGGGTGGTTATATATAGTCCACCACATCCGAGTCCACGTAGCCAGTGGCGGATCCAGGAATTCCATCTAGGGGGGTCACATTTCAAGCATAACTCGGAAAAAAAAATTCACAATACATTCCAATAAAAAGAGAAGAAAAAATGTTTAAACATTCTTCATTAAGTACATAATAGTTCAAAGGTAAGACATTCTAAAAGATTTCAAACATATGTGCACAAAATTATAGATTCCTTCCTAAAACTTTCTACAATTGACCCCTACAGGTTTTCATTTTCTGAAAGTTTTGCATGATTGTATCGTTGTCAATGTCCGCAAACACATCTCTTTCTATGTACACCACCAAACAATTGTTCAACCACATATCATTCATTCGGTTCCGCAGTCGATTCTTCACAATGGCCATCGCAGAAAATACTCTTTCAACAGTAGCAGTCGCAACCGGTAAGATCATCGCAACCGGTAAGATCAATGCCAAAGTGGTGGGCTGAAATGCTTTTGTGTGGAGATGGGAGAAATGCCTCTTCTTATTGATCCATTTGTTTTGTACACCAATAAGTGGTGGGCCAACATGCAACTAACAGCCCATTCAATGAAAAGCAAAGCCCGTTAATTTGTTTGGTCCTTTAAAAGAACAAGTCCATCAATTCACTTTGGGCTTTGATTGATAGTGGAGACCCTTTTGACCTTTTACAGATTTTTAACTCCCAAAAAAAAAAAATATCTGGAATTTCAGGGGGGTCACGTGAGCTGTGACCTTCATGAATCCGCCCCTGCACGTAGCACGGATGTTAATGTGATGTTGATTCATCACAATAAGGACAACTGAGTTTATGGAAATTATCAAACATAACAATAAAGTGGCATTTAAGATTCCATTTATCTGACTCTGCATTCTTCTCTAACTCGGTAAGGTACAAAAACTGCTACCTTAGTCTCAATCCTACTAGTACAATGCTAATTTCATTTTACAGAAAAATATGTGTAGTAGTGTCCTATAGGAAAAACAATCCATACAAATGAGAACCACTAAAGGGAAAATATGATTAAAAAAACCAACGTCTATACCCCAATGAAAGTAGAAATTGGGCAGGCAATAGATTCTTCGAAGTTCAATTCCATGTCAAACGTGCACACATCACGCCTGTTTGGTAATCCTTGTTGGTAGATCTAAATATATTCACTTCAAGAAAATAAAGACATGTAAAGACAATAAACTACATACCATGTCCTGTTTGTTTGCAAACACGAGGATGACACTGTTAAGCATAAAAGGATCTCTAATGATAGCCTGAAAGAAGAGGAGTTGAGTGAATAACTACGCTGAATATGGATTCCCTGTTGAAAAACCATTTACAATACATAACCTGAAACTCTTGTTTTGCTTTTCCGATCCTCTCTCGGTCCAAAGAGTCAACAACATAAATCTGAAAATGCAAAAGATGTAAGAGGCCACTGTATTAAGCTGATAACTGCATGTGGCATTTCAAGTATCGAAGGGGATAAAACAAGCTAAGAAAACACAAAAGAAAAAGGCCATAAAGAAGGGCCAAGGAATTACTAATGGGAAACTGAAACACATGAGAACCACGGACAGTACAAGCACAACATAGGTAAAAAGTTACTCCTTACCAGTCCATCTGTGTTATTGAAGTAATGCCTCCACAGCGGCCTTAATTTTTCTTGGCCTCCTACATCCCACACTGTGAAGACTACATTCTTATACTGCACTTTCTCCACATTGAAACCTACATATGAAAGACAAACCATGTGATACTTGGTACAGAATAGAAGATATACAACTGATTTGCATGTGTGAGCCAAAGAAGCAGCCCACAGAATCTATATCATGGCACATCCAATGTTTGAGCAGACCCACAAACAGTTGGCACAAACACTTGGAAGGACGTATAAGAAAACAAATAGTGACCACACTCACTCCATACAAACTTTTCCAGATGAGCTCACATAAAGTAATTGGCGTGAGCAGTCTGACTAAAATTGTGGTGAAACCACCAGAAACATGTATACCGTGAAATTTTATGCTAAAGGCTATACTTGTGACATTGGCCAATTATAATACTCCATCCGTCCTGCAAAGAGTGTCCATTATAAAAAGACCTGCAATTTTCAAATAAAAAATAAAGTCTGTCCATGCATAATTTTTTGAATTTCTTTACACCGAATTAAAGATCTCAATTTGTTCTTTAATTTGGTGTCAAAACAGTTGAAAATTATGAGGAAGTATTTTATTTTCTGATCCGAAAAACTATACGTCTTTGTGGATTATACGTTTTAGTGGATTATCTTTGGGGTACGGAGAGGAGTAATGGTTTACAGTGTTTGCATTTTCCACAGATCTCGCAGCTAAGTCAGACCTTTCTTTCATTGAAAGCAAATTGCAATGGACAAGCATATGTCCATAATCCACATCATCTATGTGGATATACAACAAGCTAGACTTCTAGTGAATGGGAGAGATTCCTTCTCTTATGATTTTTAACCAATAAATTCTTCACAGACATTAATTTTACAAACTTTGAAAGACAAGACTCAAATCCTTCTGCATTTTTAACAACAGTTTTGAGGTATATGTCAATGAAATACATGGAATTTGCTTGTTCTTTCACTGAGTCTATTACCTATGTAGGTAGAATTTTTTTCTGACTTCCATGATTCAACAAACCATTTCATTAAATAAATGGCAAACCTAAAGAAGAAATCATCAGGTCAGAGTCAGACATTTAAACAAATTCAGTGCATTGAACGTCATAATCTATACAGCAACTCAAAAAATACAACACATGTAACAGACTTCTTGCTTTTGGTGACATACCAATTGTAGGAACAGTTGATAAAACTTCTCCAATGTGCAGTTTGTACAGGATTGTTGTTTTACCAGCAGCATCCAGGCCAAGCATCACAACCTAAAACAGCTAAGTTAAATTTGCTGCTAACTACACAAGTGAAGGGAAAGAAATAAAAGAATACAAAGGAAACAAACTGCAAGGGTAAAATATTTCGTAGATGAATGAGATGAATTGAAAGCTTACACAGACTGGTACATGACTCACATACCAAATAGGTTTCTGTTATAGTGGTACTACAGAGCTTAAAAACCATACAACTGTATATTTGCAAATCCTAACAAAACATACTCACATGGAAGACCAACATATTTGGTTATTGTGTCGCAATGATCATTTGGAAGCATACCTATTGTTCTCTACTAGTCATTATAGAGAGAATCATAATAATCAGATGGGTAACCATTTACAAAAGTTATACAAAAATTTAGCTATTTATATATGCACAAGAACCAAGAAATAATAGCTCAATTCGCATAAAAGAGGAACAACTGCATTTAACAAAAGAACGATACTACCATACGTAGTTGCAAAAAGAAAATGACAGCAATTATAGTATACAACATATGGAGAACAATTGATATACAATAACTTGTGCTTCAAAATGAAGAGATGAATAGCCTATTCTTAAACTGCATTTTGGCCGCACGTGCGCTGCAGTCATAGTAAATCTAAGGGTCCTCAATAATGGAATGATGAGATTCCTAGTTCATAGGGAAGCTTGGTGGGAGTTCCTTTCATTCACAATCATTTATCACAAAAATTACTCGGGAAACTATGGTTTAATGCAATTGGCACGAAAGGAACAGTAAAGAGTTAAAGGGAATTCAAAGGGCATCATCCCAGACTTCAAAGTATTAGTTTGCTGTTACAATAGGGGATCACAGTCTTCCTCTGTTAAATCTGTTCCTCTCAAATCTCAATTCAGCTCTACGCCAATTTCGGCAAATAACTCCTGGATATGTGAGCCATGTATCTAGCTGAGGTTAGTTGTATTTTTGTAGTGTTTATTACTTGTAATTGGAGGTATGCCTCCTTTGCTCTCTGTGTTTGTTTGTTCTTTGAATAGAATTTTGGATAACCAAAAAAATCTCAATCTTTAGGCATGTGACTACCCAGAACTAGTAAGGTTTGCATGGAGAACAATTAGGAGACAACAAAATGAAAAAGAAAGTGCGAATGGAAACAAAACTAGGGACGATAATTCTCAGGAGGAATAAAAATTACTACTACAAGAGAAACGAAAATAGCAGATAGAGAGGGAAACAGTGATTTTATATATGTACCCTCATCTCGGTATTGCCGAAGAAAGTATCGAAGAGCTTGCGAAAGGCTTGTCCCATGGTGGATTTACCAAGGCTTTCTGACGAAATTAAATTCGAGAAAGTGTCGACGATCTACACTTTTTGCGCCTGACGACGGGGGAGGGAGAAGCTTCTTCGACGTCTGTAGACGTGTATCAAGCTAATCAGCAGTTGTAGTATTGGATGATCAGAGAGAGAGAGATTGCTCAGGCCTCAGCTCCAGCGACAGCGTAGCGTTTGTTTTCTTCGTTATTCCCACCTGAATTTTTTTTTTTCCCCTGCAAGTTTCGATTTATGGTAGAATTAGTTAAATTTATTTATAGAAACTGATTTTGACTATCTCCAAATTATAAACCGCACTACAAAAAGTGAGTGCTGAAATCGCACTCTGAAAGATGAGTGTCAAAATCAATCTTTTTTTTGGCAAGATTCAAATTTTCTTTTTCGAAAATTCTCTATTCTTCTGTTCCGGTACATTTCTAAGTCATTAGAGATCACATAAAAAAATACTCCACAAAACACATATAATTCAACGACCCAAAATACTTTAGTACAAAGACACACCATTTTTCGGAACAGGGGATATCAGACGCTTTTGGCACTGCCCATTAGTTGCGCAAATTCGGTAATTTTGCCTTCTCCATTTGTTTATTTAGACTGTGTAATTGAATATGAATTCGAACAACTTCGGTGAGTGGCCATATTTTGTAGTTAACAGTGTGGCTTCAGTTGTTTCGCTTGAGTTTCCCCTATATTTTTTATATTTTTGTTTCGTATTTTCTGAAGTTGTTTTTAAATTCAGGTTTTATTTTTTATTAATCATTCATCTCGACGAAAGGTGTTTAAAAAGTAAAAAAATTGTGACCAAGTGAAAAAAAAATCACTAAATACGAAAAATGTACCAAACAGTCGGTATTTTTTTTTTTGTCTAAAGTATCATCTTGATTAACATTTTTACAACTTCGGTCCACATTTTCATACTTTTCTGATTCTTTCAAAAATTACGATGAAAAACTATATAAAATTTAAGAAAAATATAAAAAAGTAAAAAAATAAAAAAATACTCCATGCCGCAAATTGAAGTGGGAAGTGGGAACTTACTTACCCTAAATATGCATGAAAAATTTCAAACGCCTACTCTACGAGGATATCTGTGACTTACCTTGGTTCAATTTGTGACTTCCATCATTTGTAATTACACCACGCAAACTGTTGCCGTTCCTTCTTCCCCATAATTAATAAAATTGATAAAGTGAATTGAAACTTTCTACGAGGGGTGCAAAACATAGTGGAGGCCTGAGAATCAGAAAGGCTAGAGACACCAACTTTGCTTTGCTTGCTAAGTTGGGTTGGAGAGTCATAATTAATAGAGCAGAATCTTCTAGCTATGGATCCAATTAGTACTTCACAAGAAATACTTCAATGCTCTCATTGTTTAAAAGATTGGCCTACTAACAAGAAGGCCTCCCACACTTGCCGGATCGAGTATTATCAAAACCAGAGAGATTGTCATGAAAAATCTAAAATTGATGGTTGGTGATGGTAAGGACATTTCCTTTTGACGCGCGTGATTGGTGATGTGAGAATACGAATTTAGTTGACAGATGTTATCTCGGATCAATCTAAGGTGGCGGATTTTGTTACTCCTTCATTCTAAGGAAGGAGTGGTAATTCAAGTGGTTAATAATAGTAATAATAGTTTCGGTGTCATTTTTAATGCATGTTATGATCCCCAATATTGCCTTGGTGAGTGACAGTACTCCTTGTTGGACTATATATGTCTAGTAATGGAAATTTCTGTGTTAAATATGTTTACAATTTTATCTCGAAGAACCCAATCAATTGAAAGTGGTTACGGAAGCTTAAGATTCCAGCTTAGCTTAAAAGCTTTATATGGACTTGCATGCACGGGAAGCTCCTCGTGAACCATCAAATGATGACTAGAGGATAAAGATCAGTGCAATTTTCTAGTGTTTTTTTTTTTGCACGGCAAAAGAAATTTTATTGCTCCATTGAAAACAGATACAATAAAGAAACGGCATAACAACGAGAGGGAAACATCCCAACTAAGTTGGCACCCAACCCTCTCGACAATTTTCTAGTGTTGGCGACCCCAATTGGAAACAATTTTCTAGTGGCCATTTTTTTGCTAAAGCCGATTTCTATTTTTAGAAAATAATTTGTTCTTCTATCTAAGACGAACAAAGAGAAAAAAACAAAATAAGTCAATCTTATACTATTTGGAAAGAATGTGTTTGCCCTTCCCGATTACTTTAATTCCCCTCATTTCGCTTTTGTTTTTCAAGATTAATCCTACACAATTATATATTGTTACTCTAGATCCCCCAATTAATATGTTGTTAAATAAGATTTCTTTGATTACACAATCTCTAATAGAAACTTGACATAATGTCGTTCTTGAGGTATTTGTCTCACTAAAAGTTTTGAATTTGAATAACCCAAAATATTGTACTAGTTTAATTTTGTTTTTCATATACTTCATTTACTTTATAAATATTGCTAAATTTAGTAAGTCGAGTTTTTGATAAAAAAAATAATAATTTGAGCTGAATCCGTAAAACGTGTAAAGAAAATCATATGTTAACATGTGCAATCTTTTTGTAATATTATTTCAAAATATACTTTAGTTTTTATAGTTTACTTAATAAAATATGTAGGACCTCATTTTTTAAGTTTGTCTGGACTCCGAATATCTTAAAGCCGGCCCTCTTGGTCATAGAATTGGAGATTGAGTCAGACTCAGCTGTTCCAATTGGCTTTATCAACGAAGAGTATTACTATGAACATTCTCCCCATCTTATTCTAATCAAGGAATGTAAAGCCTTATTGGCTATTACTGGGAGTAGCTCGAAGCACACATCCCGAAACGGTAACAAGGTTGCGGCAAACATGAGAGTTGCTCAAGAAGACAAAATAGTGTCACACATAACCTCACCTGACGAATTTATTCCACTCCTAGAGGCTGACATGAGAGGAGCCATTTTTTTTTTTTTTTTGGAGAGTTCAGTTTTTTCATTCCTTTTCTTGTGTACAAAAGAAGAAGGGGAAAAAAGAGAAGGGAAAAAAAAAATTAAAGGGGGTTTGGCCCAAATCAAATTGAATTTCTGGCATGGAGAAATACTAGCATATACTGGTATTGAAAAGTCCATTAGAGAGGCCCACGAAAGCTCCCACCCAATCCAATCCAATCCACAGTAAAGTTCCCTTCTTCGGTGGGCAGCTGGACGGAGACTCTGAATGGCAAGTCAATCTCCTTGGGCGCATGGTCGGTAACCGTCATTGGTGTGTTTCAAACTCTTACATTGTAGCGATACGCATCTCTAACCCCGTCGCTGCGAAGAGAGAGAGAGAGAGAGATCACGATGAATTTGTTCAGGTTGGCTGGGGACATGACACACCTCCTCAGCATAATCGTCCTCCTCCTCAAGATCCGCACCATGAAATCCTGCGCAGGTATGTTTATATAGGTAAAGACGTGCACGTACCAATGTTCTTAGTGTGTGCTAGAGCCGGCGTGCGGGGGCTTATCTATTTCTTCACCCATTATTTTTTTTCGTCTTGTTTTATTGTTTATTACTCGTAATCTGTTTGCTGACGCTATTTCCATTTTTATTGTTTTGCTGCTAAACTGATTGACGTCAGAATTAGGCATGTTAATTTGAAAGATTTGCTACTTTTGGGGACTTTGGCCTTGAAATCCACTCGTCCCAGTTGTCTGTATTGTTTATTGTCCTGCAAAATGCTTGGCAGTGCAAGGTCGAATTGGTAGTAAAATAATCTATATCATGACGTTCCATCACCTCCACTCTGTTAACCCAGCTGCATGAGTTACCCTACGCTAATGTGCCATAGGAAAATTTGGCACCTAAATTTCTAACACAAGACAAGTACCAATAATTTACTCTCAAACTCCTCTTTCAAGCGATTCATCAAACACCCGTGTCCTCTATGTGTGTAGACTAATCAAGTGATATTTGTGGTATGCAAGAAGTAAAGCTTTAATTTATTTTAGATGGTGGTGGCTTGATTCTTACTAGTAGAATTTTGTGATGAAGTCGATAAGCAACTCGCTAGGAAGTAACCTGAACCTATGGGAGCCTCTAACGTGGTTTGATTAGATGGGAGGCTCACCTGGATTTCATATAAATATGTTTTGAGGAATGATTATTTATTTTATTTTTGGCAGTTCCCGTGCCATCTCACTGTAAGTTATTGGTTATAAAGTTGTTCTTCAATTTTGTTTTTCTTTTTGGAAACATGGCTTATAACAGTGGTCCATCAGTCTTGTTATGAGTCATGTGACTCATGTTATTTCTGTGGGTCTTCATGAAAGGGCTTCAGGTGGTTTCTGTTTATACCAATTTTTGGAAAATGTCCAAAAGGCCTTGTGGTAGGTTACCACGTGCAATTTAAATCTATGGTTCGTTGAAATAATACAAGGTTGACCTCTGATAAACCATGGTTTGGCTAAAACGAAGACTTTAATTTGAGTACGAGTTGATTTGCCCCTGAAATATAGGCATCAATACCCTGAATTTTTGGAGTTATGTTGAAGGGATAAATGGGTGAAGTTCACGCCGCAAAAAGGGAGATATTCATTCCTTTGGCTTCATTGTGAAACGGTTATTTTCCGAGATAACCGTTTGCGGCGACATTATAGGGGCATGACCGTAATGGGAGAGGTGGACCTAAAGGGAAAAGGGTTCAACAATCAATTGGCTGATTCAAAGGGGACACGTGAGACAAACTCTAACAATTATACTACTAATTTTTACCACTTTATTCGAACATGTAGTCAAGGATTCGAGGGGAATGATTTTTTTTTTTTTTTACTTCTCAAATGGGCATGCTGGAGCTGGGTCATGCATCTATTTTTACGAACAGATAGATCAAACCGTAGATTCACATCTGATATCTTTCTATCGATAGTGATCCACTCATACGGCTACGTTCTATTCAGAGGAATAAAAGAAAAATTATCTTTCGGAGAGATGGCTGAGTGGTTGATAGCCCCCTCCCCCCCGCGTCTTGAAAACCGGTATAGTTCTGAATAGAACAAATATAAGTTCCATCAGTATGCCAATTTGTTTGATTGAGACCTTACCGTTTCTCACTGTAAACATGCACAGTAACGAATTTCATCAGCCTTTGGTCACCTAAAACCATTTAAAAATGCTCTTCTATACAGCTACTCTGTATCTGTACATGGTGGAGAGTTTTTCGGTGCTGTTCCAAAGAACAAAGTTTTATTGCTGGGTAATGTTTGAGGATGATAGGTTGCCTAAACTACGAGGCAGGTGGGAGTATGGTCATCTCTTAAGCATTAGACTTGGGGCTTTATATTGTATGTACAGCATTCTGAATTCAGAGAAGTCAGGTAAAAAAGAGATTCCATGTTGTTGTCACGGAATCTCTTTTTCTAATAAAAAGCATTGTAAGAAAAAGGTGTATGATTTTGTTTTTTACATCTGAAGTATTTCTCTTTCCCAGGTGCACTCTAGACTTGTTTAAATTTTCTTATGCTTTGGCTAACTTACTTGCTCCAGGAATTTCGCTGAAGACGCAAGAACTCTATATTGTAGTCTTTGCCACTCGCTACCTTGATTTGTTTACAAGACACGTCTCATACTACAACACTATAATGAAACTGGTCTTCCTTGGAACTTCAATTGCTATTGTATGGTACATGAGGTACCATAAAGTAGTGAAACAAACATACAACAAGGATGAAGACACTTTCAAACACTATTTTCTTATTCCTCCCTGCTTCGTCCTGGCTCTAATGGTTCATCATGCTTTCAATGTGGTGGAGGTATAGAAATTATGTCCATTCGTTTGCTTTAATTTTCTTTTGCTTCTTGTTTTGGAATTATATTGATAGGACTTAATGTATGTAAACCATTGGTTTACCAAGAAAATCTGGAGAAAGTAGTCGAGGACTTCAGGTAGTCTAGTGTCTTAACACTATTCTGTCCATTGCTATTATTCTACTACCATGTTGTCTTTGACCACCAACATCTATTCTTGCATAAGCATGGAGACCACCTATTCCAGTTCACGAAAATAGCCCCCTGAATTTTATGACTACTTTATTGGATGCATGTAGCTCTTTTTGTTTTTCAACGTAACAACTTAATAATTCTAGGCAGCTAACAGTAACAGCCATTGTCACGTACATATTTTAGTTTTAAGAGCATTTGGTAAAAGTTGTACGACCACTGGAGTCTTGCAGAAACTACTTCTGCTGTTATGAATTGGGGTACAGAATTTCCTAAACGTGCAACTATACTGAAGGATACGATAATCAATTTCCCTTGAATTATGTGCATTTTGTTAACATTTTTCTCTTCTCTTAAATGCCTGACATCTTGTTATAGGTTCTCTGGTCATTTTCACTCTATCTTGAAGCAGTAGCAATCTTGCCACAGTTGGTACTATTGCAGCGGTCAAGAAACATTGACAATTTGACTGGAAACTATATTTTTCTTCTTGGGTACGCCACTCTTGCTGATTCAAGTTGCTACTTCCAAATTTTTTGCTCTTAATGTTTCCACTGTGGCATGGAATCCGGTAATCAACCCATGGTCTGAGAATCCTAGTTAAATAATATGCATATCTATACCCTGTATGTTTTTTTTTAACTAATAAATTATATCAGCAAAGAAAAAAACCTGTACGCTTTTTAGCTTTGTGGATGCAGTAAAAGCAGTACACCGCTTGGGATATTTGATTTCGGTGTGTTCACTTCCTTCCTATGTCTGGAGATTCTTCAGGCTTTAGTTTGTATTATTTTCCTAGCCTCCCTATTACAAGATGATGGTGGACTTTCTTTGGGTGTATATGAACTGGCCTGGAAGAATCAGGATTATTGCAGTCTGTAGGGAGGAGTTCTTTTGGGCCAGGAGCAGTGTTTTGAGTAGATGCTAACTTCATCGTATCACAACATTGAGGCTGGGACTGTTCCGAATAAGCTAGCGGAAGAAGTTCATGGTCAGCATTGTTAGGCTTTCTTTTACCTTGCAGCCATATTGGGTTGATTGTCGTATGGTTGTACCCTTAAAACACCTCAAAACATTAATGAAATGACGCATGTTGAGGGTTCTTAATAGGGGCATGAGATTGTGGGGTTTTGGTATTATCTGGCAACTGGAAAGGACGGTGCTGCTAATGGGAAAAATTAAATAAACAAGAGAAAGAAAATGGGAACTGTGGTGTATTAGATAATTATAGTTGCTAGGTAATAAGAGTACAAGTATGATGTCATAACAAGCCCTCCCCCTGAAAAAGGTTTACATGGTGGGTACTTCGTGTTGCTCTGATTGTGATAGAAAGTTACTTTTCTAATTTTTTTACGTCAAATCATGCTGAAAGAATGACCTTTCTAATTTGTTGTGGGGTGATGAAAAAAATTGAGTACATGGGGCAAGGTAGGAAATTATAAGGAAGCATACATTGGAGTTGTATGTTGGTTTGGAGCTAGGACGCTATCTTTACTTCAGAAAGTAACTAATGCGAAAGGATCAGGTGATTTTGAAGTGTGGCCGCTTCTTAACTTTACTTGCTTAATGTTGAATGGAGATTCAGAGTTCCTTGTGCCAGTACAGAGTTAACTGAACCTCCTGATGCATATAGAAGAAGTGTGCTGTGCTGCATTCCTCTCTTAGGGATTTCCTGGCTTTTGGAAGGACTTGTCTAGTGACGAGAATGAAATTCATTCTTTGATTTGGTTGTGTAACTATGAGTTCAGGGTCTTCTTTTGTGTATTGTTTCCATTAAATCCTACGTAATGCACGAGAAGAAGTGTCTGATTTTGTCCTGGTGATTTTCTTGTAGTGCTTACCGAGGATTATATCTGATCAACTGGATCTACCGTTTCTTCATGGAGAAACCCCAAGTCCGCTGGATACGTAAGTTCTCCAGTCTTTTCTCACAGTCTACTTTCCCTTCTACCTGACTTCAAATCCTCATGACTTAATGCTTATTGCCAAACACAGCTTGGTTATCTGGCTTGGTTCAGACTGCGCTTTATGCAGATTTCTTCTATTACTACATACAGAGGTAATTTCTCACTATTCAGACTGTTGCTCCCCTTTCTTCCTCCTCCGTGAAAGGCTCGGTTGTTGTGAAAACAATTTTTAAGTACCCCTCCTGGGCTAAAAACATAGAAAGTAAAATTTGAATCAGACAACTATACATGTTTTCCTCTTCGTTGGAAACAATTTGCCACCAGCTGAAGATTGATCATCACTGCATATACTTTTCCCATTGTTTATTCTTTGAAATAATTCCTCAACGAGGACAGAGTAGAAATTGAGTAGGTGATGTTGAATCTTTGCTAACAAACTCTTGTGATTATGTTTTCAGCTGGAAGAATCACAAGAAGCTCAAGCTTCCTGCTTGACGCGGAGCTTCCTACCTTCAGCTTTAGGCTAACTGAATTTGTTACAATGAAATAGTGTAAAATTTAAAAGGAATATCATGGCAGATCTGAACATGCTTATGTGGAGAGGTCAAGAAAATATCCTAATCCTTTAAGCGACCTGACACTGGATGCTTTACATTTGAAGAAGGGACATTTGTTGTGTCGTCGTTATGATGGTTAGATTTTGCTTTAGTTGCAAGTTTTTTTTGTTTTTTTTTGTTTTTCCATAATCATACTCTAGAAAGCACTTATAGTACTCAAACCCTTTCCCAATCCATTAACAAGGGTGACTACTTTTTCTCCATAAGAGTTGAACCTGCAACCTCACTGCACCCTAGTGCAGCTATATAACCGTGGGGCCAAGTGTCCTAGTTAGTTGCAAGTAGATTTTGAGGGTGTTTGGGAACCAACTTTTCAGCTTTTCATTTTTAGTTTTTTGGCTTTTTGGCTTTTTGAATTATGGCCAAAATGAGTTTTGAATCTGGGAGGAGTGTTTGGGAGAAATGTGCAGAATGTATTTTGCAAAAGTAATAGTGTTTGGAAGAAAAATGATGAAAATGAGTTATGAATTTGTTTTTACCAATTTACCCTTGTTAGTTAAAACCAGAAATTTTCATACAATTGGAAAATATGCACCGGATCATTGGTAGAAATGAAGATTTGATAAACAAAAAGTTGATCCAAAATATACAGTTATAAACATTACACAAATTATAAAAGTTGAATCACTTTACTTTGTTGCACCAAAGTGCCAACCGCACTGGATTATTTCACACTCCTCTTGTTTATATCGATTTCTTCCTCTCTGGATCAAAAAATGGGTTTGTCTTTTCTCCACAAAAAACAGATCTCATCTCAAGCCAAGAAAAATTTCCGTTTTCAAGGGGTACCTCAACAATCAGGGACGAGGTAAAAAAACAAATCTCATCTCATTCATCTCTCGTGGAGGGGGGCAATTCTACTCCAACTCTATCCTTATCCTTCCTTCCATCCTCCCTCTTTCCTCCAACTCTATTTCAGTAGATATTGACGACAAAGGTAAGAAATTGACAACGAGGGTTTGTATACAAGAAGAGGAGAAATCTACCTCAACAATCAACGACGAGATAGATCTGAATGATTTCCGAAGCAGCAACGACGGGTCTTGCCTTCCTCCTTTCTCTCTGTTGTTCGGTGTTGTATGGTGGAAAAGGGGATCCCAGAGATAACGGAAACAAGGGGTATGAATGGGAGAAGAAATTGAAGAGAAAATGAAAAGGAGAAGTAGAAATCAAAAAGGAGGTCTGGACCTATTTTTAGCTTTTGGCTTCAAACGTGAAAAATGGTGAATACGTTTTGGGAGAGAAGCTGTTTTGTGATCAGGCGGCCAAACAGAGAGAAAGTGAAAATGAGAAAGTGAAAAGCCAAAAATCCGGTGCCCAAACACCCCCTTTGTCCATTTGCAACCAACAAAGTGAACTAAACATTGAACTAAAAGTAGCCACCAGTAAGATGGAATTGAATATGAACTTTGATTCGGGGTGGTGACGTTGAGAAAATCATACGCTCACCCAACATTGAACTGAACCATTTTTTTATGCTACATATTCACCATATGCAACTGAATTACTAAATACCCAAGTTAGTAGTGAAATGAGGTGTTAATTAAATGCTTAAGTGCATCAGTTTATTGACATTGAACCGAGCTGTGTGACACCTTGGCTTACACTTGACATATAGACAAAAAAAAATTTATTTTTTTATTTTTCCAAAAAAGTGTGAAAGGTTGAATTGCTTATGAATTGAGTCAATCTCAGGCGAGTTTTATCAATCTAGTAGCTTGGTTTTTCTAAACATTATAAGCTTATCAAACTTCAGAAGTGTTTTCACGCTTGGGTTGTTCTCGTCTCAACCTGGTCTCGGATGGACTTTTAAATAAGCTGGGCATGAGATTGAGCAACTTGGTGTCATTTTAAAGCCCAAAAACAGTGTATGGATGTGTAAATCGCTAAATATCCACAGCTTAAGCAGAATGATCTTTCCAAGCGGCACAGTTTCTCATATGGAGCTTGAAATTTTGCAAGTATGAGAAGGTTAAACAGAAGTACAAGCACAACATTTCCAGAGCTCTTAACTCACTCATCCTTTGGTTTATCCTATATTAACAGCCTCAAGTCAACTTTGTAATCAGTACACATCTTCGAGCAAGGCCTGTTACCTCTTCCCTATATCTTTAGTCTCCCCTTGTGGACCGCAATCTGAAGCAAATGAAGAAGATGATGATGATGCAACTGTCTTTCCTTTGCTGTCAGATGATGCTGTCGCACCCACGTCCGTGCTATTCTCAGCTTCTGAGTTCTTCAACAAGCGCAGTTGGTTTTGCAAGGTCTGTTGGGAACATTGGGAGAACATAGTTGGTCATAAACAAACAACAAATCCAGTTATTTCGCTTTCTTTTTTTATCCAAAATAAGAACTTGAAAATTAAGGGCAAAAATGGATAACAAGGTAGCGTTCTCTGCAACCCCCAAAATTGAACCATTTTTATTGTATACAACCAAGTGGAACCATAACCAAGACTGATGATTATAACTCACATCCTTCCGTGGATATCAAATGACTGAGCAAATTACCTATAAAAAAAATGACTGAGAGCATTTGTTACTTAATGCAGACATTTTAGCTAGTGTAGTAAAATAGTAAGTTGAATCTTGTTGCTATTCAATGTACAAGTAGTGGAACCCTAATGCAAAAGACCTACTTCTCGGGTGAACAAGAGCTTATCTCTAGCTGTTCAAGGAGGCACTTCCGTTGTCTTCGGTATTCCTAAAGCTTGGACAAAACTATCAACTAGAATCAACTCTCAGCATTTCACATGGCAAAAAAAATGACTATGTACCTTAAACTGGTTAAACGTACCAGAAGCACCCTCAGTGCATTTGTATAACCAGAATTTAACACATTGCCAAGATACCATTTACCCAAGAAATATTTCACAAGAAGTGAAGCCCGTAGGGTTGAAACAAGAAGGCAAAGGAAAAATGTGCAAGAAAGCGCTAAGAACAAATTCAAGGATATGTAGGATGAACCAATGAAATAGAGTGAACGATACAAGCTCATACCTCAATACGGTTCAGAATATCCTTTTCCTGGGCATCTAATTGAGAATCCGGTGCATTTAGATTGCCGCCAAATCTCTCTCCATAGTTCACATTTGTACCAGGAACAGAAAAAGGTGAAAACCCAGCGTGAAGAAACGAGTTTGCATGCCCATCAGGGATTGCAAATGGATACTGTTGTGATGGTCCTGCCAAAGACTGTCCTCCACTAGAGTCTGTGTTGGTAGTGCCAGGTCTATATGCTTGAGGAAGAACAGCATATCCTGGAGACCTGCACTCACGAATAATCTTTACTCAACCCTCAGAATATCATTTTAGGATCTCTTTATATTTTTCAGTTGATCTATTTCATAGAACACAGCGGAAATGTCTAGGCATACAAAGAAAGCAACATCCACTGCCGTTTGATCATATTTTCATGTTATGGTCGTAGCCGTGGTATCATTTCTTTTTAAATTTGATTCAAAGAATAATATTCTCCTAATAAATCAACTCCATTCTCGAGTACTCTCTCCTCACTATGATCAAATAGGAAAACGTCTCAAAGTGGTCACTGGTGCTATGTATAGATTGCATTTGTTAGGTAAAGTGGTTAGTTTGCATATGTTGAGACTATAGTACGATCCGACATGCCTTTAGGCACTGACATCCGCTAGTATTTCCATGTTTTTCAGCTCCCAATTGTCTCAAATACTGAAACCCAGTAATTTTTGCGGACACGGCTTGCGAATTTAATAATAAAACCAAAGATTTTGGCAAATCTCATCAAATCATTGCATTACCACTTGATTGCTCCAGCTTCCACGGCCCTCCCTCTCCCTCTTCCGATATCAGTGTTTGACTGGCTAGCATGAGTTCACAGCATATTCAGCACTACAACCGAATACGGTTACTAAAGAAAATGCCCGCAAAAGAACAGATAATCATTTTTGGTTTTTGATAAGTGGAAAAAGGAATAATCGTGAAGCCCTAAATAAATAAAGGAGACGTGTGAATATGTTAGTCGCCACTGGCAAAAGCTGAATGTTATGCCCTAAGAAACACGGATACAGATACAACATGACACAATACGCGGATAGGTAATTTTTCCAAAACTAGGACATGATAAGTTGGGGGATAAATTATCTAATATTTAATTTATATATGTATACCTAAAAAACTGAGAAAAAACAGAAAAAGAAAGTAGAAAAACTGAGAATTAAAATTTTTAGGGCTGATTTGGGTTTAACGTTGAAAGGAGGAGAAGAACGATATTTATTTGTCTGGTATATGTGTTATTACACTTTTTACCCCTTATTGGGCATTGTTTTATCATTCTATTTAGATTAAAAAATTACAGTTTTTACCCCGTTTCAAGTTTTAAAAATTGGATTTTGACCCATAGAGTGTCCAAAATGTATCGGTAGCGTATCGGAAAACGAGTCTGACTCAGAAAAATAATCAAATATTCGGATACCTATTTTCACGTATCGGGAACATATCCGAGCATATCGGTGTCTGATAGATCCGGGATACGGATTCGTTTCCAAGGGGAGTGTCCGTTCCTCTTAGGTGATGCCATTGTATTTTTCCCTCCATGTGCCCATTGTATTTTTTCTCTCCTTGTGCAATTGCAGGACAAGATCCACAATCAGGATCCTTCGCTCGTACTATAGTATAGTGCCAATGAGAATAAACAAGATGTACATGCCATCAGCAATAAAAGAGCATTACTAAAACAAAGAGAAGTGCATACCACACCAATGTATTTGCAGAAGGATAAACAAAAGATCTCTCATAAATTGAGGCAGCAGCAGCGGCCGCTTTGAGTCTGGCCTGATGTTGACTTATAGAGTCATTTGCTACGCCATCTCCAGTATCACTTTGAGAAGGTGTACTAACTGCCCCTGTTCTTGTGACCAACCAAAACAGTAGCCAATGTTCAACAGACTCGAAGCATATATTGCTATATTAAGTCAATTCATCAAAAAATCATTAAGTCAGATTCTTAGGTTGCACATGCAACAAGCTTGATCAAACTGAAGCAAGTTCCATAAGCAAGCTTCAAAAAGTCAAATGCCCGCAAATGAATGTATGATATAGTAACCCGATTTTAGAGTGACCTGGAACACACCAGTTTTATTTTGCCAATTATCAACTATGGGCTGCATGAGTTATGAGTCTGGTATGACAAGAGTAAAAAGAATATGAACGCCCATTTTAATACTTCCAAGTTCCAATGACCAACATGAAATGCATGATTGTGCAAGTGTCCTTAGGAGGGCATTAAACATAAAGCAACATACTATATTGGCAAATATTTAGGAAGCATAGTTTCTAAAATGTTGGACACATCCAAATCCCTCATAAGTGACACAGAAACATTCATTTCATGAGACAACTAATAAATTTGGTGACGCCTAACTGAAGTAACAATCTAAAGGCCACGTTACGTTTTACCAAATTTCAACCAACAATCTGTGTAGATAAAAATGGGGAACTATCATGGACTGCTCAGCATAATAATATAACAAAAGACAAAGATAACCTTGTTGTTGAGCATCTGCCTGTGGTCCAGTCCCATTTTCAGGTGGTGCAACAAGGGCTCTGCAAGTAGGACATGTGTGTTGTCTCTCTAACCATGACCGGAGGCAGTGCACGTGAAACAGATGCCCACAATTGAGTTTCTTGGCTGTTGTCATCTCCTCACGACAAATGATGCATGTTGCATCACTTCTGCATGAACATACGTAGGAAATCATACTTGTGATGCAGCATAATAACAACTAAGAACATGAAGAGACAAACTTATAAATGTGTGAACTCACACATTAAGCTCCTCAGGTGTTGCATCTGGAAAACGATCATTCATATTTGAAGTGATCTTCCGATAACGAATGTAATCAGCAACCCGAACCTTAAAGTTGCGAAATGTTTCATAGAGCTCCCTAATCAAGTGTAGAGGCACACCATAGTTCCTGAGACAATAAAATATGAGTCCCTCAGTGGAATAAAGAATAAGTAGGACCGCCTAATTAGATAAAATGAATATCAGCAAAGCGAAGAGATACTCAACAAGACCATTAAGGGAAAGAAGGAAAGGGAACCTTGCAGAGGAAATTCAATAAATCTATTTAAAAAACAAGTGGAAAATAGGCTTAAAAAATCACAATTTTTAACCAGTTCAAGTGGTTTCTTAAACCCATTTATTTAATTTGTTGGGGAGCTGTCCTAAATATCTAGAACACCTTATGAAAGAAGTAATCATATCTCAGTCCTTGCAAGATGGGAAAATTTTCAATTACCTCAATGGGAAACAAGGTAGTAGTGTCTTCAGCATATGTCAAATTAAAGTTCTAAGTTATAATCAACACATCTCCTAAAGTAAGACAATAACAAACTAACATGTTCCAAGAAGTAATAAATATGCCACAAGAATGAACGACCACTTGTTGGCGTTGAATAGAAGCAACTTTCAGTGTTGCAGACAACTGCTATAGCCCCATAAGAAATACTAAAAACAATTCCCCAAACAAAGTTGACAATTACTAGGTTAGAAATGAAGCCTGTTCATCAGCTAATGGAGCGAACTGTAAAATAAAGAAAAACCCAACACGGTAATTAAGAATTCGCCATCTTTAGCAAAGATGTGACAATTGCCTTACAAGTTACAACCTTGATATTAGTCATACACAGAATTCCCTTAAAAAGACCAAGGTTACAAAGCGAGATTCATGGCTCGTGCTAGCTTCAGAATTTTAAGCAACCATGTTCCTAACTAAAAATGAAAAGTCCTACAGCACCATGTGGTATTTACGTCATACACAGTCACCAGAGCTGATACACAATCAAGAAAGCATCTATATAGCATATGGGAAGTTAGGAACAGAGATCAAAACATTGAAACAGAACGCACCACTGACCACTGTAATATTGTTGTGTGCAATATGTATCTATCTGAATACAATCAATACATCATGTACAAACAAATCCATGCAGACAACCAAGGTCAGATAAAGTACTTACACGAAAATCACAAGAAAGAAGCACAGATACATAGATAAATGCAGCAAGTCCCGAATAAGTTCCAAGTAAAAGGTGTAGACTGCCTTTCTTTCCCATTGTCCTTCCATAAGCATGTCACTGACGTAGAAAACATATTTCACGAATATTGACACTGTTGTCGTTGCCAGTATCATATACCTGATATTCGTGTTTGAAATATTAGGAGTCAGCTTTGAGTAGAATTTAGGAAAAGAAGCACATGGAAGCAAATGTGATTAGCATGAAAATGGAAGCACATGCATCTTGACGTATAAAATACTTGAATTTCCGATGTAGATGCTACATAGTTGGTTCTCATCCTTCTGAGACTACGAGTATAATAGGAGCATCCGTCGGCAAAAGGATCACCCTAATATGATCATCTAATGGCTATTGAGAACGAATCAAACCAGATGGTTCGATTTCTCAATCTTTCTGACTTGCTCCTACGGAATCAAGGTCGAAAAGATTGAAAAAATCAATCATTCACAACCACTGATGAAGGATTCCTTGAATAGCAAAGGACTAATAATATCCTTTTCCTAACCTGATACTCCATATCAATATCCATGGGCTATTCCTCATCTCAATGGTCACTGAAGTTTCATCCACTAATTCTTTCTATTTCTGTTCTCCTTCCTAAGAGGCTACCCATAAACAAAGTCCCAATTCCAATGAATAGATACACCTGCTTCATGCTAATAGAGGTGGCTACCTACAACTAAGTGGCTAAAACTGAACGTATAGACAGATTTATAGTGTATGCAAAAATCGTGAATATCAGATTAACAACTGACCAAAAATAGCACATATGTAAAACACTTACTCAAAAGCAAAGAAGAGGGAGACAGAAGCCCGTCGAGTTTGTACCAAGTACTTGACAGAATTGTACAAGAAGAGACTGTCCAAAAGGAAAAGAAACGCCATAAAAGACACTATTCGAATGTGAGACAACTTGGGGACGGATGGGGTTGTTTCGATGTACTCAACCCTCTTCTGAGCCAACCAATGAAGAGCCTTAATCAACAGAAGAGCAGTAACCATGGCAAGAAACATGACCGAAAAGTCTTGCCGGAAAATAGTGATGGCAAAAAGTATTTCCATAACTTCCCGCCACGACTGCTCGTTCAGCCTCTCAACCTCAGCTTCCCGGAGAGATCCAAGAAAGATCCGTTTGGCTATCTGCCACATGATACACATAATAACAAGGCCCATATTGAGGAGGAGCACCAAACTGATTTTGGATGTCGATAAGTGAACAGTTGCAGGGTAAAACTGGCCTCTGGTGTGAAACGCGTGATAAATAACTACCAGAGTGGCTACCAAACTAAGCCCTGCGTATGTCTGTAGCCTCATCATTTTGCTCTCCGCCGCCCTGTTACACCGAGTTTTTCAATCAATTAACTCCCAGGAATAACATGGGATGAATGAAGTATGTATTATAGAGACTAGGGTTCGAGGTGGAGGAATCTATGAGATCGAAAACAACTGATCGGAAAAATCAAATCTCAACGAGGAATCCAAATTCAAAAAAAAATAGAAACGAAAGAAATGTCTAAAAGAGACCTACTAATCATCATCATCATCATCAAAAAAGTAGGCGTAGTATCTAAACGATGTACCTGTGGAATCTGTCTCTGCGTACTTTGTCGAAGTGATCTTTTGTGATAATTCCGAATTACCTTCAACCGCCGAAGAACAACAAGAAGAAGAAACCCATTGAATTGAACGAATATAATAAAGGAGAGAGGGGATTGTGGGCTTTTTCCGCGTCATCGGTTGAATGGCTTCCAATGCTTTATTGACACGTGTCTAACTGCGGTTGTCTTTGCTGGATATACGTACCGGCACTGCTGTGCTGAGGCGGCACTAGTACGTAATTGGACGCTGTAAAACGAGTTTTTACGGTCTATCCGTATAAAAAAAAAAGGGACAAAATTACGCAAATAGTCCTGAATTATGAATGCATGCCACTCTGGTTACTAAAATCAACCATTGAGGTTCGATTCAAATTGAATTAATTTTTAGCTAAAATCAACCGTGATTTAATCACCTTGTGAACTCATTTACTAAAATCATAGTGAAGCAAAAGGGAGGGCACTGATATTTCAAAAACCTTAGCTACTAAAATCATAGTGAAGCAAAAGGGAGGGCACTGATATTTCAAAAACCTTAGAGCATCTGCAGTAGTAGCATTAACTTGAAATTAGTGTAAGAAATAAGGCAGTTAGTTAACAATTATGGAAAAATATGTCCCAACAGTGTTGCTAATGTCAGGAATAAAGTGGCAGGAGGTAAACAATTTCGACAGTCAGAAATAACTGTATCCTGTCAGTTAAGAGAAGAAGCGGAGAGAGAGAAAGGAGAGAAGGGGAGAAACCTGCCATTGGTGGGTCCCGTCAGTCTACATGGAAGAGAGAGAGTGACTTTGGGAAAAGGCAGAGTCAGAGGGAATGGGACAGCCGATGGTCCCATTAATTACTTTTTTGTACTTTTTTTTTTTAACGTTTGAAAATATACACACTTCAACAATATTTTAACTAACACTTAACAACACCACTGCAATACTCCTTACATTAACAATACATTTTGTCATAACAACACATAAATGAGACCCACTTTTTACACTTTTGTGTCATATAACAACACATTTTTAACAACACGACTGCGGATGCCCTTAGCGAAGACTGTTGCTTTTGTCAGAAACCTCGGGGAGGTCAGTGAAATCTACCCTAAAGTAATGTGTACGACTGTACGCTATTTGAGAAGAATCGAGGGGTATCTATGTACTTTAAGGGTAAGGTTGTTTTTTGAAAAAATTGGCTTTCCACGGTTTTTTATGTGATGTATTGTGAGAGAATGACATGTCTCGATTTTTGGGAAAAACAGTTTTTTGTTAGTGGAACACTCCGTAAATATATCTGAAACAAAAATGATATACTGCAGAGAAAACCTCTGAATCGGAGAGAGCCAAAGCGGGAGCAAATAGAAATGGCGTCGGTGGTGAAGCACGCGTTGAAGGCGATCAGGGAAAGAGGAATCGGAAGCTTCATAAGGGAGCTCAGAGACGAAGGATACACGTACGTTAACCTTCCATGTGATTTTATTTGGCCTTTTCCCTGCTTTAGGATGTTTGATTGGTAAGGAGATCATAGTCTAAATTTCATGAAGCTTCTTGGCTTGAATTTGCAACCTAATTCCGCGTTTTATTTACAGGCCCTTGTTCCCCCTAATTAATTGTACGCAATGTTGTGTGATTGATTGACTTATTTGATTGTATGGTTGTCTAGGGTTTGCAAACAATGAATCAAATAGGTTGTTTATTTACTCATTTGAGCATCCAATACTAATATACTAAAGTCGGGTGTGTGCGCTGAAAGGAAAATTTCAAGAAAAACAATGATGAATTAAGATCATGGAATCTGATGGATGAATTTTAGGTAGACTATTGGTTGTCGTTCACATATGGTCTTGCGTAGACATCTTCATTTTTTGCGTTGAACCCATTTGGGAAGCTTACATTTTTCAATCCCAACATATTTTTTCTCACACGGTGGTTCGTCTTTTTTCTTCTTTTTTTTTCCCACTTAGATTAACTAGCCTGCTCATATCAACTGATTTTTCATTTTATCTTTACGTTGCAGGAAATGCTTATTCGATGGAAACCTTCTGTAAGTATCGATGTCTTACTCATACTCGGTTGACCTTTGCTTATATAAACTTTCTGTAAAAGCATGATTGCGCAAAACTTGAGTGAACAAGTGGTTGTATGCCGGTGGCCATTATAGGAAATTTGAAAAGGCTCGCAATGTACAAGTGCTGTATTCGCCCTTTAATTTGTATCCTCATGTTCTATGTGGTTTGTTTTATGATGAAAATTGTTAGTTGCAAACTTCTCTCTCAATCGTAATCTCTAATTTGATTTTAGTATCGCTGAAGATTAAATTACATCTTACAAAATTGATGGTTAGATGAGTGGAACCTTATGTGCAGAGGTTGTGGCTCCTATGTTCCGTTAGCTAATCTATCATTACATAGTTGGAATGTGATGGTTCCACGGAACTGTTTACTGTTGTTTAAACGTGACTAAAGGTAGTTTAAAATGTAATCATATCTGTTTTGAGTTGTCTATACTATGATCCTTTGTTCAGAATGAAAAATTAGAATGACTTCCCCGGGCAAACTGATGAATCTTACTTGGGATTTTTGAAAATGACTGTCTATTTTACTTGCGTGAGTGTATGACTAGTTGCAGTGTGTTGCTTCTCCAAACTTATTTATAGGGAGGTGGCAAGGATGAATTGGTAGAATCTCAAGCCTACGTAGTTGTGTTGTGAACTAGTTTTGGCTAGTTTTGGTCCTTCAGTCACACCATGATACTCGAGAGATTTCTATTATTTGGATACTGTTTTTACTTTGGAGATTTAAGTGGTATTTAGGCAAATTAACAAAGAACATTTATGCGGAAAATGGGAGCTGTAATATGCAAACTTGACTTCTTTGGGATACTCAATAGGTGCATCTGTACATGTTCAGCTAGGCATCTCGGGCTTGTTATCTCTAGACTCTACCCTACTGTCAAGTGCCCAATCCCTACTGGTTTACTTGGCAAATTTTGAAGTCCGTAAACTATAGGTGGACTGCCAGCTTTTACGGGTTTGATATTTGTACTGTCCTTGATGTCCCATATAGCTACTCGCATGGTTGACACATCTCCAAGAGTCCAGGCAGCATCTTCTTTCATCCTGAGCCCAAAAAAAAAACCAGTGACCCAACGCAATGGTATATTTATATTTTGATTTTTCTGGGTCATTGGCATAAAAAAATCTCAGCACTATTTATATGTTATTCCATCCTGACACTTGCATCTGTAGACAAATGCAACACCTAGGTTCTTATCCCATCAGACTTGTAGCCAGTTAGTGCAAAAGCTGTATGGTAGGAGCTGTTATTGCTGTTCTTTATAACTAAAAAAATTGGTTAACCAAGTTGTGGGTGTTGTCGATTGAAGAATGGCTTTCAAATTCTTACAAACATGGCCTCAAAAGGCTAAAATACAATTTCTTTTGTGTGAAATGTAGAACCCTCTCTCTCTCTCTCTCTCTCCCTCTCCTAGTTATTGGAGTATTAGTTTCTTTTCTCACATAAAGAAGATCAAACAAGAGTTTCGATAATGTCTCCCTACTTTTTCCTTTCTTGGTTTGCTGATATGCAGAAGCTGTCATTCATTCTTGTTCTGAACCAGGCAAACCAAGATTCACAACATAGGTGCAACGCTTGTGGGTGTTGATAAATTTGGCAACAAATACTATCAAAAACTTGGAGACACTCAATATGGTCAGTGTCCTCTCTCTTTTTTACTTGACTTTATTTTTGGTTTATGTTTGCCTCTGGTGTTAATATATACAGCATGTAGATCATAAAAAATTCCTAATGACATCCCTGGCATGTTCCTCAGTGTATTGTTGAATTAAGCTTGTCCCAATTTTTATGTGATCGACAACAAATTTCTGTTGTTTGTCGAGGTTCTAATGAAAATTAAATATGGCTGTACATTTATTTTC
This sequence comes from Vaccinium myrtillus, assembly GCA_016920895.1. Taxonomy (NCBI): domain Eukaryota; kingdom Viridiplantae; phylum Streptophyta; class Magnoliopsida; order Ericales; family Ericaceae; genus Vaccinium; species Vaccinium myrtillus. Next base: position 34,923,987 of record CM029279.1, read on the forward strand.
TAGTATTATATTTTAATTTGTCCCGTAGATGTTAATTAGCTTTAAGGTTCATACCTTTCACTTTATTGATAAACTTATCACATTGGCATTGCCTCTGTAATTTATTGTTATGTCTTTCCCGTTTCTATTGTTTGACAATAAGTTGTGAATATACTAGAGCAGTAGAGCCCTTGTATAAGCTGGACCAATCTGCCTCTCTTTCTCTTTGAAATGGGCTCACACTGATCGGTTGGGGGCTTTCAGTAGTCCTCCTGGTTAATACATTGCCTGCCTATTTCTTTAGGCAGTGCTATTGGTAGCATGTGGAAGACGATTATTGTCGGTAGGTTTGAACTGAAGAAAAGTTGTACTTTTGTTGGTTGTATTGGCTTGTAGGCAGACATAGGTGGGTGGAATACGCATCGAAGGGCCGCTACAATGCTTCACAGGTGCCCCCGGAATGGCATGGTTGGCTTCACTTCATCACTGATCACACAGGAGATGAGGTTTGTCCTTTATTCCTAACCTGCTATTAATTGTAGCTGGTAGCCCTAGGTGAATGCAAATGCTGGTTACTAAACAAATCCATTTCTGGCAGCTTCTGATGTTGAAGCCAAAGAGGTATGGTGCGGAACACAAGGAGAACTTATCCGGAGAGGGGGATGAGTACATCTATCATTCCAAGGGACACAGCCTGAATCCTGGGCAGAGAGACTGGACCAGATATCGCCCCTGGGAGCCTGCAACCAAGGCCTAACTGTTTCATTCTTCAAATTGAGCTCCCAAAAAGCTGGGAAATTATTCGCATACTTTGCTCCTGTTTTTCCATAAATAAAAGCATTTCTAATATGCAGCGGTTTGTTACATTGCGGTCACTTGGGTAAAACCACTAGTGAATTCATTATCGTTCGGTGAACAATCGTCCTACATGCACTATCCATGGCCGGTTCCTCATGCTTCCCATTTGTATTTTGTAGTTTTGACTTCCAAACGTCCAAGGGAGTTTCCTTAGCCGTTTCTCTTGCCTTATTTGAAAGTTGTTTGTCCTGTAGTTGAGTTTGACGCGTAAAGATGCATCGTTGATGATCTTCCAAAAGTCTTAGACTTTAAGGATAGACATGTGAGTTGTTTTCCACGCGAGCCCAAATGTCTCTTAAGTGGAATTTGGGGTCCCTGTAGCGCCCTCCCCGCGCTACAGGATAAAGCGTGCATTTTAGTCATCCAAGTGTTTTCAATTGTCTAGATTTTAAATACCCTCTTACCGGCAAGAGAACTCTTGTTGGGTATATAAAATTTGGACCATTGATTACCGAGATGGATGGCTGTGATAGGATGCTATACCCTATAGTGCGGAGAGGGCGCTACAGGACCCGGTTTCCGTCTTATGGGATAGTCTAACTGGGATTTAGGATTAGTTTCCATCCATGTCTGGGTTGGGTTTCCAAACCAGTTCTTATTAAAACTATAGAAACGGAAGAACAAAAGAAAGAAATGGAGAACTGGACACCGAACCAGGTCGTAAAGTACCGATTAAGATTTTTTTTTGAATTTTTTATAATCGATTAAGATTTATTTGAAATGAGTGAATTAAATAAGTTCTCATACCAAAATTATATGTGTCACTTTTACCCCTGAGTATTAACTGGTACAAACACATATATACTAGTTTTATCCTACCTCGTGGGATTTTCAGAAGACATTTAATCGGAAATACAATGAGAGATATATGTTACTGATCTCACATTGAATTAAAGAAGTGTACAATAGATCATTATATTTAAAAAATGTAACCGTCTTCATAAAAATAATTTTAGCTTTCTTTTAGATCGTAAACAATAGATTTATATAACTTTACACCCGGACATGTATAATCAATATCCTTGTTTACCTAACACTTGTTCACTTTGTAAGACATCTCTCCATTTACCTAACACTTTCAAGAGTTATAATTAATTTCCTCCCACCCAAACTTTGAATGCGTGTAAAGAAAATGTTTTTTGATTCAGAATTTCGTGTTTCTCAAATGAGGTCTACCGTGGTGATGCATTGACAAAGGCATATTTGTTCATTCTTGTAGCCCAAGCGCTATCCGATGGTCTTGGGGAGTTGGCAAATAATGGTATTTGCAAAGGCATATCTGTAAGTAGCCAATCACCGCCGATTTCTCATCTTATGTTTGCTGATGATTGCTTTCTTTTCATGGAGTTTAATTTAGAACATGCGTGGTGTTTGAAATGGGTATTGGATTTATACTGCCATCAAGCGGGGCAACGTGTCAACTTTAGCAAATCTGAAATGTTTGTTTGTCCAAATATGACAAGAGCAGATGTGGGAAGTCTTTCACATATTTTTGGTGTCAAATGTGTGGAAAAGCCAGGAGTGTATTTGGGCAGTAACCTAGATTTTACTAGAAGAAGGGCAGTCTTTTCTCCAAAATTTTGGCCACCCTTCATAATAAGTTAGCCTCTTGGAAGATACCCCTCGTGTCTTTTGCATCTCGGGTTATTCTAGTTAAACATGTACTACTCACTATTCCCACTTATCTGCTCTCAGTTTTCAGAGCTCCTCTTTATTTTATGAACAAAGTTAAGAGCATTGTGACTGGCTTCTTGTGGAAAAGAGGGACAAAATCTGGCATAGTATGGAAAAGATGGAGTGTGTGCTGCCAACCCAAAAGTAGAGGAGGCCTTGGCCTTCGAGATTTGGCCTGTTTTAATCAAGCATTATTGGCAAAAATAGCTTGGCGCATCTTGAAAGATCCCAGCTCACTTCTTGCTTCGGTGTTATTGGGTAAGTATTGTACAAGATCGAGTTTGCTAGCATCTTCTGTAGGCTCTAGTGCCTTTTGGGGATGGAGGAGTATAATGTGGGGTAAAGACCTATTGAGTCAGGGGCTAAAATGGAAAATTGGTAATGGTCTAAGCACTCAAGTTTTTAAAGACCAATGGATTCCCAATGCTAATAACCCATATATTGGGCGGTATTTTCAGCAGGTGTTCTCTGATTTTAGAGTGAAAGATTTGTTTGATCCATCCTCTAAACAGTGGAGGGTGCCTCTGATCTCAAATCTATATTCCGAAGACATTGTAAACAGAATTTTGACCTTGTATGTCCCAACTAGGGATACTCCAGATGAGCCATATTGGGAGCCAGCTAAGGATGGTAGGTTTACAGTCAAAACAACATGCTTTCTCAGGTTTTATAGGCAATATTCTGGGGATCTTCAAGGAAGACAGGTGTCATTTGAGACATGGGGTAAAGTATGGGCTTTGAATTTTCCCCCCAAGTTCATGATCTTCATCTGAAAAGTAATTCATGGCATCCTGGCAGTTAAAGATGTTTTGAGGCGAAGGGCAATGGGTATCAAGTTGGCGTGCCCGGTTTGTGAGGCAGAGCATGAAACTCTAGAACATCTGTTTTTCAAGTGCCCTCTCTCCAAAAGACTATGGAGAGCTTCTCATTTGGGTTTTGATTTTGATAGTGGTAACCCTGTGTCGGTTACTGAATGGCTGGAAGGTTGGCTTAAATCTGCTCCAGATAAGAGGGTGATATGGGATTCAATATATATGCTCTGGACTATCTGGTGTAACCGTAATGATAAGGTATTTCGAGGCGAGACAATAGATCCTGATGTAATACTAGCCAGATTTGCAGCCTTGAGATCCAGTTTTGATCCAGAACATAAGAGCAAACCGAAATCCTTGATGGACTCTGGAGACATAGTGCGTAATGAACCACATATGACGAGAGAAGCAGAAGTTAGCCACATTTATAGCGCATCCAATGGAGTAACATCTGTTGCCAATGTGAAGCACTTTGTGACAGATGGGGCTTGGAACTTGAGTACATTAAAAGGAATAGCTGCTTGGGTGAAGTATAGAGGTCAAGATGCAGAGGAAGCCCAGCAGGTGATGGAATGCAGAGCGAGTTCTGCAACTTTAGTAGAGATCAGAGCAGGTATTTTGGCTTTGCAATGGGCTAAGGGTAAGGATTTAAAGGAGGTGTGCATTTCTATCGATAGCATGGAGTTTGTCAAAGGATTCAACAACCCAATGAATGCGCCAGTTCTAACCCAACCTGCCCTTTTGGATTTCTATCATCTGTGTACTAGTTTTGATTATGTTAAAGTCATGAAAGTATCTAGATCTATTGTAACTGTTGCCCATAATCTTGCCAAGGCAGCTATGGACAATATGTAATGTTTTATATTTATGGGATTTGCTTGTTTGTAAAAAAAAAAAAGAGGTCTACCACACTAACACTTGTTACTACCTTAATCATAAAAGAAAAGAAAAACCCCTAATGATTTTTTAGGCATAAAAAATTTGATGTATGGTCTTTTTCTTCTATTCAAACCATATATATTGAGGTTGAACTTGTTTTTTCAAACGGTTTGAATGCCGCTATAGTTAGATCAAACATCTTAAATTATCGTAGGATAGGATAAGTTCCGAATTGGATTCACATAGATATTATAGGATACGCCCTCATATCTTAATATTTTTATACAAAAAAAATACGAGATAAAATATATATCGTTTATTGTAGGATACGTCTTGTAGCGTAAATTTTTACATTTAATTCATGCTAGTTTTCCAACTTTCCATATGCGATGAGGTGAATAGAGTAAGTTTTTGCACTTAATTCACGCTAGTTTTCCAACTTTCCATATGCGATGAGGTGAATAGAAATAGAAATAATACAATCTTTAAGGTCAAGGTGAATGATACTGTCAAAATTTTTTTTGTTAAGGAATTGATAATCGCACTCCAAAAATTGATGCAGGCACTCCAAGCTACAATGATTTTCCAAAATCACCCTTTTGCAAGTTTCAATTTTACTTCAGGCGCTCCTAAAGTTTTTTACTCTCAATTTTACTTTAGGCGCTCCTAAAATTTTTTACTCTTCTCCTCTGTTAACGGAAGAAGAAAAAATGGATGCCCACCCAAACCCTAACCTGTAACAAAAACTCTATTGTGAATTGGGTGCTGTAGATCGAGGATTCAAGCTCGGAAGGTAATTTTTTAGTTCTTTTCTTATGATTTTGTCGGGATTAAGTTATGATTGGGTGTGTTTTGTGTATTTTAAGAAGGGCGTGGTTCGGCTAAAAAATTTTGCCTAAAATTTTTTGCCATCATCACTTCACAAATCCAAATGAGAGGGGAACCAAACAGGGGAAAAAACATCTATGTGCTTCAATACATTACCCCCACTACCACTACAGACATAAATGCTGGAAATGTTTGAATTTGAAAGCTGGTTCAAGCTCGTGATTATTTTTATTTCTTTTTTTAGTAGATTCTCCACGTCGAAACTTACCTTGGTATTTTGATATAAGGTTTCCTTGTTCTAGCTGTAAATTTGTTATGTATATTTTTGAAATTTTTCTAACCCAACTCTCTGTAACCTAACTTCTCTCGTAAGCCCTTTTTTTTCAGCCACCGCTGCTCAGGGGGAGGCCGAGCGCCTCACGCTAGTATCTTGAACACCGGCTCCCCTCCCCTCCCCTCCCCTCCCCTTGCTTTTTCGATTTTCTAAGCGTTTTGATTAATCTCCCTCCCCAATCCATCTAGCCGCCACACCAATCGTTGATTTCTCTTGCTCCGATCTAACATGCAACAGTAGATTTGCATAGCTATGGACTATGATTGCTTCTGTCTTTACCATTTGGACTGCTAATGTTAATTGCTTCTGACTTTTTCCGTTTGGTTTTGGTTCAATATTCTGTTTGGAGTGCCTTAGTAAATGAGGAGATAATTTGGGGGTGGAGTGGCTCTAGTAATTTTTATATTTTCAAGAGGATAGTTTTGTAACTTCATTATATTTTGGAGTGCCTGCATAAAAAAAGGGAGCCCCAAAATCAACTCCCTTTTGTTAATGCCAAAATTTCAATGCTTAAAAGGCTTGTTTCATGTGCAGAGTATAAAGGGGTGTTCCACTAAGGGTGTTTTTAGAATAAATTGTTTTTCACGATTTTTTGTGTAATGTATTGTGAGAGAATGACTTGTCTTGTTTTTTGGAAAAAACTGTTTTTTGTTAGTGAATATAATCTAATTTTTTTGATTCACCAAATGGCATCCATAGTGGACTCTGTATGTTTGGCTCTTAGAATGACTTCTGAAGTTGACACATAAGTAAATGTGGGTTCCAGAGTGTAAAGCACTTCAATGGACTCTAAAATTAGCTCTTACACTATGTCACAAGGTTATTTATGGACACAAAAATGTAATTGGGTCCTCCATTCCCCCTCCCCCTTCTCCTTATATCTTTCCCTCTCTCCTTCTCACTCCCAATTGGACCCCGGGGGCTCTGCTGGACGGCAGGCCTTGCAATCCACATTTGGACCTTCCGTCTCGACAATCAATAGTCCGGATTGAAAATAAAACTGTTCGCGCGAATAGATAACTGTTCACACAAACAGTTTTATTTTCAATTTGGACCATTAAAAAATACTTTTGGATAGTCGAATTAAAGATTGGCAGGGCCTCCCATCAATTAAGGACAACAGAGCCCCCAATTGGCTCCCAACTTCCTCTCTAAACTTAGCTAGTATTAGCTAGTATGATAGGGCCGCACATTAAGGAGCCATCATTTGGAGATAGACCATTAAAAACTACTCCTATAAAAAGCGGAAAACCTATGGGTACCGATGGGTATGTCCAGAAAATGTACAGAGCGTGTTCGGGGACCCACTTTTGGTTCCCACACGAGTGATCCGAACCGTTCATTATTCTTAGAACAAATTTTGATTGAAACGGTAGGACTTTGGTTCAAGCACTTCTAACCGTCCGATTGAGCTGAACTTTTGTGGGGCCCCTCGGAAAAATGTTCTAAGAATAATAAACGGTTCGGATCACTCGTGTGGGACCCAAAAGTAGGTCTCTGAGCACGCTCTGTACATTTTCTGTGCGTGTGGTTCGGTAGGGGTAGTTGGGTCCTCTAAAAAGTTGAGCTTTTAATAGCCATGGACCCTATGTTTGGGCCAATTAACCATTTTACGTTTTTTTTTAAACTTTATTAATTAAAACGTGCCTTTTTTTAACTTTATTCCAAAACTACGTGAAAACGTGTTTACGAATCACGCTTTCTTAAGGAAGCAACTATGCGTGCAGAAGGTTTATTGTACAAAAAATGTACAATGCATTTTGGGGCCCACTTTTGGGTCCCATATAAATAATCCGACCCGTTGAATAATTTTAAAATAATTTTTTTAAGAGCCTTGCAAAAATTCAGCTTAATTGGATATACGAAACTTGATCTAAACTGCAAGTTTTCATTCAAAATAGTTATGAATGAAAACTTGCAGTCTTGGATCAATCAGTTACACATATCCAATTGAGTTGATTTTTTTGCAAGGCTATTGAAAAAATTATTTAACGGTTTGGATTATTCGTGTGGGACCCAAAAATAGGCCCCAAAAGCAATTGTACATTTTCTGTACAAAAAAAAATCTGTCCCGTAGGTTTTTCCCTTTCTTAACAACATGTTTGATAAACACGCTTTCTGGGTTGGTTAAGATGGATTAACTAAAAGATTAAGTTAATCCAAAAACGCGAAAACACACTTTCTGAAAACGTGTTTCCAAATCACGCTTTCTTCCCTGGAAAAAAAAACTGCACACTCTTTCTGAACTCTTTCTGAGGCGGTGATGGCATCTTTGTAGGATTTTTTGCCAATATATACCAAAAAATAAAACAATTCAGCAAAATATACCATTTCTGAAACTATTTTTAAAAATATACCATGCCGCATGTGGCAAATGCGGCATCCTACGTGGCATACGAACCCCGTCTTCGACATGGCATATTTGTCCACCTAAGAATATGCCGCATTTAGAAACTGCGGCATATGCGGCATTTTACCAAGGAGCCCATTATTTGTAACGATGGTCGCGAAGGGTTGTTCAAGTCACCGTATCTCGTGCTCCGTCAATCGAAAATAGGTACCGTATGTGGCCTTGTGTGCCCCATATGACAGGCTACATATCTTTGCAAGGCAGCTTGGATTTTCGATTCTCAGACCGGGAGTTGTGCTCCCTTCAAAAAGCTTCGTCACCATGCGTAATTTTTAACGATGGTCGCGAAGGGTTATTCAAGTCACCGTATCTCGTGCTCCGGGAATCGAAAATGGGTACCGTCTGAGGCCTTGCGTACCCCATATGACAGGCTACACATCTTTGGAAGGCGTCTTGGATTTTGGATTCCCGTCCCGAGATTTGCGCTTCCTTGAAAAAGCTTCGTTACCATCCTTATTCGTCCAATAACTATTGAAATAGTTATGGTGGATAAATTGTCCGAACTAGAGCTTCCGTTATAATAAATTATTTGTAACAAAAAATTAAATTAGGAAATTTAGATGAGTGATTTATGGAGTACTCATTAGTCTCTATGTACGAAACTTATGGGGTACTTATTATAATCTATGGAGTAATTTATGGCTACTTTGCTACTGATTAAAATTTTATGGAAACTTCATCATGCAAATGTTTCATCAGGTTTGAGTCTATCATCCAATACGAACGCATTGCATAAAGGGCATGCCCGAGGTTGAGTACTAATTAGTGTCTATGCCTGACAAGATTGAATTGCTTATGTGGATTACAAGTTTCAGGCTTGATATTTTGAGCTGAATTTATTTATATTTTACGAATTTAGGTGTCATATTTCTGTAGCCATCGAATTGAAATTATCCATCTATTTTCTGTGTTCAAGATTTATTGATTGACTCAATGATTTCAGATTTCTATTCCCGGCTCTGGGAGGATTTCTGTATGGCTATGATATTGGTTCCACATCTTGTGCTACAATATCTATAGAGGTGTGCTTTATTCAGGTCGTCAATCCTAGATGGATTAATATTCATGATTGGATTCTTGTAGGCAATCCTGAGTAGTTTGGAGAAGGCATCATTTGAGTTGTCTTGAGCTGCTACATTTTACAAATTGGCTTTGATTTCTTGGCCTGTTTCCACTTTTCATGGTTTAAGAGTTCAAACATCCTCTGGTGTTCTCCATGAAAGGAAACTTCGAGGAATTCCATTGAGTTGTTGATATTTAAACAGCCTGGCAATAGCTCTTCAAATATATAGTCAGTTAACCTTTCTTGATGTCGCTCTTGACGAAACGGACCCATTTAAATTTGGGAATTCAATAGAAAGTTTTACATTTCCTCGATTTTTTTTTGAAGTGATGAACTATTTGAAAATACTTTGATTTAATAATGTTTTATTGCTATTGGAAAGCTATAAACTTTTTCTGTTGATAGTGAGGATTGTGTTATGAATCAATTTAAGAAAGTCACGGAAAGCATAATCATAAAATTATTAAAATTCCTGGTTGATTTGGTTACTCTCCCATGTGCAATTTTATTGCCAGACTTAAATGAGAGGCAATTACGTGCACGTGGTAATCAAGTAGGTGGTGATATTTGAGCCTTATATTTTGGTTCCTTTTGTACCATGGTAACTGACCAAATTCTCTAAAAGTTTGAAGTGTCAAAAAAGGGTGCAGAAATATGTATCAGTTAACATGGTACAAATTCTCTAAAAGTTTGAAGTGTCAAAAGAGGGTGCAGAAATATGTATCAGTTATCATCTATTAAAACTTCAATCACCTAAAGTTTCCCCTTCTCTGCAGTCAGCTACATTAAGCGGGATTACGTGGTACAACTTGTCTTCTCTGGAAATTGGTCTCATAGTAAGATTACATCTCTTTGTTACTTGTTACACCTGGATTCTCATGAATAGAAGCTTTATTTCCTTATGCTATGCTCTGAGAGCTGTGGACATGCTTGCTTCGCTTTCTGATTACTCAAGCAAAATAATATCCCACATGTTGTTTTGTTTTTGGATTTCTGGCTTCTGCCTTTTGCAGACTAGTGGCTCCTTGTATGGGGCTTTGATTGGCTCTATCTTGGCTTTCACTGTTGCTGATTTTCTAGGTTACCTTTTCTTCAAGTTTGTGGGATAAGAGATTAAATCATGATATTTTCTTGGTGAAGTTTTAGTGGTCCCATCAAAAATGTCTTTCTTCGAACCCAACTTTAAAGATTTCGACTTCTCCTCTATTTGTTCCCGGCTCAACGTCCTAGAAAAGATGGCAGCTTTCAAAGGAGTTTTAGTTCTGTGTTTTCACCCAAGAGCAAAGCTTATTGTTTCCTTTCCTTGATGATACAGGCAATGCATGCTGCTCCAATGTACATTTCAGAGACAGCTCCAAGTCAGATACGAGGTCAACTAATTTCTCTGAAAGAGTTTTTTTTATAGTCCTTGGGATGGTTGTAAGTATTGCCAACTAACTGTATCAAGTACAATTTTGTTCAAGTTATGCTGTTTGAGTTATTGGATAAGAACTGCTTTGGTTTTCCCTCTTCTGCTATTGTTGCCAACATATTTTTTGCCAACATGTGTTCGTTTTTCTACGTCCTCAATATCTAGTCCATAAAACTTGTGATTTCTGAAGTGCTGATCTCTTTTAGGCAGGTTATACATTTGGCAGCCTTTTGGTTGATATGGTGTCTGGTTGGCGCTACATGTATGGGGCTAGTACCCCTGTAGCAGTAATTATGGGAATTGGAGTGTGGTGGCTGCCTTCATCTCCTAGATGGCTACTTCTATGCGCTATTCAAGGCAAAGGCAGTATGCAGGATTTAAGAGAGACAGCTATATGTTGCTTATGCATGCTACGGGGTGAAGCTATTGGCAATTCATCTCCTGAACAAGTGGATGAGATTCTGGCTGAGCTTTCTTATATGGGTGATGAAAAAGAAGCTAAGATAGCGGATATGTTCCAGGGAAAATGTTTGAAAGCCCTTACTATTGGTGCAGGATTAGTCTTATTTCAGCAGGTATCCTTGTTAGTTAAGAACATGGTAGATGCTTAATTTTAGGTAGGAACTCTCATAATTTGAACTTACATGCATCACTCTATCGCGTGGCAGATAACAGGGCAACCTAGTGTACTGTATTATGCCGCAACAATCCTTCAGGTATACCTGTTTTTTATGTTTAGATCATCCACCAATTTCGAAAATTTTATTCCCTGGTGTTGGGTGAAATGTGAATTTGTTTTTCATACTTATCCATTACACAGAGTGCAGGATTTTCTGCTGCATCTGATGCAACAAGAGTCTCAATTCTTCTTGGATTGTTGAAGGTGTATTTCTCAACTACCTTAAATACTTCTTTTTTTGCCCCATTCCTTTTCCCTTTGTCCCCTAGGGGACTGACAACTTCTTAGGTCAGGTTTTGCCCATAAAGAGAGTAAGAGACTTGGTGGTGCAAGCCAGCAAGCTGGCTTGACACTGAAGGTGGCTACTAGATGTCTTCATGGGTCGATTAGGGTGAGGGATTCTTGGGCCGTGCAACGAGCTCTAGTGGCTTCCCACTGGCTGACTTTGAAGTGGATCTAATCTTGTCAATGATTCTAGGTTGACTTTGTAAAGTCACCAATTGCCCCAAAAGAGCTTAAGATGTTAGGAAATGTGCCCAACAATGTATGCCAAGCTATTCAACACCGCCCCTCACATGCAATTTCATCTTGCACGTGGAAATGCAAAAATTCATAGATACTGCAAAAGAATCGAACGAAAGAAACATAGTACAAATGGGAAACAAATGCAAATAGAGAGACTTGAACCTAAGACCTCTCGCAACTTGCTCAAGTACCATGTTAACAATTGTCGCAAAAGCTTAAGCCGTTAAGAAATGGACCCAACAATGTATATCAAGCTATTCAATAGACTTGCGGGCCAGGTGGCTTTAAGCGAGCCATACCCACATCCTTCAACTGATTTTTTATCCTAGTAAATACACTATCTTATAGTTTTGTGAGACAAAGATGGCTTCACATGTGGGACTAAAAGAATTTGTAACTCTGGTCGTGAAAGTTTTTGTTCATTTTCTCTTTCTTATGCATGGCTCTGGAATTGATTGTTCTCGATCAAACTACTTGTTTTTGTTTTCTGTGTATCCAAATTTATGCAGGATTTTCTTTTCAATACGAGGTTTTCTTATGTTAAAAATAAACTTCTCTTTGGCTTATTGATCATAAAAGTGCTAATTTAATTCACCTGTGTTCTGCTTTTGTTGTGAGCCATAGTATCATCATGAAAACTTGTGTTGTGTTGGAGATGGAAATGTTCTAGTTCTTAACTTTGTTTAAGCTTTGCTTCCCTGACACCTCCTTCATGCGCGCCAACCCTTTTCCTCATCCCCATACATATAGGCTTAAGTCTTTAGTTATTAATTATTATACTTTGTTAGCTATGGTTTATTGTTTCCCTTTTATCCTTGATTTTGTTTTCTGAAACTTCTGACATATTTTTGTAGTTGATTATGACTGGAGTAGCTGTTTTGGTTATTGATAGACTCGGGAGGAGACCTTTATTACTTGGAGGCGTCTCTGTCATGGTATTTATTCTTTCTTCTTTCAGGGTGTTCATTTATGTGAATGCTAAAATTCTCCAGGTACTTAAGGGCATATTGATATTATATAAGATTGTGTTTCCATCCTCTCGGAATTTATTGTACCTGGAATGTTGTTGAAACCTTGCCTTATTGGATGGTTACGCGGAGTTGTGGACTAAAATAATCGAAGTACAAGCTCCTAAGAAATATAAAGTCCCGCGTGCCAGGTAATTTCATTATTCCTCCTTGGATCATACTACACTTTCCTGGATGATGCACCAGTTATGGCTGTTGTTGCATTGCTTTTGTATGTTGGATGCTATCAGGTACTGATCGATTTCCATTCTGTTCCTAATGTCACCAATTTTTGTCCTTTGCATTAAGTTATTCCATAATGTGTTAATTTTATTTGATAGCAATGCTAGAATATGGGTTTTTACTGTATGATCATTTCTCTTGTCATATAATCTAGGGATTTGGATAAAACTTAATTACTAGAAAATATAACAAATGGAATCAGTTTCACATAGAAGGCATCCAAGAATCAAAACACATATCGCATGTGATTCGCCAAGGATATAATTAGATGGTGAAGAGGCAAAATGAGATCCTTTTACCATATCCAAAAGTGTTAAGTATTTGCTTTGTAATTGTTTTGTTTGACATATGTGGCTTGGCAAACGGATAGTTTGAGTTAGTTTCCGTACTAGAATCATGTTTGCTCGCAGTGTCTCTCCTCTCTTCTGGACCTTGTCAAGTTGCATCTTAGTCGAGCTTCAATTACTGGGGAAAACACCACAGTAGTGTGTTAACGTAATATGACATTTGCAATATCTAAGCATGTATTACTTGGTTGAAAAAGGGGCAAAATCGTGTGGTCTTCACAATTCTATTATCTCCGCGATTTGTTGTGAACTTGTGTTGTTCCAAATATCAAAGATAAGGCTATCACTCTTTTCTTAGCTTTATTGAAAATCTCCCTTGCCTAAGCTGTTGATTTGGTTTCTATTATTTGGACTTCTAAATGCAGGAATTGCTCGGAGCTGGAATTTTATTTTACGTCTTTGGAGGAATAGCTATCTCATCTCTTTTCTTCATATATTTTATCGTCCCGGAGACTAAAGGGCTTACGTTGGAGGAAATCGAGGCCAAACTACTTTAGTATTTTGATATGTGGGATAGATGTCACTTTTGAGATTTTTCGACTAAATTATCATCTGCAGATCTGCTATAGATGACGATATTATTAGTGTTGTATTTTCGTGTATGTATCACCTGAATGTGTATTTTTAGGTAAGATAAGGTCAACTAATGATAAAGGTTTGACATTTTTTTCCCGCCATATTGTTTTTAGCATTTGTCCTATCAGAGCATCTCCACTCTTGGGCCAAATATTTCACCAAATTTAAATTTGAGTAAAAATCACCCAAAAACCCACTCCACTCATTCACCAAATCCTTCACCAAATTTGCTCAAATTTTTCACCAAATTTGCTCAATACCAAATCCTTCACCAAATTTGCAACCCCTCTTTTTGTTCAAATCACTGTACTATTTGCTCATTGTTTCATTGTTTCGGCAGATGAGGAAGGTGAGGAAGATGAGAAATTTGTTCACTGTTTTCACTAGAGGCAAAATGAAAAAAAAAACAGTTTTTACAAAATGGTGGGAAAGTTTTGGAGCCAAAATGAACAAAAAAAAAACTGTTTTTGACAAAATTTTAACTAGAATTTGGTAAAAATGGTGGTTTCCCATTGGAAGGGTTGGTATCAAATCAAGTTTTTGACCAAATTTTTCCTCAAATTTGAGTAAAATTTTGGTGTAGGAGTGGAGATGCTCTCGTATCCACAATTGATACGAGACCTGTAGGCTTTAGATTGTGATAACTAATGACTTAATTGTAAAGAGTTAAAAATGAGGTACCAATGTGACATTTTGCGAAAAGTGCAAGGAGGATGCAAAGCGGCCAGTTGAACCGGGTTTGAGGGACACTGGTATAAGAAAATGAAGCGTATACACTTAGCCGAAAGCGCAATTGTGGAATTAGGGTTTAGGGGACGAGGAAGGAGGAGCGATGGCGAAGTTCAACGTGGTACAAAAGAGAAGGAGAGCCGCCATTGCAGATCGCAAAAGAGCGACTAAAGGGGAGCCTTTCACTGGTAAGCTCAAAGTTAAGCCCCAACCCCAATCCATCTCCGGCAAGCGCAAACGCAAGCTCTTTAAGAAATGGCGCAGAGTTAGTTCTCTCTCTCTCTCTCTCTCTCTCTCTCTCTCTCTCTCTATATATATATATATATATATATATATATATATATATATATATATACACACACACGTACGTACGTACGTATTTATTTTATCTGTTTGTTTTTTTTGTTGTGTGTGTAATTGTTCCAAATGTCCGTTCCGTTTATGTGCGTACTTGATGAACAGGATCAGAAAGAGGCTGTGGAGAAGGGTCTTGTTACGATGGAGGATGTCGAGATGGCTGTTGCAGAAGGTACGGAGTAGTTGTTTTGGTATGCTATGTGAGAGAAATCAAATGTCTTATTAGAACACCACTTGACATTTAGGTTTAGTTTTGTATGGGGATGAACTGTTATGTGCACTGTTATTCTTTAGTTGAAAATTCACCCCTGATTCCCAGTCCTTATTTGCTGATTAAATAAAACAATAAATTATATGAGTTGATAAATCTGTCATACTTGAAAATCCGATTTTTTTAGTACTACTAAATGGAGCATCTCTAATGGTTGATAGCTAATGTCTATGTATTGCCATAATTTAGCAATGAATGGTGACAAATTGCCTTATGTCAACAATGTTGTTCCACTGGTGCAAATGTTCTCTCTTTTAGAATCATTATGTCATTCGTGGGCCTCATGATGAGTGAGATAGACAGAATGGTCTTGCTAATGTAATTTGGAAGACGTGTAGCAATAGGTAAATTATTCATTCTTCTAAACAAATTATTGGAGAGCTAGTTCTTGAGCTTGATAGCATTTCTTTAGCTAACCATGAGAAGCTCTTAGGAGTCCATTTGGGGAATGGACAGCAACAATACACACTCTATATTTACTTCAGTGGAGAATACTAGGATCTATGCTACATGGATCCTTCAAAATGTATAAAGTATCCGTGTTGGACATTGGACTCTCGGATAAGGGTACGGATCCTTATGGGACATGTTTAGTTGGACAAAAACTTAGCAAGCATATATTCTAACTCAAATTTCTTACGAGCTATGCATAGGAGTCCTATAATATGTACGAATAAGGTCTAAAACATTTAAACATCATTTAAGAAGAAAATATAAAAATCTATATCGAGGACTTCAAATATTTCAGCATGTCCTTGTATGCTTGAAATGAAAACTAGATGAATCTGAAACAAACACGCGTAGCCGTGCCCGACATCCGTACGCGAGTCCATGTAACATAGCTAGTGCTACATTTCTCCTTTGTATGAGTAGTAGATTACTAGTGGTGAACTGGATTGCCTGTTCTCCGAATCGTATTATGTAAAGGTGTAAATAATTGGCTCACTAAAACTAGATGTTATTTTTGTGGAATTCCAGTACTTTAATATGCATTTGGGCTGGTTGCATTTTAGTTTTGGTTCCCTAGCATCCTTCTTGAATTTGTTGGTACTGATATTTTGAGTCTTGGTGATGATAAGCACCAGAAATTACTACGATACTGTTAGGATCGCTGATTTCTCGAGTGAAAAAAGTAATGGAAAGGAAAATATCTTACATACGCAAGGGAGGATCATGTTGAGAAACGGCTTTAGGAGATTTATTACTTCCATTGAGCTGGTTGGAGATGAGAACTCTGCTACCTTATCTGATAAGCTTTTTTTGTCCATTGAACTAGGAACATCCACATTGAAGTCCCAATTTCATGTGAAGAAAGGTCTGAAGCTTAAAGTCAAACAACTGAAGAAAAAAGGCAAGTTCATTTGCATAACATCTTTTCATCCTCGTCCCCTCTTCAAAATATTTGGATTTTACCAGTTATAAGCTCTATAATTTTATGTTTTGATGTGATAAATGACTGTGATGTCCAAAAAAACAGTGATATATGTCTGTCAATGTGTAGGTAAGAGCAAACAAAAATCTCAGAAGACAGCTACGGAAACTCCAGTTGATGCCATGATAGATTAAGTGCTTGAGGGTACACCATCCGAGAAAACTATGTAACTATTTGACACTCAGATTAAAAGATGTGTCTTCTTTTTCACCATTTTTTTAGCTGGGTCTTTATTGCTGAACATTTTCTGTGTTGTACAAGTAGGATTGATTCGCGGACTAAAACAAGTAGGATTGATAATCCCGGGATTGGTAGTCCTGGACTATTTGTCCTTGACTAATTTAGTCTTGAACCTCACACAATCCCTTGTTTGATTCGTGCAGGATTAACATCAAGATATCCCATGTTTTGGCTAATCCTTTGTTTGGTTCCCTAAACAAAATTTCGGGATTAATATCAGGACTATTTATTTCTCTCTCTCTCTCAAACCCATTTCAACCAATGATTCTTGAAAAAGTTTAACATGAATTTTTCATAACCAAGTAGAAATTTTTCTAGCACTCTCAAAACATTTTTTCAAACTTGTTCCGTATGCTGTGGTGATTGAAAAATTGGACAAACACCAATTTTTATTATTAATTTTTTTTTTGGGCGGTATTGACAAACACCATTCCTGAGAATTGTTTCCCAAGTGCAGGGAAGAACTTCACTCTTGTGGGTATGAGTTCAAATTGCTTTAGCTATGCACATAGTTTGTGAGGGAATAATCTGTGGAAACAGAGTCAAACAGCAGCAAACCACCACCACTATCAGATATGCCACCGAACAACAAATTCAACCACGGCAGAGCTTCCACTTCTCAGCCACAACCACCGCCTGAATTTTTATGGGCAAACCAAAGGCAAACCCAGTGGGCACATGTTAATCGTCTGAATTTTTATGGGCAAACCCAATACTTGTTCATGAAAGCAAATAAAAAGAGATCAGAAAGGGGAAAAAGTACTAAGAAATGGAGAAATCAAATGAAAACAGATCTGTAAAAAAATATGAAGCAAAAGGGGGAAAAAACGATGAACATATTAGGGTAACAAAGCACTGGGCGAAATCCATGGAGCTACTTGAAATTGGCCTCCGTCGATGGAGCTGCTCGACCTGGTGGTGTAGAGGGAGATAGAGAGAACGTCGCAATCAAAAGAGAAAAGAGCAGGTGATTAATAGGGTTGAATGGCAGTTTTGCAATTTGGTGAAATGTGGCTTCCGTGTTTCTTTAATAATCCCAGCTGCTTTTCGGGAACCAAACGCAGGATTATGCGGGATTAGACAGATGTTGTCCCATCCCAGCCTTTTAATCCCTAAATCAAACGAGGCCTAGGAGTAGTAAATTCTTTGTGGTACTAGATTTCGTTTTCACCAAGGGATGTGTTTTATTGTTGAGAGCCTCTCTCTCTCTCTCTCTCTCTCTCTCTCTCTCTCTCTCTCTCTCTCTCTCTCTCTCTCTCTCTCTCTCACATTACATAAATTTATTCATGCGACAAAATGTGTAACGATGGACATGATGGATTCAGGGTACTCTCCAATTTCAGTTGACTTGGAGGATATGTTGGCACTGAATGCTTTAACTGCCTATCTTGATAAACTAACTGAGTGGCTATTGATCGGATTGTGCTGTCCTGGAGAACTATAGAAGGATCAGGAAAATTATAGGAGCTACAAGCAGGCTAGCAAAAAAACTAATAGAGGCTATGAGAATTTGTACGCTAGACTCGATAGTATAGATGGAGAAAAAGAATATCTATATACTCGTCAAGCTGAGTGAAAGGAAAGCTAGAGACTTCTCTCAAGTTAAATGTGTAAAAGGTATTGATTCTGTGGTGTTGGTGAAAGATGAGGAGATCAATGATAGATGGAAAACATATTTCGAGAATTTGTTAAATGAGAAACGTGTATAAGGCTTTGGCAAAGATGAAGTTGGTGAATCTGGCGAGAACATAGAGTATGAATTCTATCATAGAATATGAAAGTCTAAAATGGCCAAGGCTTTAAATAGGATGAAACCTAGTAAGGCCTTAGGACCAAATGGTATGTAATTGAAGTGTGGAAAAGTTTAGGTAAAGTGGGGGTGACTTGGTTAACAAAGTTGTTCAACAAGATTATTATGACTAGGCAGATGCTCGACGAATGGAGAATGAGCACATTAGTACATGTACATAAAAATAAATGGGATATTCAAGTTGCAACAATTGTAGATTGTATTAAGTTGATTAGTCATACGATGAAGTTGTGAGAGAGTTATTAAGCAATGCTTGAGGATGGTGGCTATGATGTTGGAGAACCAGTTTGAATTTATGCCATGGAGATCGACCTTGGAAGCAATCTATATATTAAGGAGATTGGTAAAAAAGGTGTAAGAAAATAAGAGGGATCACCATATGGTTTTCATAGACTTAGAAAAGGCTTATGATAGAGTGCTTAGTGATATTATATAATGGGTTTTTGAGAGAAAGAAATGGTATATCGAGCTGATTAGAAACATGTATGAAGGTGCCATCAGTACTATTAGATCACCAGTAGGGAAAACAAGTGAATTTCTAATCACAATAAGTTTGCACCAAGGCTCAGCCTTTAGTCCGTACGTCTTTGCCTTAGTTATTAATGAATTGACTAGACATCTTCAAGAGGATATCCCATGATGTATGTTGTTTGCAGATGATATTGTCCTGGTAGTTGAAACGATTAGAGGTGTTAATGCTAAATTAAAAATATTGAGGGAAGCATTAGAGTTAAAAGGCTTTAGGATAAGAAGGAGTAAAACTGATTATATGGATTGCAATTTTAATGGTTACAGAAGTGCTCATCTAGAAGGAGTGAGAATTCAAGATCAAGACATACCACAAAATGTTCATTTTAGGTATTTAGATTATAGTTTTAGCAAAGATGAAAAGATTGTAGATGATGTGACTCATAGGATTCAAGTGGGGTGGCTTAAGTGAAGAGGCGCACTACCGATGCACTATGTGACAAGAGGATACCAACAAAATTGAAAGATAAATTATATAGAAATGTCATAAGAGCAGCAATACTTTACATGACAAAGATGGATATGTAGTAAGACTAGAAGAGACAGGATTAGAAATGAAACCATTCATGATATGGTAGGTGTAGCACCTATAGAAGAGAAGTTAAAGAGAAAATAAACTAAGGTGGTTTGCATCTGTAGATGCAATAGTTAAGAGAGTTGATATAATATTTTTGGGTAGTAATTCTAAAGGGAGAGAAAACTCAAATTGATATTGGATGCTGTGGTGCGCAAATATATAACTCTACGACGTCAAAGTGAATAAATAGCCCTTGACAGATGTGAATAGATAAAAGAATTCATGTAGCCGAAGCAATTGATTGACACATAATGCTTGGTTTGGTTTGGTTTGATTTGGTTATAATAAGAGGCCAAACTCTTTTTTTTTTTTTAACATAACCTATATGGTGGTACTTACGGGGATGCGTTCTTGAAAGAACTAGACATCCTTGATTTTATAAAGTCTTATTGAGAAGAACGTGGTTTCCAAAGAGTATGGGTTGGTTCTCTAATTTTGTACTATGCCGGTTACAATTACTTCAGCAGATATGAGTTTTTATTAGTTGAAATTGATTTTAAAAAAAAAACTTACATTTGAACCACCATTAGGGATGGCAATTTGCTCCGCCGGGGGTCGTCATTTTTTCCGAACCCGGGCTGATTTTGGGAAATATAAAAAAAAACTCCGGTTGCCGCCGAGTAGGGTTTAGGTTGATGTAACGTCGCCACCGAATCCATCCCAAAATATTTTTATATATAAAATTATAGTTTTATTTAAAAAATAATAGTTAAACCTCACAATTTTTCTCATTATTCTATTTTTTTTTAAATCTTTACCTGTATATTTTCATCATTATACAAATATACCACCCACGAATCAATTGGTCGGGGTCAGCGCGGGGTCGGGCCGTGTCGCAATTTTCAAGTCGGGTCGGAGTATGACAAAACTCGCCTCGTTGCCATTTGTAACATAAAAAAACCTCCGGTTGGGGCCGAGTAAGGATTAGGTTGATGTAACCTCCCCACCAAATCTATCCCGAAATATTTATATATATATAATTATAGTTTTAGTTTAAGGGTTTGCTTCACATCCGGACTTTTAATTTCCGGACCTCATGATCCAAAAAAATTTTGACGATCCGATCCGTCTAATGTGTTCAGAAGGTGTTTTCAAGGGTCCTCGCGAAAAATCTTCAAAAAAAAATACCGGGAAGGACTTGATCCAAGCAGTTTTCGCAAAAAATATATATTTACATTTTTTTGCGAAAACTGCTTGGATCAAGCCCTTCCCGGTATTTGTTTTTGAAAATTTCCTGCGAGGACCCTTGAAAACACCTTCTGATGAACACATTGGACGGATCGGATTTTCCAAAAATAATTTGCAACACAAAAAAAACCATTTTTTTCTTATTTCCGGGAGGTGTGGATAAAAGATTTCCTTTTAGTTTAATATTTTATTATTAAACAAAAAAATAATAGTTAAACCTCAAAAAAATTCTCATTATACTAATTTTTTTTATCTTTACCTGTATATTATACAAATATACCACCAATGAATTAATCGGTTGGGGTCAGGGCGGGGTTGGGCCGTGTCGCAATTTTCAAGTCGGATCGGAGTATGACAAAAGTTGCCCCGTTGCCATTTCGAACTACCATGTCACAAGAAAGATCAAGTAGATTAAATATGATCTCATTTGAAAATGAATTTGTAAAGTAACATAAGCTTTAAAGGACAAAATTAGTGTCCGGTTATAAAAAAGAGTTGTGAGTAATTGATTTTTGGCACTCCACTATTTTATAATCACACTCTAATGTTTTTCTTTTAGAGTTCAAAACACACGCAACATGAACATTAAAAGACAACGTTAAAAAAAAAAAAAAAAAAACACTAAAAGACAAAATATAAAGTGCCAAAATCATTTCACATGCTGTTATGCCGTTGTACTCTTAAATGATACTTCCTTCATCTTATATTTTTTGTCCACTTATACTATTCATAATATCTCAAAAAATTGTTCATATTTTCAAATGTATAATAAATATATTTAATACTATGAATCTTGTTTGATAATTATTGAGTTCTATTATATTTTTTTTTTCAAAGTTGTAAAAAACAATAAAAAATAAAAGATATAAGTAAATGAAAAAGACACGCATGCTGAAAAAAATAGACTAGAAAATTGCAACGGAGTACATATATCACCGGAGAGAGGAGGAAGAAAGGGATGGATTTCTTCTCTTCCAACTACAACCAGTGAAACAAAGGAGAAAGAGACTTTCCAATTCCTCACACAGGTTAAACTCTCTCAAGACTCCATTGGACTGTCCATGGAAGCCCTACAATCCTCCTTCATCTCCACAACCCCCTTCCAAACCCCTTACCCAAATCCCTTCAGAAAACCACCCAAGAAACCCAAAAAAAACAGACGCACTACCGTCATCTTCTGCTCAGCTCCAGCTGACCGATGGTCTCTCAGCGACGGAAACCCCAACAATCCAAAACCCAAGTCCCAAAAGCCACTAAACAAAGTATCCGAGGACAAAGTCCGTAGCATAAACAAAGCAAAGGCTCAACAACTAAGCGAGTTGAGGCGTAAGCAAGGGTCACGCGCCCAAAACCCGAAATGGATAAAGAGGGCTCCTGAGCAGATGGTTCGGTACATTGAGGATGACAGGAATGGGCATATGTATGGTAAACACGTTGTGGCTGCAATTCAGCGGGTTCGGAGTCTTAGTGGGAAGCCAGATGGGGCGTATAATATGAGGGAAGTGATGGGGTCTTTTGTTGCTAAGCTTACGTTCAATGAGATGTGCATTGTGTTGAAGGAGCAGAAGGGGTGGAGACAAGTTAGGGATTTTTTTGCTTGGATGAAATTGCAGGTGCTTCCTCAAAAGAGTTTATTGATTTTTTCGCTTTCTGTAACATTATGAGAGAGAAGAAGTCCTCGAATATTACTACCTCTTACTAGAATTTTGCCTCTTATAATAGTAGTACTAGTATTGTTCAGTGTATTAGGTGCTAATACTTCACTAATAAAGATCAAACAGATACAGATTCTCTCTCTTATCTTCACGGTTGAATGATCTCAATCTTCTCCTCTTAATACGTAGTGTGTTATGGAACTAAGAGGTGGACTAGACATGTTACAAAAAGCTATAATGGACCTTAGAGTAATTCTTTATATATTTATCCCTCGAGACCATCAAGTTACTACTCATTCGTTTCTCGCTCAAATTCTCCTTACATGCGTATAAGTATGTATGTGTTTATACCCATTTTTGGCAAATGTTCAAAGGGTCTTGTGGTAGGGTAACACGTGTAAATTTAACCAATGGGTCATTAAGATATGGTGAAGTCAGCGCTAGTGAAGACCTTGTTTGATTTAGATGATGACTTTGGTACAGTTGTGATATGATTTGCCCCTGAAATTTAGGGTTAGCATACCCCTAAAACCTCGAAGTTTTATCAGAAGGGGAAGCGGATGAACCTCACGCCGTAAGAAGGGGGAAGTTTTTTCATTTAACTCCGGTATAGAATGATTACAGCCACAATGGCGAGTTTGTAGGGACACTTCCGCAGTGGAATAAATGGTTTTGGAGGGAAGAAAGTTCAACCACTGTTTGACTCGTTCAAAGGGTACAAGTGGCTTCATCAAGGGATTCCAGTGCTGAATCTACGGCTCGTGTGGTGGCAAAATTCAAATAAGACAGAGGCATGCAAGGTAACCGTTTGGTTGTGGCCCATGTACAAGGGCATTGTGCAGTGTTTCCAGGGTACTCATAGCCATATAAGCAGGGGAAAAGGGCAGGCCAAAGGCTCCGCGCCTCACAAATTTCCTTTTATGCACTTGTCTTGCAATTTCACGTTTGCTCAAGTTTCTTAACTTGTGCTTTCTTTTCACATTCAAAGCTACTAATCACAGTGCTAGCTCTTTCATTTCCTTGTAATTATGACGTTGTTGCTTAATTCACCGGAATTATCAACTTTTTCCATACGGTTATTCACTAAATTTGATGTCCTTAATGAGCAAGGCACCTTCGAATCGCAATTCAAGGTCTTTCCAAGGGTCTTGAACACAATCCCTTGGTTAGAAGTTAGAATTAGGCCCTAGAAGCCAATTCTCGAGTAGACCACGTCACGGTCTTAGCACACCCTTTTCTTTGGCAGTTTTAGAGCTTAACAATATGAAGCTTTAAAAGAATTTGTGGGAGAAACAGAAATTTGTGTGTGTGATAGAAATGGGAACGGTCAATATTTGATGGTCTTGAGGCAGGGGCAGCTCCATTGTGTGTGTGCGTGTATAATTTGATATTTCCTTCACATTGTCTGCACAAGCGAACCACCTGAGTTAAAAAACGCACTAAAAAATTGTATATTTTTGCGTATAAGTTGAAATTTCTTTTGTATTGTTTGCACTGAAGTAATCATAAAAAGCCACAATAAAGGAAAATAAACTCGAATTTGTAAGTAAGTAGATATCACTTGAATTTGTAAGTAAGTAGATATCACTTGAATTTGTAAGTAAGTAGATCATATAGCTCACGATAATAATATAAACTTTGTAAGTAAGTAGATCATATAGCTCAAGATAATAATATAAACTAGTCCTTACAAATTTTGAACCAAAATAAATACCTTTGTTATATGTAGTGTTTGTATACAATTTTTTTGTATTTATTTTTGACACAGCAAGTTAAAATCCTGGAGCTGCTCCTGTCTTGAGGGATACATATAATATACTCCGTGTTGAAGAGGAGAAGATTAAGATCATTGAAACGTGAAGATAAAGAGAGAATCTGTTCGATCTTTGTTAATGGAGTATGAGCTGTAATCTGTTATTTTTGAGAAACAATACTACTACTAATATTATTAGAGGTACTATTCTAGTTAGAGGTAGTAATAGTCTTGGAATTTCTCTCTCTCTTGCAGTATTGGCTTGGCCAGAGTGTGGTGGAGTAGCTTGTTTGTGACTTACATTGGTCCCCAAGTATACTCAGTAAGGAACAAAGGCTTGATTCTCTTTAACTTGCCTAATGCCTATCAGAATGAAATTATTGGCATGTTTAATTTATGTGCTTAGTCCTGCATGCTATGTTACTAGTGCTGCTGAAATTTTGATTGAAATTGGACTGGGAACAGCATTTCCCTTCTGGAATCTGTAGACCAAGACGAAGCACCAAAAATAATTTAGAAGCTACAGAATTTGGGCACGTATGTATGCATTAACTTCTTTATTGTTGAAATAGTTCTTTATAGGCTGTATTTCAACTATCTGAAGTAGATGATATTAGCAGGGAAAGAGACCTGTTTCTCCTTATTTGTTCTTTTCCTTTCCATTTTCTGGAAGTTTCTGACTTATTGTTAGTGAAGACAACAATAGTGATATTAAGAAACAAAATCTTCTATTTTCTGTATAGTTTTTTTTAGTTATTTTGAAATGTTCTTTCACATATTAATTTCGTGTAATTTTAGTTTTATGCTTGAGCAGTTGAGCTACCGTCCCAGTGTTATTGTGTATACAATTATTCTGCGCATGTACGGCCAAGTTGGCAAAATAAAGCTTGCTGAACAAACATTCTTGGAGATGCTTGAAACTGGATGTGAGCCGGACGAGGTTGCTTGTGGTACCATGCTGTGTGCCTATGCCAGATGGGGACGCCACAAGGCTATGTTAGCATTTTATTCCGCTGTAGAAGAGAGGGGTATCATGCTTCCTATTGCGGTTTTCAATTTTATGCTCTCATCTTTGCAAAAGAAATCACTCCATGGAAGTGTTACTGAGTTGTGGAAGCAAATGGTTGATAAAGGTGTTGCGACTAACCATTTTACTTATACTGTTGTTATTAGCTCATTAGTGAAAGGTGGCTTTTCTGAAGAAGCTTTTAGGACATTTAACGAAATGAAGAATTTGGGTTTCGTTCCTGAGGAGGTAACTTATAGCCTGCTGATCAGTTTAAGCTGCAAAACTGGTAAAAAAGATGAATCACTCAGACTTTATGAAGACATGAGATCGGTAGGAATAGTTGCAAGTAATTATACATGTGCTTCTCTTCTAAACCTACATTACAAAAGTGGTGATTATTCTAAAGCTGTTTCCCTGTTTGCGTATATGGAGAGAAACAAAATCGCTGCAGATGAAGTCATACATGGCTTACTTATTAGGATATACGGCAAACTTGGTCTTTATGAAGATGCCCGGAGAACTTTTGAAGAGGTTGGGAAGTTGGGCCTACTTAGCAGTGAGAAAACATATATAGCAATGGCCCAAGTCCATCTCAATTCAGGAGATTTTGAGAAAGCTTTGAGTACTATGGAACAGATGAGGTCTAGAAACATTTGGCTTTCAAGATTTGGTTTTATTGTATTGTTGCAATGTTATATAAAGAAGGAGGATTTGGCATCTTGTGAAGTTGCATACGAGGCTCTATCAAAGACCGGACCTCCTGACACTATTTCTTGCAATAACATGCTCAATTTGTACATGAGACGGGGCTTAACCGAAAAGGCCAAGGATTTTGTTGTCCTGATAAGGAAAGATAAGGTAGAATTTGACGAGGAGCTTCTCCGTAATGTCCTGAAAATATATTGTGTGGAAGGGATGCTGGGAGATGTAGAGCAGTTGATAGAAGAAATGAGGCATAATGAACTATTTAACAGTAAGTTTATTCAAACATTTATTATCACCATGCAAGGAGAATCACGGAGACCTATCAAAGCAGAAGACAACTTAGAGCAATTGGACCAACATGAATCTCTAGCTTTTGAGCTGATTCTTATTCTGCATTTAGCGTGTGATAATTCAGTGAAGACAAAAGAAACACTGGAATTGCTACTGAAGACAGCCAACGGCTCATCTGTAGCCAGTCAGCTTGTGAGTAAATTGGTCAAAGAAGGCATGTATTGCTTTTCCATTTTAAGTGACTGATCACTGAACTACCCATTTGTTCTCTGAATATTTTGAATTTTCTTAATTCGCCATCAAGTATTATGAGTATTTAAGATTGAGAAATTTGATGCATAAGTTGATCTGACTATTCAAAATTAATTTCATTTTAGGTGACATAGTGAAAGCGGAAAGTCTTTACAAGCTACTGATTGAGCAAGGTTGTATTCCAGAGCACGTGGCAAGTAATTCTTTGATTAGTTTCTATGGAAAACAACAAAAGCCAAAGCAAGCGCGAGAAGTTTTTGAAATGGCTGCCAATTCCCCTGTAAATGCAATACTGTTATGTAATTCAGTGATTGATGCATATGTTAAAGGTGGTCAATTAGAAGCTGCCTACTCTTTTTACAAGGAAGTATCCGAGGGAGGGCATGACTTGGGTGCAATTGGTATCAGCAAGCTTGTCAATGCCTTGATTAATGGCGGTAAGAGTTTTGATCTAGAGAGCAATAGAGCATATAATTTTGTGCAGTGAAATAGTTGGGACTTGGACTGTACAAGCCACCATTTCTTGGAAAGAAATTCATGGATATGAAGCAATAACCCGCTCATATTTCATCGGATTATGCAACACAATTTCTTTGTTGTAGAATGGTAGATGATTTTTTTGCTGACTGAATTTTAATAGAAAGAGCAACTAACATGAGGAGGATCCTTAGATACGACAGAATACCGAGGCAAAGAACCTAAACAAAGAAAACTGAATCTCTACAAGGAGAGTACCAGCCTAAAGAGGAAAGTACGTTGAGTTATTACAGAGTTAAGAGGATAGAACTGTAGTTTTGACATTCCTACTTTGGGTAGCTTTATTCCTCACTTCAAACTTGATCTGACCAATGACAGAGGAAGATGGCTTTTGAATGCCTCTAATATTTGATTATTCCTTTCTTTCCAAAGGAAATAAACTGCACTATCTGGGGAAAGCTACTACGAATATTTAGGAAACCCATTCCCTTTGAAATTGGAGCTAAAAGGCAACATTCTGGGACCATAGAGTAGGACCGGTAGAAATGCAACTCTGATTTGAAATAGCAGCCTGACTTGCTTGGATAAGACTCAAGTGACACTCAAAGAGAAGGTGATTTAGAGATTCATTATGCTGGTTGCAGAGAGTGCAAATAGGGTTATTAACGACACCCCAACCATGAAGCTTATCTTTAGTTCTTAACCTCCTTTTTTTAATCAGCAGTTCTTATCCTCCCTTTCTGGCCATCCAAAGAATAAAGCTATGGTTAGGGATGGTTTTGGAGAACTAGACCATATTGTGGCTAGTGACGAGGATAATGAATCCTTAGAGCATTCCAATCATGAGAAGCTTAATCCTTTTAGGAGGAGGAACCATCCCATATAAAGGAGTCAACAGTCATGGGATTAGGCTGAAAGGCGTTGGGATGCAAAGTGCTCCATTTAATGGCTTCTTTGGTAAAACTTCAATGCTTGCTTGAAGCCACTATCATCTATGCAGTGGCCATCGCCTACCCTAATGCTCCTTGGCCATGTCCACCCTTCATTAAAGATTATGCAGAAGACCTTTGCAGCCTTCGGAATACCATAAACCATCACAAACTGATGCCCGTAGACCGTAGTTATCAGTAAGTGGACCAGCAGGGAGCCAACTGTCATGCCAAAAGTAGGTAAAGAACCATTACCTATGATGCAATTGATGATAGTCCTTACTTGCGAGAGTTTAAAACAATTTTCTTGTCCATAAACAAGAAGAGGGGACTTTTGTAGTCCACAGACAGAGATTTGTATGACAAAGGGACCTGATCCATGAGCTGACCCAGAAGTCAGTTGGAGATATTATGGTGTCATGCTGTGAGCAAGTGGGTTTGGCCACGTATCCACTGAAGTGTTATCCATGACGCCACTAACCAAAACGGTTACAGCTGACGTCAGGCACTCGTGCCGTGTGACAAAAGAAGAAGAAAACTAACCAAAAGGAAAGGTGGGAAAGGAAACAATGGAGAGAGAAATGGAAATACTATTATGTGATAGATTTGTACATGAGAAAACAAATGGAATAAATGTCTATTTATAGACAAGCTATGTAAACAAAAGTCAAAACCTATTATACTAGCCTAATAGCCTTTTTACATAATGGACTAATAATGAAACAAAACTACAAAAGTGGTCCATAGTCCTGGAGAGCATTTACAAACCTTCTATGTATACCATGGAATAAACCCTAGGGGGAGGTCCGCCTTTCTTAGATCTGAAATCTTTTTTACCCTTTTCCCTACATCCCAAGTGCTAACTTAGGCATCAAAGTGTCCTTGGGCCCCGGTGACTTTAGCCGCGGTGGCACTAACAATTGCTTCGTTTCGTAGGTACCAGGAACTTGAGAAAAGATGGGTCAAACTCATCAAGTGAATCAAAACCACCACCCTACAATTGGCACGCTTAGTGGGACTCAAACCCACAATCACCTAATTAGAAGTCAGATAACCCAATGATGCTTAGCCACAACTCTTCTAAGACCGAGTTCGCCTCTTTTTTGGGGCTATAAATACTCCTCCGTGCAAATCTGAAATATTTTCTCTCCTTTATTTTGAAAATCTTTCGGTAATTGATACTTGTAACAAGCTACTATACAACTTTGACGCCGTCTACTTGCTTTCTCCTAGGGATATTAACTAGCTTAAAATGATATCTTTAGATGATGTAGGACGAGATTGAAATAAGGCTAAGTAAGATCAAAGCACAAACACAGTGGCTGTTTTTGGGGCAATGAACAGTACATAGTGAAAGAGAGGAGAAGAAGAAGGATTTTAAGAGGATAGGTCTAGGCCTCACATCTAGGTTACCAAAGGGATCACACTTAAAGGCCTCTTTAGCATCACCAAAGAAATAGGATTGCATCACACAATCTTACAGCATAAAGCTGCAGGAGTTTTTATAGATTCAATCATTCATACTCCAGAAGTACATCAATTTATGGGCTCCTAATGTGTTTAATGCCAAAGACTGTTCCTATTCACTAGATTTTCCCTAGATGTCTGGATAGGATGAATGTGTCATCTAATGGTTGCAGACATTGAATATGTAGTCAAACTTCTCTAAAAGAAAAGTCACTAGGCTCATGAAAAGTCATAGCCTTAAATATTTGAGCCAATGCCTAGTTAATACCCCAAGTAGGTCCATTTAATGGCCGATGGACTACCCTTCCAATATATAAGGGCCATAACATCCAGCCATATAAAATTACCAAATGCCTGTAATCTCTTCGTATGGACCGCATCATTCTCCCTTGGTTGGAGAAAATTCGACCTTGAGTTTTGAAGTGTTGAAGAATTAGAATCCACAAGCTTTTGCCTTTTCAATTGCAATGATGACGTCACATCGAAATCTCCAAATGGAAATTGAAATTGCCTTCTCCTCTTCACTGGTGGCAGCAAAGGAAGTATTGAGATTTGAGATTCCAAGTCCTACAGTGAATTTTCATGGAATGATAAAATCAACTGAAGTAAAAGAAAAATCTCCGAATTGACCCAAATCTTGGGCAGCAGACTTAGGGCCATTCATTCTAATGTCATCTAGCTCTATGTCGAAAAGCTTCGGAGGCAATTTGTTGCCCTCCGAAAGTGTTTGCTTCTGAACCAGCAACCATTTGCTTCACTTCATTGGTCTTGTTAGAAGATGGAACACTGGATTCTTCACTCTCAACCCTTGCGTCTTCGAGGAAATTAGCCGAATCTTCAATAGGAGGCATCTCATCCTTGATAATTGGCAGTTGGCACTCTTCCAATATGACTTGGTTTAAATTATCTTCAGCGTCTTTGAATCCTAGAGAGACTGAACTTTGATGTTTAGCAATAGTTGACATTGTCGACTCACTAGAAGACTCAGATGGAAAATTAGAGACCATAAAGCACATTTTAAATGCAGGACCAACAACCAGTTCCATTGATTCTCCGACGGCTGCAACACATGAAACATTAAGAGGCTCTTCAAGAGCAATGAAAGGAGATTGTTGGGGTTCTTTGAATAGTTGATAAAAGGCTTTTTATTCTTGGAAATTTGGCCATTCTTACCCTTCTGATTCAGATCATTTATCATCTTCCTCTGAGTTGGTCGGCTTTCCAAAGAATTAAGCCGATCGCTAAAGCTATCAAGTTGTTCCACAATCCTAAAATGAATCTCGTCACGTAGGAAATCGGTGAATTTTCCTCTAAACAGCCTGCCAGATCGTGTAGACATGATGCCACGCTCGCTCTGATACCAATTGAAGGAGGACGGGATTGAAATAAGGCTAAGTAAGATCAAAACACAAAAAACAGTGGCTCTTTTTTAAGAGGATACGTCTAGGCCTCAAACCTAGGTTACCAAAGACATTACTCCAAAGGCCTCTTTAGCATCACACCAAAGAAAGAGGATTGCATTATTGCATCACACAATCTTAAAGCATAAAGCTGCTGGAGTTTTTATAGAATCATTCACAGTCTAGAAGTACATCAAGTTATAGGCTCCGAAAGGGTTTAATACCAAAGACTATTCCAAATCCCTAGATATTTGCTAGATATTCCGTAGATGGCTAGATAGGATTTAGTGTCATCTAATTGGTGCATACTGCATACATTGACTATGTAGTCAAACTTCCATAAAAGAAAAGTCACTAGGCTCATGAAAAGTCACAGCCTCAAATATTTGCCCAATGCGTATTTTATACCCCAAGTAGGTCCATTTAGTGGCCAATGGACTACCCTTCAAATCCATAAGGGCCATAACTTCCTGGCATATAAAATTACCAAATACCTGTGAACTCTTCATATGGACCGCATCATAGAGCTGTACTAAACAGACACAAAGTGACTTATTATTCTCCAAAGCCCTTTAAATTGATGTTTTGAGATAAATTGACATTCCAATAAGGTATTGAGTTCGACGGCTCTACCCATTGTCCATCAAACTTTGCAACATTTTCATCCCCTGCCGGAGGTTTAGAAAGCATGTGGTGCAATATGCCCCTATATATATTTGACCCGTGATTTTTTTAGCTTCAGTGTTGATGAGTGATAAGTTATTTGCAGGAAAATATCGAGAGGCAGAGAATGTCATTTATTGCAGCTTTCGCGACAACTTGGTTCTTGATACCGTGGCTTACAACACATTTATCAAAGCAATGCTACAAGCAGGTTAACATGGTCATTACTCATTTGCTTAAATTAAGTGAATGAAGTTATGGCGAACGGAAGTTTGGGATGACACCTTTTAGCATTTACAGGTAAATTGCATGAAGCTGCCAGCATTTATGAGCGCATGCTTTCTTTGGGGGTCATTCCATCACTTAAAACATATAGCATTATGATCAGGTAACAGCTTGTGCTACGAGGATCTATTGGTCGACTAAAAGCCATGCACCACCTAAAAAAAGTATATATATATTTGGAGAAGAAGTTTTATCTTTTCAATCTGGTGAAGCAGTTAATATTTGGTTGTAGTGTGCATGGACGAGGCCGAAATCTGGGTAAAGCTGTTGAGATGTTCAACATGGCAAAAAACATGGGGTTGTCCTTGGATGAGAGGGTATATAGCAATCTCATATCCTGCTATGGGAAGGCTGGTAATGATTTGTTTCTGCCTTAATGCAATTGAAGAATCAAGAATGATATTACATTAATCTCATGAGTCATAACAGTAATAGTTATTTTCAACTCCTGTAGTTGTCAGCTCTTCCAAGATATTCTGGATACTTCGGAGATTATAAGTTACTATACTGCCTGTTTTGCTAGTAAAAGGACCTGTTGTATTGTTAAACAAGCAGATGGTTCTTCTCTATGTCTAGCATGCTCAGTTTTTATGGCTATAAATTGCTTATGGACTGAAAAATATGTGATGTTGGATGGCATACCTGGTGCTAACCATGGATGGAAGAGCATCTAGAGTTTTCTGACTTGCCATGGTGAAGTTACTTGCAAGATCTACTTCATTTACCTCCACTTGGTAGCTCGTGTGTTATGCAACACCAAATAGTTTGTTCATGGCTTGAGATTATCACTTATTGGCACTGTATTTTTTCCAATCGCAGGTAAAGTTCACGAAGCATCCCTTTTGTTTAGCGAAATGCAGGGGGTAGGTATAAAACCTGGAAAGGTATGGACATCTATGCCGCAATGCTCTGCTTGATTGGCTGGATTAGGTGCAGGATTACATTACAATTTCTTGGATAGCATTTCAGCATTTTACTACATATTGTATCCATTGGTAGAGGAATTACGTATTCGTTGGTAAATCCATCCCATTAAGTTTGGTATCTGCAATACCTCGAGGTAGGTGATATTGGTCCCCTGAATTGGTGGGATGACTCATCCCATGGGATTATGTATCTCCTCTGATCCTCTCCTGATCAGTCCAAAAAATCAAACATGGCCCAAAGTCCTGGAAGATTACAATAGAAGAAATTGAAGAATGTGCTGGCTCCATGGTGTTTGTAATGGTTTAATAGGGAAGGCACTGTTGGAAAATGTTCTGGTTGTGCAGACGTAAAAAGCATCAACCTAGATGGCCCCTAAATGTTTGTCTGAAAGCCTTGTGAAATGTAATTATTACTTCTTTCATTATGTCTAAGATAGTATTGGAAGGATGTCTGTGTTGAATTTTGTAGGATCGTATTTAGGTTATGATAGAATGGGCTTTATTTCAATTTTAGATTCTTTATTTTGGCACTATCCCTTCCAACAACCCCCAGACCCCAGTCATGCCATACTTTCAAAATATTTGGAGAAGTATAATAATGTAATAACACAATCTTGTATTTTAACAGTTTATCTTCAGCTCCTTTGTACCTTTGGTACCGTCAACTATCTTACTTGATTTTCATGGAAAATGCAGGTCATCTACAATACTATGATGAGTATGTATGCTACAGCAGGACTTTATAGTGAAGCAGAGGAGGTTTTCCAAGCCATGCAGAAAGATGGTTGTCTACCTGACTCGTTGACCTACCGCGACCTAGTTCTAGCCTTTACCAAGGGACTGAAATACTCGGAGGCAGAGCAAGCCATTATTTCAATGCAGCAAAGAGGAATTTCCGCTTCCTGTGCTCATTTTAACCTTGTACTCTCTGCTTTTGCACAATCTGGTTTGATGATGGAAGCTAAAAGGGTTTATGGAGAGCTCATAGCAGCTGGTTTAAGACCTGATCTCACATGTTGCCGTACCATGCTGAGAGGTTACATGGACTATGGGCATGTGGAAGAAGGCATCTCCCTTCTCGAAAGCTTGAGAGGATCAATGGAACCAGACAGGTTTATCATGAGTGCAGCTGTTCATTTTTACAAGTCAGCGGGCATGGAACTCAGAGCTGAAGAAATTTTGAACTCCATGAACAGTATGGGGATTCCTTTCCTGAAAAACCTGGAGGTTGAATTAAAGACGAAAGCTCCCTGAGCAGAAAAGGTATTTTAGCAATGCTTCACTACATTACTACGTGGAGAAACTGAAAAGGACAGTGATATATGAGGAAAGCCGAGGACTGAAGATCAAAGAAGCACCATGTATTTGCGTACCACTAGTGGTTTGCTGCTGCTCCTGTTTGTAAATGGAATTTATTGGTCATACTGGTGTTCACGTTCAATGATCTCAGGGGAATTCAGAACCCAGTTGGGATAGTTGTGGTATGACACCAAAGAAGCACATACAGGTCTAAAGGCCCCATCTATTGTGAAGCTCAACAATGTGCAGCGATATCTCGCTTTGTTCCTGAGGTACAGATTTTAGTTGTATTGAGACACGGTTGCCTGAGACATTTGTATCCAATGGACATGTGCAAAAAGAAGATTATTTCTTGGATTTCCATTGTATGTAACTCTAGCTAAATTTTTATTTTTTTTTAACTGATATAACTATAGCTACATGAATAAGCATTTTCATTAGCTTATTATGTGTGTCTGGAACCCGTGTGTGGAACCTGTTTATTCCTTGTCATGATAAGTGGTATTCTCTACTGCTTAGGACATTAGATTTTTTTGGGCCTTATGTGAGCTTTCAGAAATTGTTACAACTTACAGGGATTTGGTTCCTTGAGTTCAGACTTCAAAAGTTGCTAGTATATTTTTGAGACTCTATGTTGAGACTCAAACCCATGACCTTATCCTAGTAAGGGGTAAAGAATGAGACTCTATGTTGAGACTCAAACCCATGACCTTATCCTAGTAAAGAGAGCATCTTACCACTTTGGCTACCTTTGTTCTCTTTACTATACTTCTTATTGTTTCTCTCCCTTCGGGTTGGGTTGGGGAAACAATCTCATATGCAATTGGTCAATTTTAGGATTTTACCTTAATATGCAAACATCTCAATATTTTGTTTGGTGTTTTGTTATGTGGTATGCATAAGAGCAACCACATTGGTTGCTATAATTGAGAGAATTTGTTGTTATTTCTCAAAAATGGCAAATTGGGTGCCACACTGGCTGTCAAAAAAAATTCCCAAATTCAGCCAATGCCAAAAAAATTTCCCCCTATAATAGCGAAATTTATGAAAATATTGTCATTATTTCTTCTTTTTTTTTATTGGAAAAAATGAGCACCCTTGTCATTGTTTTGACAAAGGTAAAATGGTAAACACCGGTTTGGATGCTCTATGTAGGCAAGGAAGTACTTTTCATACACACTCCCCCACGTACTTTTTACTTGAAAGATTATCCTTACATAAAAGATAATGGCAAAAAAGAAACATCTTCCCCGTCAGGGCCGTCACCAGCACTGATAATTGTTGTTGATATTTCGGGAAGGGTTAAATATCTACTCACCCCTTAAATTATTAATTTTTTTTTTACTTACTCCTTCAACTACCAATTGAACTCTCTTCCCCTTCAACTATCATTTTCTTTTTTACTAAGGACAAATCATGTTTTCCATCCAAAATTTGTGTCGGAAACCGTTAATTTTTTTTTTAAACTAATGAAAAAAGAGAGGGGTAATATAGACATTTTCATACACTTAAAGCAATTAAGGGTTTTTAATTTATTGATCAAAGCAAACTTATGCCGGTCAAACCAATATTTCCAAAGGGATTCAAAGCAAACTTATGCCGGACAACTCCATTGTGGGATCTTGATGGCTTCCAAAGCAAACTTATAACCTTCTAATTGGTTTAGCAAACCAAACTTATGCCGGTTAAAGCAAACCTATAACCTTCCATTGGTTTAGCAACTTGGGGACCTTTTTGCTTTTAAATCAATTGGGGCTTTTAGGTTCAGTCACCGTTTTTCAACTCCATTGTGGATCTGAATGGTTTTCATCAATAAAGCTAGGGTTTTAAGGATGACATTGATCTTAAGGGCTCCCACTGGAAGAGAACCGACTTGTAAGTATCGAGCAACACATTTTTATTTCAAAAAACCCCACTTTTCGGGATTGATTGGGTTGAAATTGAGTTATTTTATATTACAATTGACCTACTTTATATATAATAATCTTACCAGTTTGATTTAATAATGGTGATAGTGGTGGTTTTCATATAATTAGAGGTTGGGGCACACGCGATGCATGTGCAAGTTGACATGTGACAAAAAAGATTCGCACAAAAGCTACTGGCTTATTATTTTAATCGCATAGGCATCGCATTTTTTTTTTTGGCAAACAAACAAATTGTAAACATCACCCGTAAAAATAATGTGATGCACATGCGATCAAAAAATAAGCCATTAGCTTTTGTGCCAAATTTTTTTTTTGTCAATAATTGTTTTTCGGAGTGAGTTTAGGGAAGTCAAACACTTTGATTTTGGACTTAAGATTGTTGTTCAATTAAGTTTTCGTTCTAGTTCAATGTAGATATTTAACCTAAAAGACTCCTTTTGAGCTGTATGGAACTAATAGAAAAGCAAAAAAAAATTGTCCTTAGTATAGAAGAAAATGATAGTTGAGGGGGGGAGTTTTTTTTTTTTTTTTTTTTTGATCAATGAAGGGGGAGAGTTCAATTGATAGTTGAAAGGGAAGTAAAAAAAAATGTACTAGTTTAAGGGGCAAGTGGATATTTAAGCCAAAAGACTAATATAGCCTTGAGACTAATTTTTCCATTCATCTATTGGATGAAAAATATGATTTATCCTTATTAAACAAAAATATGATAATTTAAGGACGAAGAAAGTTTAATTGGTAGTTGAAGGGGGAAGTGAAAAAAAAATTAATAGTTTAAGGGGCAAGTAGATATTTAACTCATTCGGGAACTTATTTTAACTTATAGTATTATCGAACGAATTGTCGTCTGGAGCATAGGCGATTCTTCCCCCCCTCTCTCTCTCTCTCTCTCTCTCTCTCTCTCTCTTTCAGCGGCCAAGGGCCAAGGGTAATGGCGGGATGCGGAAGAAAAGTGGCGTACGCGATGGCGTCGAATGTGATGAGATCCCTAACCCTAACGGGATCCTCCAAATTTGCTTCTTATAATTCCAGAAGAAGTCTCAGCGGCTTTGTTAGCAGCGAGATCATCACCTCCCACACCGATAAATGGATGCAGGTTTTGTTCTCTATTATTGTCTCTCTCACTCAGATCTTGTTTCACTTCAGCAAAGGATTCAATTTGGTGTTAATCCGTTTCATTATTTGTGCCAATAATTTTGTAGGATATCGTTGGAAAAATAAAATAAAATATGAAACAGGTCGATTAAAGTTACCTGATAGTGGTCGACATCCTTTAATGACTTCTGCTTGTTTTATATTGGGTAGATCAAAGTTATTGAACTTTGACAACATGCTGTTCAAAGATGGACTGACCCCCAAATTTGTAACTTTGTGAGGTTGATATGGAAGCCAAAAATGGAAAGGTTCTAAAACATGCTAGGCGCTCCCAGGGCGGCTGGGCACCTTTTAGCTTCCAGGCCGACTACTTGGCGCCTAGTCGGCGAGGGGCCTTCTAGCTCCTAGGTGGCGGGTACTCGGCCGCCCAAACTTGCTTTTCGAACACTGAAAAATAGATACTGAGACAATAACAGTATCTGTTACAGACTGTGACAATCACACGCAAATATGAAACCCTGGAAATAAGCAAAAATAACCACTTAGTGACATTTTGGTTTTCAATGTTTTCTCGTCTAACTCAATGTGAAGCACATTACACCCCCAGATTTCAAACAGGGCTTTAAGTTTGCTGGAATCTCCTGTGGAATGGGGGATCACTGCTGCCTTTGGTTGAGTATCTTTTTAAGTGTATGTGGCCTATTGCCCTTTGTGGGATGGTCTTGAAGTTGTGGAAGGATTACAGGAAGATCTTCTGAAAGAGAGGGTTTGTTAATCCCTTTTCTCTGAAGTTTCTCATAGATTTGTGTGTGTGTGTGTGTGTGGTAATTAACCATTTTGTTAGAAACCATAGAAAGAATTCTCAAGAGGTGCAAAGAAACTAAGGCATGAGCCTGTACAAGAAATAAGCCAAAACTGAGAAAAGTAAAGAATATACAATAGAAATAGACTAGAGAAAGGCGCTAATTCTAGTAGAGCTGAGAAGTTAGAAAACTCTCAACCAGCTGCGAGAGGTTCAAGAACCAAACTTTTGCGGTTTCGACTTCCATTCCTTGTTCAAATTGTCCAATAGAATCTCAAGTGTCCGATTTGTGATCGAGATCTTCGGAAAATAGAGTTTCTTCTAGGGCTTTGACGAGTAACCTCTGCATTTTGCGAGCAAGTGCTCCAATGACGAATTTCTGAGTTTGGTTTGCGGTTGATTTCGACAATCGTCTCCTCAGTTGCAAAACTCTCAACCAGCTGTGAGAGGTTCAAGAATGAAACTTTTCTGGTTTCGACTTCCATTTCTCGTTCAAAGTGTCCAATAGAATCTCATGTGTCAAATTTGCGATCGAGATCTCCGGAAAACTGAATTTCTTCTCGGATTAGCTTCCACAAGTAACCTCTGCACTTCGCGAGTCGGCTTAGCTTCGACGAGTAACTTCTGCACTTTGTGGCATTTTTTGCGAGGCATTTCAGGATTTACCAGTTTATTTCAATTTGGAATCTAGGATTTCCAGATTTCGCACTTTGGTTTAGAAATCATACCATCCTTTAGTAATATTTCTCTTTGGGTTCGAGAATACGAGGCATTGAATTGGCGAAGGCTCCGAGCCGAGAATGACTTTCAAGCCACTCAAATGAGAGATATGGCTATCCAGGCCCAAATTTGTACATGCCCAAACACATGGGCAGAATATTGCGGATTTGGTTATCCAACACGATGAGGTACATGATCAGCTACTAACTCGTCAAACGGAACAGAATTCGCTCGTAATTCAATGCAACGATACGAAGAGACAAATTAGAACACTTATGCGGGGGTACAACTTTCGGACTATTTGCGTCCTCCGATACTATTCGGATGTTACGGCACTTTGAAGATGATGACTTGGCTTGCCCCCCGCCCCACCCCCATTGTTGCCCATACCGAAAGATACAAGCCGAGAATGACTTTCAAGCCATTCATATGAGAGATATGGCTATCCACCCCATTGTTATTGTTAGGCAGCAAACCAGAAAACCTATGGAACTCCATAAGAGCACTATGCACAAGCTGAAAAGACTGGTCATTTGGGTAGCACGAAATGAATAAGTCATCAGCGAAGCATATGTGGCTAATACCCAAATCTTGACACTTAGGATGGTAAGAAAAGCCCTTCTGCAGAATTCTAGAGAAGAATTCCATAACCAAATAAAAGGTAAGGGGAGGGGGTCCCCTTGCCTTAGGCCTTTAGGACTAGGAAATAACCCCTTCCAAAACACCATTTATGGAGATAGAGAACTTAGGAGTAGTGATGCAGTTGGAAACCCAAGTCCTGAATCTAATAGGCAAATTGAAGGCTTCAAGAATATGAAAAATAAGAGTCCATGAAACAGAATCAAAATTCGTGAGGTCATTTTTCATAGCAGCTCTAGGAGTGATGTTTGACTAGTGATAATGCATGACAAGCTCTTGCATAAGCAAGATCTGATCTGAAATAGATCTCCCTGAGATAAATGCAGCTTGGGAAGAAGTAAATCATGAGATAAATCACAGCTTTAAGCCTATTAGGTAGTATTACAACAAGATATAGGCCAATAACCAGTCATGGAACAAGGGCTAGGAACTTTGGAGCAAGAGTAATAGCAGTGGCATTCAATCCCCCAACTAGTTCACCAGTGGTCAAGAAATACTGATGCAGGAGCATAATGAAGATGCTAGAAACGAGAGGACATTTATTGAGTCTTCTAATAATTTGAAGTCTATGTTTCTAGTCACAGTTTTTAGTGTCATTTCGTCAATCAAATTGGTTTAAATTCTTTTCAGTTTCCTAAGTGTCTTTTAAATTCTCGAGAGTCTACCTAGTTTGTTGTAGTCAGAAGTCTTTGTTTTCGTTAAGTTCTAGCTTTGGAAATCGTAGTTTATTCTACCTATATTTAGAGTGATGTTCCAACAACTCCTATTTAATCCTTTGGTAATGAATGAAATGGCAGATTGAGTGTTTTGAGTCAGTCTTGCTTGTTAAGAAGATTATCTTCTTGTTAATTCTTATCCTTTTGGTGGACTCCCAATTGGTGGCGAGTTTTATGTTTCTGTATCTCTTTGGTGGATTCCATTGAGTGGTTAGCATTCCCTAGCCCTGTATCCTTTGTTGGAGGTGAGCTTTATCCCTTGTCATTTTTATCTTTCTTCTTTCCCATCTATAAAATCCGGTATCAAATTGGTATCAGAGCTTTCGGTTCAATGGCAAGTTTTTGTTGCTTGTAATTTCAAACAATGCCAGATGAAATCTTTTCGGACAAGGATTCTTCTTCTTCACTACCAGCCGTGGATTGGAATTTGGCACCAGTTTATGATGAGTACATTGAAGACGGATTCTTGATCATATATGATATCCAGAATTCATCTCCTAAATTTGATGAGTACTCGAATGAGGCCGATGATGTTAGTCTTTGTGAAAAGTGCTAGAGACAACAATGATGTTTGAATTGTTGACGAGATGAAAATGGAAATTCAAGAGGAAATTGTCGAAGCCGCGGAAAACGAATTCTTGGACGATCAATATTATGAAGATCCTTTCGATCCAATGGGGTTCATTTATTCTTCTTATTCATTGGTCATAAAGAAGTTAATTATTGATCACTTTATTTTAACTTGGTGGATTGATTGGATGGATGTATGTGTAAAAATTGGCAAGTTCGTAGTTCGTCTTCAACATTCAAAGGGTTATTCAAGCTAGGATCATAATATGTGGAACAAGAAGGATTAGAGATATCGCATGTATTACTTTTCAAATTCGAGGACGAATTTTTTTCAAGCAAGGGAGAATGATGCAGGAGCATAATGAAGATGCTAGAAACAAGAGGGCATTTATTGAGTCTTCTAATAATTTGAAGTCGACGCATCTATGTAATTTCTAGTCACAGTTTTTAGTGTCAGTTCGTCAATCAAAGAGTCCCTTTTAAATTCTATTCAGTTTCCTAAGTGTCTTTTAAATTCTCGAGAGTCTACCTAGTTTGTTGTAGTCAGAAGTCTTTGTTTTTGTTAAGTTGTAGCTTTGGAAATCGTAGTTTATTCTACCTATATTTGGAGCAATGTTCCTACAACTCCTATTTAATCCTTTGGTAATGAATGAAATGGCACATTGAGTGTTTTGACTTAGCCTTCGGCTTGTGAGAAGTTTATCTTCTTTTTTTCGTTTCTGTATCTCTTACGAGGATTCCTTAGAGTGGTGAGCGATCCCTAAGCCAGGTATCCCTCGTTAAATCCTTGGGTGGTGTAAAACTTTATCCCGTCATTTCTAACTTGGGTGGTGAGCGTCTTTATCCATTTACTATTCTTCCATCCCATCTATAAAATCCGGTATCAAATACTGAAGTGCAGCTATAAAATCCTCACTGACAATATTCCAGGCCTTGTCATTATGGAGGGAGAAGAAGGTATACTTAATCTCATTGATATTACTCTCTACTGTAGAGGTATAGTTCAAAATTTGAATTACGCAACTACTTAAACCATTTTTGTAATTGCAGTCAACAAGCAGTGCCATCTAAGCGTTTAATTGTTCTGCCACGCCTCAGACTCCGACTTAGTGTAGATGAGATAATAAGCTGATAGTTGATGATTTGCATCATTTGGTATCAGGCTTCGTAAGATATAGTTCAATCTAACCGGAAGGTTTATTTTGTGTTGATAACCGAGATATTTAGCATGCTTACTCACGAGAGACGGAAGAAAATATTTAGGTTGGTTTTGTGCAGAAAATAATTTTGTGTGTTAGTTTCTTGTCTTTCCCTTCTTCCCTCTTTTTCTCTTCTTTTGGAACTTTTAAGGCCATGTTGGTGACCATTTCACTTTCAGTTTTTATTTTTAGAATTTTTAAAATTTTAACGAAGGAATCTTGTTTGGTGCACTTCTTCCACTTACAAAATCTATATTTTACTTCCACTTTTTTTTGAAATTTGTGGAAGTTGAAAACCTTCACTTTCAGTTCTTCACATATCATCAAAACCGGCTGCCAAAACTCCAAAACACGCCCACTATAGCGCGTGAGCACCTTACTCAGTGTTGGTGCTGGTTCGAAACTTGGGAGGAGCTTTTTTGAGGTGCCTTTTTTTTTTTTGGTTGAGGAGCCTTTACCCAGGCACGCGTTACGTTGGATTTTCCACTGAAATTGCTGTTCTGAATACTGGGTCTCAAACGACGCTGTCTCACCCCTGTCCTGCTGCCTCTGTCCAGACACTTCGTGCATTAACCCCGTCATCTCCCTTGACCTCCTCTACCCCGCAAAAACCGCCGTCGCCTCCCCCCTCACTGCCTTGGCTGCCGTCACGTGCGGAAGAGATTGCTCAGAATTACCTCCTCCCTCGTCCTTCAAATTCCTCATCCCTCATCCCTCTCCCTCTCTCTCCTCTCTCTCTCTCTCTCGCCCTTTTTTTTTACCAAATCACTGCATTTGATTCCATCCAATTTTCTCACTCATTGGACATCTCTTCTGCTAAACTTTGGTATTCATTACCATTGATTTCTTACCCCTTTGGCTCACATCTGTTTGCTTGATTTGGTAAAAAGTGGTGATTTGTTTGGGAGATTTTAAGTTCCCTAGTTTTTGGACCCTATTTGTCGTCTCATTTTTAATGGATCTGGTGCTTCCATCTCTTTCAATCTCTATTTTCTTATCCACAAACTTGATCTGATTTGTAATAGGGATATTTATAAATAAAACAAACATGTTTACTTCCTTTATTTTTGTTGAAAATAGGTTGACACAAACATGTTTTGTTTTGTTTTTTTTTTTTAAAAAAACCAGAAATTGGTGTACAGTAATTAGAAAACAGAAAACAAAAAATAGGAGGTGTTACCAAACATAGCCTAAGGTATTCATTACCTAGACAATCAGATGTTATTGGCAGAATTGCAGAATGTTTAAATCTTTGACTTGTTCGAATTTTGATAGGATACAAGCAAGAAATCTCCCATGGAGTTGATAAATGAAGTTCCACCCATCAAGGTTGAGGGAAGAATTGTTGCTTGCGAAGGAGGTTTGTCTGTTACTCTGTTTTCTATGTGTTCTCTCTTATGTATATTTACTAAAAATTCTCTCAGTTTCTGCTAATTTTTTGGTTGCAGATAGCGATCCTGCACTCGGGCATCCAATTGAGTTCATTTGCCTTGACCTGGATGCACCAGCTATCTGCAAATATTGTGGTCTACGTTATGTTCAAGACCATGGCCACCATCATCACTGAGAGTCGGAAGTAAATTCTGTAAGCAAAATCTAGTGTGACAAGTTTGTGGTGGTTTCACCAGGATAAAGCCAAGTTCTCTCGACATTCTGTTTTAAACTTTATTTCCAAGAAATCCTTGGACTGGTAATGCGCGCAAGGTTTTCTTATCAGCATGATAAGGATTTGGTACACCTGTTCTTATTGTTCTTTCGGATCTAGATTGACAGCAAACTACTTTTGTTGTGCCTCCATATGTCCTAACAATGAATTGTGCTAACTGTGCTCAATGTGAAACATGTTCCCTCCTTTAGAATTTCAGCAATATCCCGAAGGTTGAAAGTTTCTTAACTGATTTCAATCTGGTTGGAACTACGTATTATGGGCTATATCCTTTGATAAGTGTGTTTTGAAAAGTTAATGGGTAGAAGTTTATACATTTATTATTTTGCCCTTTTGAAAAGTTAGTGAGCAAGGAGTTAATGGGTGTGAGTGGATGATAATTTTGGAAAGTAGAGGTAAAAGTTGATGTGAAAAGTGTAAAGTGGAGATAAAAGTTGATGTGAAAAGTGTAATGATGATATTTCTTTAATAAGTTGGATTTACAAAGCAACACATTTAATAAAAAGAGACGGAGGGGGAGTTAATTTTCGCTGCCAGA
Organism: Vaccinium myrtillus; assembly: GCA_016920895.1. Lineage (NCBI taxonomy): Eukaryota > Viridiplantae > Streptophyta > Magnoliopsida > Ericales > Ericaceae > Vaccinium > Vaccinium myrtillus. The sequence continues at coordinate 34,967,728 of CM029279.1, forward strand.
TTTTCAGACCTAAGTTGTACAATACTTGCAAGAGCGGTTTACCACATGGAATAAATTCATTTTTTATCCGAAAATATATCCTGGCCATCTGTGTATTTGAACAATCTACAATATCCTGGCCATCTGTGTATTTGAACAATCTACATGCTGCAAGCTTCACGAAATTGCTCTGAGGATGACCTTGCCCTGAACTGATTCCGTTTGTGCTGCGCTATTTTTAGCAAGCCCCCTAGCGGATAATCATCAAATGATTGTAGTAGTTGGGAAGCCAACCCCGTCTCTGGAGCCTTGGGGCAAATATAAATAAACTTTAGGCTTACTTGCGAATGCTAATACAGAAACAATATTTGCATTGTATATTCAAATAATGTAATGAAAGCTTCATAATTATTGCCACTGGTAATTGAATCAATTGAATTTGAATCTATGAAGTCATACCAAAACACCCCGTACATGGGGCAAATGATGATCACATCCTATGGCCACACAAAAATTGGCCCAATGATTGTCAAAACATGCATATACCTGCTCTTCCTTAAAACCTGGCTAGAATATAGGGCAAAACGACATATTTATGGCCATTTAAAAGAACTCCCATCACGAACTACAATCAGTACCCGCCAGTTTCTTTCTCTGTTGATGTTCTGCAACTTTATAATCTACTACCTCACGGAACAAGTTTGGATCAAGCACGCAGTCCTTGCTCCCATAAACAGCTGCTTGAACACTTGCCATCAGCTTTGCTATCTCTCTTCCTGAGAATCCTTCCGTCTTAGCAGCAGCTTCCTTCAGAATATCATCAGTCAAGCCCTTGATCTCTATCTTCTGCTGTTGTTTCCGAAACAGATTGGAAAACAAGCCTGTTTTTCTTGCTCCAGCTTGAGCTATGTATTTATCCAAATAAAGTTTCAGCAGCTTGAGGCGTTCATCCTCACCAGGCAAAGGGAATTCAAGGACCTCGTCGATACGATCTGCCACAGCTGAATCAAGATCGCCTGGGCGGTTTGTAGCAAGAGCAAGGACTATGTCCTTGGATTGGTCACCCGTACGGAAAAGGAGGGCATTGAGTGCGCTCCTTTGAGCTTCACTCATATAGGTTTTGTTTCTCCTGAAAATTTGTGGTTGACAAACCAGATTCTCAAGAGTTAAATTTCGTCATAAATAATCAAATGTTCACGTCCATGTCCTAAATATCTCAGCATCATGTCTAAAACCAAACAAGGCATTGTTCTAGCACTTTCCCCCTAGACATTACTAGTTACTGGATAGTGCAATAGCTTTCGGAGACGGTCCAGCCTTCTTTTTACCAGCATTCCAATTAAGTACTACTATATTCAAATCCATTGAACTTTTTCGGCTGAGTAATGTATCCATGCGGTTGCATAATCACCACAAGAGAATTTATTTATTTATTTTTTTGGGAAAGCTACCACAAAGGAAGATAATTCTTAAAAAAGTAATCCCAAAACGACATATTGTTGTAAATATTTTTAGTTGACTTGCAAACATGTCCCCCCAAAAAGGGGTTTCAAAAGAAAATGACCAGTTTAGTATATCCACAATCAGATGCAATGGCTCTTTTAAGCCTTTTTTTTTTTTTTTTTTTTTACTTTTATTGCTTCTGGGATATTTTTGAGGCATAAGCATTTTATTTTTATTTTTATTTTTATACTGCTTCTGGGATCTCTCTCTCTCTCTCTCTCTCTCTCTCTCTCTCTCTCTCTCTCTCTCTCTCTCGACATTTCTTTAATTTTTCTTTTGTTCTTTAGCTCTTTTCCTCCTAAATCCTTGGAGCTACCCTCCAAGATCTTGTAAAAAGTATTTGTTTTCTTTTGCTTTGCCTTTTATAAAAGTTGTTTGTACCCTTATAAGCTACAAGTTTGTAGTTTTGTAATTTGAATTCCAAGATCATTTTCAATGTCTTATCTTTTCAATACTTAGATTGAATTTCCTAGAATCAAGAGATAGAGGTTTGGTTGTGGGTCTTCGCAAACTTACCGGTTGTTTCTCACACCAAGCCTTAGTCTAAGTTTAGTTCTCAGTTGTGATTTCCATTTAGATTGCCGGTATGGGGGCCTAGTTTAAAAATCATGTTTAGCTTAGTTTTCACCTAGGAAGCACGGGTACTAGTACGGTATGGGTATTGGTAAGGAACATAGGAACAACCCAAAAAAGTAGAGTACGGGTACGGCGGGGGTACAACGATATATATATATTTTTTAATGTATATCTTTTTACAATTTTGACATGATTCATTAGATATAACAAGTATCCAAGTATAACATATTTTATAGATAGAAGCAAGAGATCAAAAGCTAATAGCACTTGAACTTGAATCTATACTGCTTGATGGACTCATCTTTCTATGAAATAAAGTGCAATAGCCTAATTTTTGTGCATGCAACTATCATAGGTTTCAAGATGGAGAGCAAAAAATATTTCAAGGCCCATCTAAAAAATGAATAGATTTTAACATAATAATGAGAGAGAAGAGTCGCAATCGCTAGAGGAAGATCGACAGAAAAGATTAGTCAACCCTATTCTTGTTTTTCCAAAATCAAGCTCTAGATCTGAGTCGTGGTCTCGAGTTTATGACTTTATCGCATTGAGTTCTTGCATATTAAGGCCAACACTTTGAGTTTTCTTTGGCAAAATCCCTAAAGTTTTGAAAACTTTACGAATAGGCCCAAAAAGTACCCAACGAAGTACCCATAAACTCAAAAGTACCCGGTACATTTTTGGAGTACCCGGTACGTATTTTGGAGTACCCATGAAGTACCGGTACCCGGTACTGGTACTTTGGAGTTTTAGAAGTACCCTTGCTTCATAGGTTTTCACCATTTTCCTGTCAAATCCTTCATCTATGGAGGGGTAGTTGTTATAGGCTCAGCCAAGGGTGACCATCACTCTACGGCCTAAGTGGTTTCATGATTCTCACACCCGTGCATTAAAGTTTGTTTGACTTTAATCCGGCTCGTATCTATGGATTTAAAACTCAAGGTTATTATGTTTTTGATTATGTGTCTCCAATAACCTTCGAACACGTAATACTTACATCGATATCATTTTGAGGGTTTAACAAACTTCCAATCGAGCCTTGATCAAACCCAACACCGGAATGAGTAAAATTGAATTTCATCGAAATATCTTCCGGTTAAGCACAAAATTACCTTGTGACTCAACGTGCAAGTTGTGAGAATCATGGATCTATTTAAAGCTATAGGTGGTGTGAACCTTGGCAGAGCCTCTTAGTTTAATTCAAGAAAAATCCGTATTCAAGCTTAAGATTGGAATCCGTAGTCTTTTACTCACCAAAAAATCAACCACCAATCAAGGGTTAGCTACCTACAGCTAAAGATCACCGTTAGACCGATAAGGCTTTTAACTTCAGAACAACAATTCCCTGTGGATCGACCTTGGACTTACTTAGTTATACATGCAAACGACTACAAAGCCCCACACATTGGATTAGACACTCAGAGATACAACCTGTGTGTTTGCAAGCATATACGAAATCACAATAATGAAAATACCACTTACTCGCACAAAAATGCATCTGCTTCATCAATGAAAAGCAATAAACCTTTCTTTGACTTCTTGGACCAGTCAAACAACTGGTGTATCTTGGTAACAGCCTGTGGACCAAGCGGCGCCACATCTCCACCAGTCATTAACGCATAATCTAGTCCCTGAGAACAAATCAAAACAAAAGATAAAAAAAGATCCCCTAAGAATGCTAACAAAATTTTCATATGCTATCCTAACACATCGCGAACTGAAAAGAACCTATGCCCCACAAGCAAGATAGAGGCATCCATAGTTTCTGACCTGATTCCTCTATCAGACCAAAAGTTTACCCAACATCATACTTCGAATAAGCTTAATCCAGTTTAAAGTCAAAAACTTGAACACAGAAAGTGCAAAATGTCAGCGTGACAAATTTTCATTAAGACACTCCACAAGCAAGAATGAACCACAAATATACTCACAACAGTTAAAGTTTTCAGCAATACAACATGTGTGTGTGTGTGTGAGAGAGAGAGAGAGAGAGTACAGATTTGCGAGCCAGCTCTCTAGCAGCCATTGTTTTCCCTGTTCCAGGAGGACCATAGAAAAGCATGTTTCGAAATGGAGCCTGATGGGATTTGGTATTGGCTGTTGCACTAGCTAGTTGCTGAATACGTTTCTGAAGAGCAGGGTTTAATATAACATCGCCAAATCCGTTCCCATGATTGGGGGCAGAACCTTTATTTTTGTTATGTGATAGAGTGCTTAAACCACGAGAAAACAATCCTGACCAAGGGTATTTCCCCCTTGAGGACTCTCTGATCAACGAAGGTTGTCCTAATATTCTGTCCACATAGCTCCAAAGCACTCTTGCACCTTCCCTGCATTGCAGAGAACAAAACTTCAATGAGCATTACATGGATAGTGGAGATAAGTAACAACTGTCGTCTAACTGCAAGCACTACCACATTATCATCATTTCATTTGCAGCAGGATGGTAATTACATCGAAAAAAGGCAAAAAAGTATACTATTAGTAGCAGGACATTGCATTAGAGTTCCATGAAGCGAATAAAGCTAAAATATAAGTCATGTACTTATCTACCATAGGATAATTCACTTTCTCAAGTGAATTCATCAGAAAAATAAAAACTGGGAGGCATTTGTTTTGCTTGAGACCACTACCTTGTTGTGTAGATCCCTGCTGCAAGAGCTGTCACACCACCAACAGCCACAACCAGCTTGTTTTGATCGGTTAAAATGGCACGCAAACCACCTACAAAACACCAGATAAACCATCATCAAGCATAGCTCTTCTTGAGTAGAAAAATTACGTTAAAAACAGAAGGAAACTATCACAAGAGGGAATGGAATGTTTATTCAATAACTAAAGAAAATAAGTGAAACAAAAGGAAATATAAGAATGCCAAGGTTTGATACAATTTCCATTTCAAGAGAAATGAATATATTCCCATGCAGAATGGAATATTTATTCAATATCTAAAGAAAATGAGTGAAACAAAAGGAGATATAAGAATGCCAAGGTTTGATACAATTTCCATTTCAAGAGAAATGATTATATTCCCATGCCAAAGGGTTTCCAGAAATCAAGCTTCAACAATTCCACGACACATAGAACATAGTGAACACCAAAGGGAGAGGACCACTGCCCGCTGTAGTTCATTACCATTGGACCTAAAATAAACAATGCAACAAAAAGATCTTTTTAAAAAGAATTAGCCTTAACCTATGATATGCCAGAGTATACGTAGATTAAGTTTTCACAAGTCAAATGCAACCCAAGTCATAGTTAACACCTGCTAACCAAATCTATTCCCCTACACATTGTCATCCACCTATGCACATACAATGGTAGATACACATATGGTAGGAACCACACCAACAACCAAGCATTAGGTTCAATCTATAGTTTCCACCGTGAATATCTTGTTGTTTCTCCATACTCTACGAACTTTGTCTTAAAAAGTCAAACTAAACTCGGCAAAAACCATAACCTTTATGGTTAAATGCATATACTAGGCCCTGCTTTGGTTTAGAACCTAATTCATGTTACTCAAATCAAAATTTCACCATCATGTTTCCCTTGAAAAAGGATATTAAAGCCTCCTTTGGTTGATCTCAGTTATGCATATCAGGTTGGTTCTAGTCAGGCATGCAAAATGTAAATACCGCCAATATGATCAAAAGTTGTATTTATAGCCGCAACCCATTTCTCTCTCTCTGCATTTGCACGATCTACTAGCATGCGTCTGTTAACCTCTTCAGCAAGCTTTGCTTCATGGGCCCTCCCTTCTGCTTCTGCCATAGCCTTCACCTTTATTGTTTCACGTTCAATCTCAGCCCTCTCCTTTTCTGTTTGCCGGCGCTGCGCTTGAATCTGTTCTTCAGTTGCTCGTCTTGCTTGCTCTTGCCTTATAGCTGATTCTTCTTGCATTTTTACGAGCTCTTGATTTCTTGCTCTTTGATGCTCATTTTCTGCCTGAAAATATGGAAGGAACAATTACCCGTCGTGGGGACGACTTCTATCATAAACTAAATAAAACTGACGTATACATACCTGCATCCTTTTTCTAGCCAATTCGTCTTCATAGCGAGCCATCTGGGATTTTATTTGCGCCTGTTGCTGGGCAAGCTTTTTCTGTTCTTCATAAATTACCTTTTGTCGTTCCTGTTAAAAAAAATCCCACAAAAACTATTTAAAACTTAGAAGCATGTGCACATAAGAAGTGTCTGCAGCACATATGTTAGGTATAGTAGCCACTTGAAACACAGATCCAAACCTCCATTAGTTGAGTGATAGAAACCATCCAGTCTAGCAATACCTTGCTTTTACAGGTAGGCATACACTATATATTGAGATATACAAAAGAACCAACCAACAGAGCACTAGCAACCTCTCAAAACTATGCCAGCTGATATTCACAGACATCTGAGGAGAAAATCTTTTCCATGTAATCTGAACCATTCTCAATCATCTATGTTCCTAGTGAGCTAAAGCAGATAATCTTGGCCCTCTAACTGATCTTATCCATGTAATACATCATGGATAGTGTATTTAAACGAAACTGCTAGTGACAAACTTTCAAATTGAAAGAAGAGCCAAGTTTGGCTAAGTGATAGGGCCACAAATATTCACATTAGTGCCCCTTAATTATCCTCGCTAAGTACATTTATTTTATTATACTTGGAGTTAAAAGCTTTTTTTGCATGTAGTTGGTATTTGGCACTTGGATATCGAAAAGGCATAAAGTTGTATTTTACTCGGTGTCGAAGCGAAACCTGTATTAAATCAAGTGGTACAATCGGAGCTAATATGGAGAATCAATACTCAATGCTATCCCCACGAGATCCTGCCAAGGTTTCCTTATTGAATTATGCCTGCCAAAGATGATTTGATTTTGGCAAGAAAATGAATTTTACCTTCCGAGAATCTTCAGCAAATATCTTTATATATTGTTTACCAGAATTTTCCAAAGGGCCCAAGGTTTAATGAGAGGAAATCAAGGACATGTTGTGCCTTCCTAAAAGAGAAGATTTTGGTGCATATAAGTTTGGCTTGGGGGCCACTCCACAGGAAGGAATATAAAAAACAGAAGAATACCACGCATGAGGGGTCTTCAGACGACGCATAACAAAGAAGGGCGACTTCAAAGCACACAGCTGCTGGGTTGTGGCAGTCGACTCCCTCTCCTAGGGCGTAGATGAAGATCGAACTCCTAGTAACATTATTTATGTTTTGATTCAGTGTTTTATTATTCGAATCATGGTTATATGACTTGAAGATTCATTCATAACATTAATTTTTCCTATCAAATCTTGTGTATGATTTTCTAGATATTATGTACGTTCATACAACAGTTCTTAATTGTTCGTGATAACCGAGTAAGATGGGTTATGCTCCGTAAGACGTGTCGTGCCGTTGAGACGAGTCGTACTAGTAAGACGGCTCGTGCTAGGCGGCGATACCCCATGCTATTTGGTGATTCATGAAAATCTTTTGGCGATACCGTGAGGGCCCACGAACCCTAACGACATCCGGATTGGTTCAAATAATTAACCTTTATCATCATAGAGGAATTGTTACGATGTGTCGAGTAGATTCGAAACCCTAGACCTTTTCTCTCATAAACTCTCTTCACTTTAAATTGCTTTATTTTAATTTAGTTTTCATAAATTTAGAAAACCAAATCAAAACCTCTTTTCCTCGAATTAATTTAGAAATTGATTGGAATAGTCGCAACTTAGCCTTTTAATCCCTGAGGACGATACTCGGAATATTTGCCACTATTCGAAAGAGTAGTAGTAATTGTTTCGTTTAATGAATTATTTTTTATACGAAAACGACCGATCACTAAGAAACCAGGGAATCTTAGGTCTTACCAGTTCAATCTGCCAAGACGTAACTTCAGATAATGCTATAGAATCCACCACAGCAGAAGGTTCTAGTCTAACAGGGCAAGTCTGTGCCCATCCTAGAGAAAAAACGAGAAAAGTTCCTCCAAGTGTATGGTCTTGTTCATCGAAGCTCTTACTAGTTACTAGTGGGTACAACTACATGACAAACCGACAAGATACACAAGGGAGGCTTAATCTCAATTGCCAACAAAAGGTACGGGGGATGCATTCAAGAAAAAATTCCCACAAGCGATCACATGAGGATCATGTTCGGATCACTTGCTAAGTCAATGTCCTTGTGCCTAGATTTATCTGAAAACGTTTTTATCCCCTGTTTTGTATTTCTTTGGTTAAATGAATGCACTACATAGCAATCTTCTGTCAAATACCTAGTAACATTTTCCTACATTCCCCAACTAAAGAAAAAAAAAAGTACTCCTTCCTTTTTATAAATTCTTGACAGATGTGAATGGCAAGCCGGACTCTCCAATTTTGCTTAACCCTAAGTGTCAGCTTTAACTCCAAGAAATCTAGAAGAACCTCCCTCAAGGATCCACTTCACAGTTCAACAAAAAGTGTTACGTGAAAGATGGAACCACAGGGAACTCGCAAGAGATTGAAGTAGAAATGTTAATCATACCGTTTCAGCTTGAGCTTGCAGAGCTTTAAACTCGGTCCCTTTTGCAACCAATTCTGTCTGCCTAGTCTCTTCTTGCTTTTTCATTACCTCAAATACCTAAACCACCAAGAAGCCAACATTAGAGGGAAAGCAAAAAACCAATCTCGCGTATAACATAACAAATTAGTAATAAAATTGTAAACCTTCTTGGCATGGGAGGAGCTGTTAATCTCTCGCAGGGCCTTTGCACCCCTCTCCAGCGCCTCTGGATCAAATCCAGCAGATGTAGTTCGGGGGTTATCATTGCGAACACGTGGAGGTTCAGCATTCGCCACCACAGCTGCCGGTGCTTGAGACGACGTCGGAGGAGGTGATTCCGAAGAACCTTGAGGAGATGGTGATGAAGAAAATGGAGAGAAGTTGAAAGGGGCGTCGGCATATGCATGGTCGACGCCTAACGCTGCAGATGCTAGGGCTGAGATGAGCCCTGCACTACAAACTCTTGCCATTTTCTCCCTAACTAAAACCCTAGTAAATCGATCACAGCTTCAGGAGGGAAGGAAGAATCAGATTCTGAAATTGATCTCTCAAGTTTAACAACTTAAGATAGGTGTACCATTTGCGATTCTATCGATACACAGAAAAAGAGAGAGGACAGGAAGGGACGGAGGGAAGTTTCAGCAGGGTTTATGTAGGGTTTGTGACGTTCGTCCCTGCCTCTCTCTACAGTCTACGTGGCGGTCTGGTGTCTGGCCCGTGCCGTGGGGGTTCATTTTTAGGCCGTCTCCAATCTTCAAAGTTCAAACCAAAGAATTTGGATAAAAACAGCAGAAATGCATCTCCAATGACCCAAATCTATTTCCATTTTGAATTTTATTCACCCAAATCTATTTCCATTTTGAATTTTATTCATTTCGTTGCCCAAACGAGGGACAACCCAAATCATGCACTAGTTTTCCCAATGGCTATTGAGAGAGAGAGAGAGAGAGAGAGAGAGAGAGAGAGAGAGAGAGAGAGAGAGAGAGAGAGAGAGAGAGAGAGAGAGAGAGAGAGAGTGTCTGGAGACTTTGGTTTGATCACTTCTAACCGTCCGATTGAGTTAAAATTTTGTGGAGTCCCTTGAAAAAATATTTTAAGAATAATGAACGGTTCGGATCACTCGTGTGGGACCCAAAAGTGGGTCCCCGAACACGATCGGTATATTTTCTGGACAAACCAGTCTGTACCCATATTCGGGTCCGTTTTTTTTGAGGGGTTGAGAGGAGTTACGCTTTGAGTTCGTCGGAAAACCAAAGTCGTTAAAAATGAGTTTCAATCGGAGGGTTAGATTTGACCTAATCAGACGAAGCTGGTAGTGTGGTCCCACCGGAGATCGGAAGACGCCAGACATGCAAGATACATGTAGCGCGTGGGAGGAGAGTGAGATATACTCTCCACGTGGGTGACACGTAGAGACGAAATGGGTATTTGGGTTGATAAATTGGGAGACAAAATGAGTGTTGTCATGGGAGATGCTCAAACCCGAATCGAGTTTTTGCCCAAAATTTGATCCAATTTGTGTAAAGAAAGAGAGTAAGGGCCAGAGATGCATTTACAGGTGCCATGTTATCAACTTCTAATTAATTGACCACCTTAACATAAATATCGCTCAATTCATTACTATTTGAGTACTCAATTGTTGTTGTAGCTAGTCTTTTGACAGCAACTAGCGTACGCAATTATTTATATATATATATATACACCGGTGATCCTGTCAAGGATCCCGGAATGAAGCTTTTTCGGTGTTTTGAGGTTTTTAAAAATTGTTTTTGCAAAATCCGATCCGTCCAATGTGTGTTTTATGAAAAAATGCTTGGATCAAGCCCTTTCCGGTATTTTTTTTTGAAGATTTCCCGCGTGGACCTTGGAAAACACCTTTTGAACACATTGGACGGTTCGGATCGTGAAAATTTGATCCGGAACTATGAATCCCGGATCCGGGATCCCGGACTAGATAAGGACTCTATATATATATATATATCTGCTTCATACAATCCATGTGCACTGTGAGATTTCATAAAAAAAATGGAACAAACACTGTACATGCAAGCCCGAAAAGTGGTGAAGGACTTCTCATCTATGGAGTTTTAACGCATATGAAGCCCGGAAGAGGGACAACATCGTCCGTCGTCGTTTCTGTTGCTGCCGTCGTCATCGTCGTCGTCGATGGAGGCTGGAGAGAGAGAGGAAGAGCGTGCGTGATTTGAGAGGAAAGGAGAGAGAGATCTTGACATTTGAGAAGGAGTGTGTGTAGGTGGACGGCGGTGGATGGCTGGGGGTGTGGACGAACGGCGATGGAAGGCTTGGAGATGGACAGACGAAGAAGAGAGAGAAGGGGTGGGAGTTTCCAGATCTCACTTTGAAATGGGAAGTGGTGTAACTATGGGAACTTGGGAAGTCTGGGAAGGTTCCAGAGGTGTAATCTGTTATATATGATCGGGTCGGTTCGGGTGAACCCGAACTCACGGACCCAAACCCGAAACCCGACCCGATTGCATCGGGTTACCAAATTTCCAACCCGAACCCGACCCTATGGTCTTTGAAAACCGCCCGAAACCCGGTCGGGTCGGATCGGGTCGGATCGGGTTGGCGGGTCGGGCGGGTTTTGCTCACCCCTAAATTAGAGTAAGAACAGCAGGTACTGTAAAATACAAATTTGGGCAAAATAGAGAAGAAGACCCCCAAATCCCTTCTTCAGCAGATTGGGTATATCACTGTTGACCAATATGTGTACAGTACCTATCTAAATCTACCCAAGCACTGTTCACCAGTCATCCCATTTTTTTTTATATTTCTCTCTCTCTCTCTCTCTCTCCCCCCCCTCTTACGGCCACAACCAGTCCCAACGGCAAAGAGAACGATCGGCAGTGATGGAGGTTCCAATCTCCCACAATTACAAAAGATCGAAACGACCGGGACTTTAGATCGACGACCTCAGATATACAGGGACGGGACGAGATTTTAGATCTACGACAATGGAGCTTTGGATCGGCAGGACCAAGATCGACGGTAGTGAGAGCTTCGACGGAGATATGAGAGCTTGGATGGATTTGGATCGACGGGAAAAGGATTGACGGCGAGGGAGCTGGCCGGAGATATATGCAGGTGTATATATATGTGTCTGTGTGTGGGGTGTGGGGGTAATATATTATGGTATTTTAAATAAGGAAAAAATAATATTTTAATAAAAAATAGGTAAAATGGGTAGTATTGTTGGAGTGTTGATACATGATTGATTTTTTTTTTTTTTGTGTTTTTATATGTACTGTACACCAGGTTTTTTGGCCAAAATTTTACCCAAGCTGTTGTTTTTGCTCTTATGTAGTACTTGATATCACCCCATAATTAAACGAAACTGAATAGTAACCATGGGCCATTTAAAAAGACCTAATTGTAATATGAAGCTCACTTTTGAATTAAGCCCGTGATAATAGGTGGATGGTCTGGTAATTAATTGCAAATTTTCTAATTGTGCTAGGTACCCTTAGGCTAAATTTTTCAAATGATTTTAGCAAAATCAAATGAAAAACTCAGCCTAACATTGTATTTCCAAGTAATTAAATAATAGGAGCATGGCAATATTACTAATCGAGCAGAACAGTTGAAGTAATTTTGGGCTCTTAATTAACATTTTCATCTAGCTTCAAATATTCCAAAATAATGGCACGAAAATACACATTAAACTATATGATTCAAACAAATGGTGAAACAGCGAAAGAAGATGAAGATGAAGATGAAGATGAAGACGGATGATGAATATAAATTGACACAACGTTACAAGTAATAGTTGGCCAGCTAAATCCCCGGCCCCTTGTGGATCCATTTGATGACAACCAACACAGTAAGGCTTGTGCTTTCCCAAAAGTGAAAATCAATCATCCACTTGAAGCTCATCCTCTACACAATCCGACCACCCATTCAGATCACTTTTCTAGGACTAGGAGGGAACATTGTGGGAAGCAGTGGCAAGTTTAGCTCTGAGATCTTTTCTCAATATCTTTCCCGAAGGAGACTTGGGAATGGCATGGACGAAGTAGACCCTGTGCAGTTTCTTGTAAAACACCACCTGTTAATTTGAAAAAAAAGAAAAAGAAAAAAAGCACTTTCATCACAGCTAATCCATCGAAGAACTACGGACATAAATTTTTTCTTGGGTATGTTTTAGGATCCAGGTAAAATAAAACGTACTATCGATAAATATCTTGATGCATATCAATAATTTTTCTTTCGGGAGGGAGGGGAGAATTAATATTGAAGAATATATGTAGAGATCTGATTATATATATATATGCGCAAACATACTTGTTTGGCGATGTATTCTTTAACGGCCTCTTCTGTAAGCTCAAACCCATGCGACCGAACCACAAATGCAACAGGAACTTCACCAGCAACATCATCTTTTTGCCTGTTTAAATCAATCAATCCGCACAAATAGGCTCTTAGTTTATAAATTAGTAGCAACGAGTTATGTATAAGTTTTAATTATTGATGCATGAATGATGATAATATATAACGTTATCCTTTTCACCGTTGAAATGGTTAAACGAATAGTTGTGCATAGTAGACACACTCAAGTATGTGTTCCAACTGGACCGGCCTAAGTAAATACAGTATTGTGGGGTGAGAAGTGGAAGTGTGTCCTCTCGGAATGTGGTGGTCACTACAATAGTGCTCGCCTATCCAATGGCGGCTCCAGGAATTCTCGTGAAAGTGTTCAGAAATTTTACTACGGTTCTCTAGAAATTATTTTTTATATAACTGGGTGATTCGGGCTAGCTTGTGCGCAACTCGACTAATCTCAGGGTCTATGTCTGCCCCGCCACACACATAGACCGGGCAAAGCCAATATCTCACGAGAACCATGAGATCTTGTGCAGGTGGCCCAAAAAGTTAAGAAGAGTCCTCTAGAAATCATAATTGTAGATTAAAAAAAAACTACTAATACAACAATGCCACAAAAAAAACAACAATTCCAAGGCAATACAGCTTCGCTTCGATGAGTTTTGGGGGTTGTTATCATCAAAAGTTTCAATAAGAGATGACTCTTGCACCATTCTTGATTTTCTTAACTTGTCCATGGTTCCAACTACCCAAACAAAAATTAAAAAAGAATCTAAGCTATGAATAGCATATATAATCACTAAACTTCTTATCCAAACCCTTAAAATCCGGACTTCGTCCACACCTCATACATCCATATCAAATTTTGACGATCCGAACCGCCCAATGTGTTTAAAAGGTGTTTTTAAGGGTCCCCGTGAGAAATCAGTAAAAAAAATACCGGGAAGGCCTTGATCCGAGCAATTTTTCATAAAAACTGTATATGTTCGTTTTTATGAAAAACTGCTCGGATCAAGCCCTTCCTGATATTTTTTTTTGCTGATTTCTTGCGAGGACCCTTAAAAATATCTTTTAAACACATTGGATGGTTCAGATCGTCGAAATTTGATCCGGAAAGTGGAGGTTCGGATTTTAAAAGCGTGCGGGATCTTTGATAGGAAGTGGACTGCATATATAATAATCCAAATCTATTGTGTCTATATACCCTATTTGCATATATATTAAAGTGTTTTGCAAAAAAAGATGGTGCATATATATATATATATATATATATATATTTTTTTTTTTATCGGCAATAAGATTTTGATCTATATTGTATAATGTAATGAGTACTCACTTGGAATAAGTATAAATTAATTGAAGAGGTTTATACTATTCTCTAATATCAAATAGTCCATGGTGAGTTCTGCCATTGGGATTGGGTGTTCAAACTTTTGGGATAAGGTGTTCAAACATTTTGGTTAGGGTGTTCAAAATGACAAAAATTAAAAAAATAATAATTTTTACATATATTTCTAAAAAAAATATTTTTTCCAGGGTGTTCGGTGACCACTATGGGCTCTTCTTAGAGCCGCCTCTGAGCCTATTGGGTATAGGTTTACCTGCCCCGCTTTTTTATTTTTTTATTTACATATTAAAATAATATGTTTTGGACTCTAAAATTAGTGAGCACAAATGTAAAAGTTCACAAAATGTCTATTACAATTTGACCAACATCTACTAGCTATAAGGAAAATGGAAAATAATTGATATATAATGTGGTATTTTAGGTTGTAAGAGTAAAAATGTAAGCATAAAAATAAAATTTAATACATAATAAATTTTTGGGGTGGGTTTTTAGTTTTTACAATTCTCTCCCCGCCCCGACCCTAAAAATTCAACAAATACCAGCTCCCGGCGGGGCAAGGCAGGTTGAATAACCATCCCTTTACTAATGTGCCTTCAATAAGGGGACTGAATGCTTTCCTTTGTTAAGTGTCAACTCCTCTTTATATATGAGCCTTGTGATCTTGTGGAGTAAAGAGCCAGTTGTTGGGCTCATTCCCATTGGTGGGCAGAGCGGAGGTTGCCATGCTTTCCTTTTTGAGAATGAGTTCAGGCCGTGGGGCTTGTATCATGGAGCCAACAAAGCCCATATGAGTGACACATGGACCCTATCATCTGGCCAAGTCAGGTGATAGGTATGATGCGGGCTCCAAGGTGCCAAATGGCAGGTACAACACTTCTTCCGAGGTGTCGGATATAGGTCCATGCCCTCTCTCTTGGACCGTTCAAGTTAGAGCTCACCGAAAACAGGGTCGTCCTCCTTGACGAACCCCTTGCTCTAGCTTCGAAACTTGCCTCCTTAGGTCCTGAGCGAGGTACCTAGGCTTGCTCCCGGCCTAGGGTGGTGTTAAGAGTTGCCTTTGAGTATTCGTTGAAGGCTCCCGGAGAGCAACATAGGTAGTGGCTTTTTAGAGCACATACAAAGACCTATTGGAGAAGATATTCCTGGATCATGCTACTTGGCTGGATGAGGTTCTAGGAGGAAGCCTTGCTCATTTAGGGATGAGGTTCTAGGAGGAAGCCTTGCTCATTTAGGGATGAGGTTCTTGGAGGAGGCCCTTGCTCCTCCGGAGAGGAGATTCGTGAAGGAAGCTATTGCTCCATCGGCAGTGTAGTTCATGGAGGAGGCCTTGGCTCCTCTGGAGGTAGGGCATCGAAGGCACACTTGGAGATGACACACCCGGATATAGGGTGACACGACATAGTGGCGGCCTATCAAATACCCACAAGTATATTGTTGTGTGGCAGGTCTCTTTATACAAAGGAGGATATTATTCACCTGATTGACAAGTTAACAAGGATAGATTGAGTTGTATTAATGTTAAGTCTTTGGGTTTTAAACTTTTTGGTTATATAAAAGTTGGTAATTTCACAATTACTAGCAATTAATACTCACGGTACAACAGCGGCATCCGCAATGGATGGATGGGTAACAAGAAGGGCCTCAAGCTCTGCTGGAGGTACCTGTACATACATATGACATGCAAAAAAAAAAAGAGTATAATTAATGAAACAAGCAAATTAACTGTGTAATTACTGATCAGCTTAATAAATTCACCTGCGCGCATAATCTCAATGTAAAACAAGATAAGTATTGAAATGCTCAAATGTTTTGAGTACTGAAACATAACAAAAAAAAAGAAAAGAAGGAAAAGATCAAGTGGCGAACTAATTAAAATAAAGTAACATGCATGCCTGGAAGCCTTTGAATTTGATGAGCTCCTTAACTCTATCAACAATGAAAACTTCATCGTCATCGTCTACGTAGCCTATGTCCCCAGTGTGTAGCCAACCATCCACATCAATGGTGATAGCCGTGGCATCAACATCATTTAGATATCCTATATATATATATTAATTGATGATTTAATTAGAAAGAAATTAAATATGTTCATAAAAATTAGTATTACCATTAATTAGCATATATACATCGATCAAGCTAGCTAGCTATGGAAAACGAAGAAAAACCTTTCATAATTTGGAGACCACGAATGCAGATCTCGCCTTGTTGGTTGCGAGGAAGGGAGCAACCGGTATCAGAGTCAATGACCTTGAGCTCAGCATTCCGGACTACTGTTCCACAAGACCCAGATTTTGTTTGGAAAGGCTGCTTTGCAAATGCTAGGCTCATTGATAGTACTGGGCCTGCCTCCGTCATCCCATAACCCTATATATTAATGGTGAAAAGATCGATAAAGTTAACTCCTCCTCCCAATGCAAGATGATTATATATATAGGACTATAGGAGTATTAAGTTAAGCAAGCTAGTCCATTAATTCTTCCAATTAAACAACAAACAAAAACACACATACTAGTAGGTGCATGCATGTGTTGTAGTACTACAAGACTCTATAATAGTATATAGCTAGAACCATGCATATATCCCCACATTTCGATCACTACTTTTCTTCTTCTTTTCATGTACGCATATATCAGCTTTTTTGCAACTAGAGAGAGAGAATAGCATAGTACTTAATTAAGAAGCGGGAAGGCCCGGTGGTTAGTCATTTATATATGGCATATATATATTGCAGATGCTTGTAAGAGGATATATATATATAGGTGGGTTGCACCAAACTTTTTGGTACGAAAACTGGTTTGCCGATCATTGTGAGATTCAGTTCTATATAAGTTTTAATATTATCTTTCCTATTTATGCTATATATGATCGATATTATTTGTGTTTTCTAACTAGTCTAGGTTTCCTTGTCATGGATGTTTTCCTAATTTGGATGTTTTGTAGCTCGCCTATATAAAGCCATGTTAGGTTTATGTTTTATAGTACACATCAATCAATGAAAGTTGTCTATATATTCGATCAATTTTCTAATACAGGGTATCAAAGCTATAAGGTCTAAGCCCTGTGAAAACTCGAGCGGCGAAGCTTGGCCGTCGTCCGCCAGACACTCGAATCATGTAACTGGCTCGCTCTTCCGACTTTCACATTGGATCTCTACCATTCCTAGTTCTCTCTCTTGGCACCATATATGTACTCTAGGTTTCAATATTATCTTTCTTGTTTAGGCTAGGATAATGAAATTTTCCCAAGAGGCCGTTTTAGTTACCAACATTCAGCTAGCATAATGAAATTTTCCCAAGAGGCCGTTTTAGTTACCAACATTCAGCTAGCATAATGAAATTTTCCCACCAGAAACGCACTAAATTTAAAAAAAAATTCCACCACCTCTGGTCCTCTCTCTACAGTCTACATCTCTCTCAAAACTACTACTCCTATCATAAACGGGGAAAGCTCTTGGAATGGTCGCACAGAACAAGATGACCAAATTTAAATTGACAAAGTAAAGCTAGCCTTAATTTTCACCATATTACTCTTAATCTTAATTATTAATTGTGGAAGCAAGTGTAGTTAACTGCGGGATGACATTAATTGGAGTAATTAATTCCCGTAAAATCAGTTCCCAGTCATTTTCCCAGCCAGCTTGGTGCAGTAGTGCTGCAATTGGCCACCACACGATTTACTACTACTACTTGTGTAGAAGTATTAGTTCACGTAGCCTGTTCCATGGCCACTATTTCTCATCAGCCGCAATTCGCCCTCAATAAGAAATTTTTTTGTATACCGGATGGGAACCACGTGGTACCTGAACGCTACATCCGGGCCGTCCAAAAGTGTATTGGACGGTCCAGATTGAAACCCTCTATCTCCTCTTTCTCTATTCTGTTTCTCTCTCCATAATCCGGACCGTCCAGAATCAAAATGGGCGGCCTAATGCGCAGGGGCGGACGCAGGATTTATCATTAGGGGGGTCAAGAATTTATTATATTTAGTCCCTTCGTTTCATTTTGATGGTTCTCTATAAAGTTACATGCAAATTTTCAGCACATTTGGGGCAAGTAATTTTTTTTTTTTTTTTAAAATATTTTTTCTTTTTGACCAATAGAATTAGAAACACAAAATATACAAGTCGCTAAAAATCTAGAAAAGAAAACAAAAATTCAAATAGCTGTTCGTTTTGAGTCGTTCTTGTCTTTAGTTAATTAGTAATTTTTATTTTATAGTAGTAGAGTATGTTTTGTCATGAATTTTGTGTTAAGATTGCTGTAGTTAATTAATAAATAACAAATTTTAGTAAATTAATAAATAAGTTGTGAAGAAATAATAAAGATTTATCAAAGTTACAAAATATGATTAAAGATAAGTCAAACACGGACGTAATCACAAAACATGGATAATAATTGTCCGTGGGGCGAGTATCCATCGGGTTTGGGGAAATGATTATGCATCTTGTGAGTAACCTGAAATACGTAATAAAAAAAATCAAATGGATAGATAATTGTCCGTTTGGTTTTAGTACCTGACCAAAAACGGCTTGGGGCACTCTACTCCGGAGAGCCTGTTCCAGCTCTTTACCCAGCGGCGCCGCTCCTGACAACACTGTTCTGATGGAGCTCAAATCAAAGCTCTCCACCATCGGATTCTTAGCCAACGCCAGAACTAGCGGCGGCACCACTGCGGCCACCGACACCCGGTACCTCTGTATCAGCTCTAGCAGCGTCCCTATCTCAAATTTGTGCATCAAAAGCACTCCGGACCCTGCTCTTAAAGAACACAAAAGCACCGAATTCAACGAGAATATGTGGAACAGGGGAAGCACGCACAACACCACATCCTCTGTTTTCAAGAACAAATTGGGGTTGTCTCCGTCTACTTGTTGAGCCACACTCGTAATCAAACTCTTGTGAGTCAAGACCACGCCCTTTGGTAAACCCGTGGTCCCCGATGAGAAAGGAAGCGCCACGGCGTCGTTTGGATGGATTGAAACAGTTGGGATATCGGTTTCATTTGCCTCGGACAGAACAGAGAAGTGAAGGCAGTTCTCCGGGGGGTCATCGATCGTAATCAGAGTGTAATCCTCGCCGAGTTTTGGGAGATTATGATCACCTCCTCCTCCTACTCCTGCGTCTCCGCGCAGCTTATCAACGTATTGGGCGTGGGTAATGATGAGTTTGGCCTTGGATGCGTTGAATTGCTTGAAGACTTCAGCAGCAGTGTAGAAAGGGTTGGCGGTGGTGGTAACTGCTCCGATCATGGAAGCACCCATGAAAGAGAAGACGAATTCGGCGCAGTTATGGAGTAAGAGCATGATTACGTGGCCTTTACGAACGCCAAGGTTGGATAATCCGGCGGCGACTTTTTGGGAAATGAGATGGGTTTCAGCGAAGGAGTAGGTTTTGTTAGTGGAGGGGAGAAAGAGGCAGGTATTGTCGGAGAAATGGGAGAGATTCTGGAAACAGTAGGTGTGGAGAGGGAGGTGGTTGGAGATGGGTATGTCGGGAAGCTTTGATCTGAAAACATAATTATTAGTAGTAGTAGTAGTAGTAGTAGTAGTAGTAAGGGTGGTTGTTTCAGAGGAGGAGGATTGGTGGTTATGGGTAGAATTAGTGATATTAGGAGGAGTATCTACGGATCCTACTCCTACTCCTACTCCTACTCCTACTCCTACTACTAATTGGGGAGAGAGGTCTGGTTTTTGGGTTTCAGCAGAGGCCACTTTTAACATTGTTGGTTGCTTCTTTCTTGAAGAAGAAGAAGAAGAAGAAGAAGAAGAAGAGACAGAGAGATAGAGATGAAGGGAGTTGGAGGAGGGAGGGGAAATCAAAGAAAAGAAAAATACTGCACGTAAATAGTTAGAAATGGGTAGGTATGGATGGAAGGAGGGAGGGAGGGGGATATCATATGTGTGGAAGGTGAGAAAGGAAGGAGGGGTAGCTTAGCCTAAGTTTTAGTAGTATTATTTACTACTGTATACTCTAATAATAATAATAATAAGGTGGGAAGAGTAGAGTGAAGCACGCCGATCTCGCGCTCAATAACCAATTGTTTCTTTTTCGCTCCTCATCACATCACCAATTCACCATACGGAGTCTTACGGATCCGGGGCCTTGTAGTGAGTAAGCTCATTATATGCGTGTAGTGAGCTCTCTCGGTTGTCTGATCAGAGATCAACGGTTGGGATCATCTTACACTTTAAAAAATACTTTTACGTTTACTTTAACTCCAATTTATCCGGACCGTTGATCTCGGATCGGACGGCCGAGAAAGCTCACTACACGCATGTAATGAGCTCACTCACTACATGACCCCCAATTCCGTAGTCTTACCTACCTACCTACTTCTCTCTCTATACGATCCTTTATTAGAACTGGACTGGACTGGAGGATGCATTTTTGCATTGCTTGCTGGCCCCCACAACAGATCCCATCTTGGATGATTCTTGGCTACAATACAAACATCCCCATCTAAAAATAACTCGAATATATTTGTTCTCTTCACATTTCTAAAAAAAATTTCAAAAAAGATTTTTTCCCCATCTCTCATCTCTCCAATCATTAATCACATTTCTCTCTCTACTCATACCTTCTCTCCAATCATTATTCTCATTTCTCTCTCTATCTCTCTCCAATTACTACATCTCTCTCTAATTATTACTTTTTTCAAAAACTCATCCAAACACTATCTCAAAAATATTTCTCAAAATATTCTTCTCAAAACACTCAACCAAACAAACACTTATTTGTTTTTAAAAATTAATTACTCCTAACAAATTATAATATGTTGACTACTGATAGTTATTACCAAAACTTTTTATTCACTAGCCATCCATTGCCGTCCAGTGAAGATTAATTTTGATATCCATCTATATATATATAATCTTCCCAGCTGGCTAGTAGTAGAGTTTTCACTCTCTATTTGGGGATACTTTAATAAAGAATTACTCTAAGGTCCATTATAGTTTTTTGTAACATATCTAGCCCACCTCTTAGTTCCATAACTCCTCTAATCCACCTTTTTTGCAATTTCTAAGGTGTAAGGTCCACTCTCCATTTTTAATAGACAAATGTACCATCACATTAAATTTAATACATAATATACTTTCATAGGGTACCCTAGGATTTAGGTTTAGGCACTTTCATAGGGTACCCTAGGGTTTAGGGTTTTAGGGTACCCTAGGATATAGGGTAGGGTACCATTGGTTTTTAGGGTAGGGTATCCTAGGATTTTAGGGTACCCTAGAATCTTAGGGTATCCTAAGAAGCGAGGGGTATTCTTGTAATTGGTACATGTGAGTGGACTAAATGTGTTAGGATAATATTAGGTGGACTAGACGTGTTAGGAAATAGCTATAGTGGACCTTATAACAATTCTCCCATATTTTAATTCTTCTCTTCAAGAAATATTTCTTCTTGTTCTTTTTCCATTAAAAAAACTAGTGCCACCTTCAAGGAAGTACGTACTAGGATTGTAGGAAGACAGTAATTCTTGGTCAGAAAATTAAAAAAAAAAGAAAAAGTGGGAGCTAATCAAGATTTACATGATCACATGTAATTAAATGGATCACGTTGCCTCGTGCTTTAGCATCATGTGTTCACTGGAACTTCTTGTATGTATAGATTTCAGCTCGATCTAAGTTGCAATATACTCCTATATATAGATAGTACTACTTGTTTCTTAAAGTCTGTAAGACAGTGCATGTGATCTACTAACATGCTTGTTGATTGAAGCTTTCCTCTCTCTAGTCATTGATCTAGGCAATTAACGGCTCTGAATTTATGTTGGCAATGGACACTCGGATCTGCAAAGTGCTGAGATGAAATCCGGACTGTTAAAAACACATCGAACGACTCGGATGCGCACATCAGCACCCCGAGACCTCGATCTAAGTTCCATTGTGTTTCTACAACACCTACATGATATTAATATATGCGTTCTTTTCTTTATTAGTTTTTGAGAGGGAAATAATTGTCACACCCTATTTTCTTATAAATGCACCCACCTTTCTTGTCTGAAATTACACATAAAAATTCACTACACAAGACAAAAAAGGGAGTGCATTCATAAGAAAATGGGGTGTGAAAATCATTTCTCTTGTGATAATTAAGGTACCTATGTTACATAATCCTTCGGTAACACTTTACTCTCTCTCTCTCTCTCTCTCTCATGAATTCTAATAGCTAGTTTACAATGTTTTTCAGAAGACGCTCTCGTTAGTGGTTTCGCACATGCATTATGAAACTTTAAGTTCTTAATTACAACATCAATGCCATATACTTATTGCCCCGTTTGATAACAGTATTAGGGGATAGGATTAGATTATGAAGGTGATGTGATTACTAATATTGCGTTTGGTTTCACAAAGTGAGGTCAGACTGTTAGTCTGATCGGACTATTAATCCCCCAAAATGGGGGAATTGCAAATCCCATGGGGGTTGGTATTGATAATCCAATCCCTCCTTTGTTATGGCAAAAATACCAAACAATCATTCTTTAATCAATTAATGCCCAAAATACCCAGGTTGTGCCCAAAACACACATTTCGAAAAAAAAAAAAGGAATGAGACAGGATTGTGTGTTTAATGAGAGGGAAAAAACATCATTCTTCGATGTATACTATCTCATTTCATGTTTTGGTGCACTAGGCTTCACACGAACACACTCACTCATTTATGGTACTACTTATCCTGCCCATAAATAATGCAAGCCTCCCTCATTTTACTACTCCTAAAAGTTGAGCACCCTCACTTGCATTTTAAATTTTGAACACGCGTCATAAGCTCACGCATAAGTTATATGCTTAATTTAAATAGATACGGACTACAAAATATTATTTGAAAATATGTGTGTGTGTAAAGGAAAGTCTAAGGTCAATCAAATTCAAACTGAGATAACTTCAAAGAAAATTCATATAGCAACACACATTCATTAGCTTGTAGTAAACATGGTAATAACAGTCCTATCGTTTAATGGGACGTAAAACAAACATACAAATTACCAATCCCATCTCATTATCAAACCTATCATAATCTCATCACCTTACGAATCCCATCCCTTCTAGTCGGGTTATCAAACGGGCCCATGTGTATAAAATGTTTCGCCTGCGTATTATAGAAGATAGAAGTGGTTAATTTTGATAGAGAGAATATTGGTGCGGTGCAGAGGGCATGAAGATTGCTAAGTAGGAAAGTTTGGTGGGTGGCGCGTGGTTGCCTGCAGGCATATTTTTTGTGGGGGTCGGTGGGCAAAAATGCTTACAACCACCATGCACCAATCGATCGATCGATGTATTTTATAAATATATATATGCTTATATATAAGTTAGTAATTCCACAGGATACAAAAAAGTTGGTCAATTAATTCCATTAGTCAAAGCATGCATTTGGGTCTATGAACCCAAAGAAGAAGAAAATTAGTACTGTTGCTGCCTGTCTCGGTTGAGAGATTATATATTACAGAAGCAGAAAATTCAATTTCGCATGCATGCTCGCTCCGACTCAACTAATTATTTAATTAACCTAGAGTTGATTGTCGCGATACAACGTTTCCAAACCAAAAGAAAATGTATTTTTATAAATATGCTTACTCGGCTGAGACTCAATCGGAAGTTGTTGTTTATGTTGTTTATATGTATACATATATATATAGAAAAGAGAGAGAGAGAATATAGTTTTTCGATATAAGAAAATGTACCCGCGTCAAGTAACATAAAGCATCTACCAATAATAAGATATTCGTTCGGCTTGTAGGAGTAGCAATGTAACAGCCCTTCTTTTTCTGTATCTTATTAATTAGAGAACTCGCCATCATGTTAATTCTTGAAAAATGTACAGTTTACTACCCAACCCATGTCCGCTAACTCAGTTGGAGCACAAATACAAGTTTTCCAATCCACAAGTTCCTTCATTCATGCAGATAATTAACGCTATCGCTAAAATCAGACATCCCCTCACTATCAAATCCAAAGTCGAAAATCCTCCAAGAGGCAGCTGCTTGCAAGATCCTGATTTTTGAGTACCACTGCCGCTGTCATCATGAACATCAGATGGCGGCAGGGCATCCAAAGGAGTCAGATTTACTCCACCCAATGGTGGTGCAGGTAGAGGTGATGGCAACAATGGGGAATGGGGTGCTGGTGCTACAACGGCAGGACTCAAACTGCTGGAGCAAGTTGGCAAGGGAAGGGTGCTAGTGTTGTGATTTTCTGGTTTCATTAATGTGGCTTCCACAACCCCATCTATGCCATGGCATCTAATGGAAGATTCAGCAGTGCATATATTGGGCCTAACGATCCGGACGTTGTTTAGATAGAAATTCCTCCAACCATTGTTGGAAACTTTGAGCATAAGCTCAGGTTTTCCTGTTGGAATAAGGGAACTCGTCGGGAAATGACCAAGGTGGTAGAAAAACAGAGGCGATGGGATGGAATGGAGGAGTAAGAAATCGGCAACAGCATTCTCTGGCATGAGGATTTTGGCTAGTGCCCGGTCGTTGGGCATCAAGAAGGTGACGTTCCCTCGGAATAGGTCTGGAGGGGCCATGTTGATCAGCGTGACAAAGGTGAAGTAGTTGGCTTTTTGCATCTCTTCAGTAGCCAATAGAAGATCTTGGCTTCTGAACGGAATAGTTTTTGCAGTAGCCGACGATGAGACAAGTGCCATGAGAAGAGCTAGCATGGATATGGAAGTGTTAGCCATGTGGAAGTGTTCTTCCAAAGGGTTGCTTATAGTAACATTTGGGGTAGCATGTGTAGTCTCGATCTGTACTTGAATATCTTCTTAAGAGTAGTTGTTTAGAGGTTTTGGGGTGGTGAGTTGCAGGGTTAGCTTTAAAATGCATTCCTGCTGATCCAACAAACTTTGAGGTCATGTTTTTTGCATGAGTAAAGGGTAGGATTTGTGCTGGTTAAAGGGACCATAAAAAAATAAAAAAATAAAAGGGACCATAAAGGGGTATTTTGTTGAGTTCGTTTTCCACTCATTTCAACTTAGGATCCGATTTTGGGGAGAACATAGTAAAGGGGTATTTACTTCAATAAGGACATCAACTTTTTTCTTAATGCTAAGAGGACAAATCGCTTATACATTCCAAAAATAATCGGATCAAGAAGATTGCTTGCCTAAACTTCTTAAAATAGCCATTCATCGTTCGTTAGTTTTTGCCGAGGTTTGAGACTGAGTAGATTTTAACTAGATGGCAAAGATATTTGGGAAAAAATTACAAGCTTTTGAACCTAGTAAAAATGTGCTCTAATTCTAAGTGATATATATAGCGGACAATTGCTTAAGCTACTTTTTACTTTCTTTTCGTGAAGAGATTGATTCCGCATTCCTTCTACTTGAACCTGTGCCAGGAGAGCGAATTGATACTCGATATCACTGCAGATTATAAGTTCTTAGAGTTTATGCATTAGTTAGAACTGTAGATGATTGATTTAGAATCAGCCGACTGTATGAAAGTGGTTTGGATATATTTCAAATGTTCACCCAGAATTAAACACCCCACAGCCATAAAGTGATGTTCAGCCACCATGGTTCATTTCTCAAACCACAACGAAAGGCCTCTTTTTTCAGTTTGTTTGTTCATTTGTATTACTTCACAATCAATCAGGATGATTGCATGATTGTTGTTCTTTCACATATGAAACCTCAAACATGATGTTGGTGCCCACTGGTCGATACTATTCTCACTTTTCTCACATGTTGGTTGCCTTGTTTCTCACATCCACTAGGTCAGGGGGTCAAGGCCTGTTAACAGAAGAAAAGCAAAAAAGAGAGAGCTAAGGGTGAGATAACAGAAATTCCATCACATATAAAACTTCATAATAGTCCTTTCTTCTATGGCTCCACAGCAAATTATCTAGCCAAATCCAGACACCAATTACTTGCATAATGTGCATGAAAAAAATGGCGGCAAACACCCTAAAACGTATGATAACAAAGGAAAAAAGGAATCACCAATCCTGTTCGTGGAAAGAAAGAACTCAAAGAGAGATCAGATCATCTTTAGGAGGTTGCTGCTGCTTTGTATCCTGCCCAGATTCAGATGTACCACCAGTTTTTTTGCCAACAACCATTTCATCAAAATCATCCATCATGTCATTCTTGTTTCCTACCTGGGCCCCACCAGCTTGAGAACTTGACGGTTTTCTGATTAGAGCGTCTTCTTTTCCAACAGTGGGTGAATCGTCAGGCTCAACGGCTACTGGTATCATTGCAGGTTCTGGTCCCCTTGCTGTAGAAGGTTTCTTCAAATCTTCGTATTTGGAAAGGACTTTATGGATTTCATCATTGATATTCAAGGCCTCGAAGATCACAGCCTCGTCATTTCCGGAAGTCTCAATGATTCTCTGAACTGTATATTTGGATTGATGACACTGGTCTACAAGTGCAATGGTCAAGTCATCCTGCCAAAAAAATTCAGCAGTACAGATCATAATGAGAAGAAATGGACTGAAATCGTAATGGAAATAAGGCAGTTTCAAGCTGATTTAAATATATCAATAACATGAGAGAACTTTTTGTTTCACTACCTGCTTATGAGGGTGTCATGGACTAATAGGCTGTGTTTGATTGAGAGTTTTGAGAAGAAATTTTTTGAGAAATTTTTTGAGATAGTGTTTGGATGAGTTTTTGGAAAAAAGTAATAATTAGAGAGATGTGTAATGATTGGAGAGAGATAGAGAGAAAAATGAAAATAATGATTGGATGAAAGGATATGAGTAGAGAGAGAAATATGATTAATTATTGGAGAGATGAGAGATGGGGAAGGAATCTTTTTGGAAATTTTTTTGGAAATGTGAAGTGAACAAAGTGATAATTTTTACAAGAGCAATGATAGTGAATCAACAATCCACTTTAAACGTATCAATCTAACGAAAAGATGAAAACTTTCACGAAACAGTCAAAGACTAGGCAGATAAGTGGCAGACATTAGTCCTAATTCAAAACTGTTCAGTTTGTTTGTCAATTCCCCACAGCTGGTACAAGTATGTTTAAAAAAAAAAGCTTCTTATGTTATGCCTAAATTTTGGATGAGAGCAACTGTAAAGGAGCACCATGAGCCATAGCTCAAAGACACAGTACTCATAACATACATGTCTCTGGGAAAAAAAAAAAAAGCAGAATATATTGTTGCATATGACGGTAAGCACTAAAAGGTAAATAAAGTCAGTTGACCTTTAAGAACTACTCCGATTCTCAGGAAAATACAACAGCCTGCATATGACTAGTAGGCTAGTAGCAAATGGTCATTAATTGAAAGCGATAAAGATATGAGTACCGAAGCCGAAGGTACCAAAATTGTACTAATCGGCATGTGGGGCCCACTTTTGGGTCCCACACAAATGATCCGAACCGTTCAATAAATTTTTTTTTTTTTTTTGAGTGGCTCAACAAAAAAAAAAATTCAGCTCAATTGGATATGCGCAAGTGCTTTCAAGTTTTTCATTCAAAATGCAAGATCCTGCATTATGAATGAAAAACTTGAAGTTTGGATGAAGCACTTGTGCATATCCAATTGAGTTGATTTTTTGCAAGGATACTCGGAAAAATATTTTAAAATTATTGAACAGTTCGGATCATTCGTGTGGGACCCAAAAGTGGGCCCCGCACACCAATTAGTACAATTTCAGTATCTTGGGCTTTGATACCCTTAGTAGCGTCCAATTGAAAGTACTCAAATTAACATATTAACTGACTGAAGAACGAACCCAAACCACTGGATCATTCAAGTCTCTAGATGTTAGCTAGGACCTAGGTAAAAGAAAGACCAAGCAAAGGCAATTATACTACATGACTACATGAGTAATTATACATGGCGAGGTCAATAAGGTAAGCAAGTGGTCTTAGCAATGAAAAGAACCTGATGGATGTTTAATACCAATTACCAACCCTATAAGCATTTTTGGCATAAATAGTTCTCAGAAGACTCCGTTGGACATCAACTAAAATCATTACGTCCACATGAAACAACTACCAACGACAACAGTGAATTGATATTACCTTCAAAGCATCTTGTGGAGGCGAAGAGGATAAAACTGTTGTGAGAAGCTCAATACTATTTCGCGCCACATCAAATGCTTCCTTTATTAGCTCAACTGAAAAGAATTCTCCATGCATGTAGTGATTATTTTGTTGGCCAACAATAGAAATTGGGTCTGAAGCGGTGAATGAACGAGGAGGAGTAAACATTGGAGCTGAACTCTCACTATCAAGGCCAGGGAAGTGTATACCCCTTGCTTTCAAACTCTAAAGAAAAATGCAACAGCCATGAAAATGTTACGACCAGTACACATAGTATTATGACTACACAATACCATGTCTATGTCACAATTAAAAGCATTTCTGGCGCAAATTATCTAGAAAACCAGGACAAAAAACACACCCTTTCCTATTCCTCTAAGCATCTCGAACATTCCTTTAACCCCCGAGGTACGTTAACAATGTGAAATCAATTCCATTCCTTGTATAATTCAGTCAAATCAGGAATTTTTTCGGTAGCCCAGGGTGAATAATTAGTTAACAAACTGGAATTGATGCAAATGTAGTGCAAAAAGAACCAATCAATGTGGAAGGTAAGAGAGATACCTTGTAAGTCTCTTCATAAACAGGCAAATAACGAAGCTCATCAGAAGAGTTTCCCCAGGCTTCGATCAGCGACAAAGCCTTTTTACGGTTCTCAACAGGAGTCTGCGGATCGTCGATCAACTTGACCATCTCATCGACCACCCTCTCAGACGCAACCTCGGAGAAAGCCTTGTCGCAATTCTTAACAACAGTTTCCAGCAACACCAAAGCCAAGAACTGAACCCTGGGGCTCTTCAAAACGATCCGATTCTTTATTGCACGGATCAATTCCAAGCTGTTGATCTTCTCGTGATTAATCAAGTCGCAGAGTTCAAGATTGGTGGACCAATCGGGTTCGTCAAGGGTTTCAGCCGTGGCTTCCTCGACAAACTTATCGGCCTCGTTCTGGCCTTGGAAGAGCTCCTTCATTTTAAAACTCATAGAGGACATGCCAGCACTAAACTTTCGACCAACTTCAGCTCCCCCAATCCTTAGTTTCTCACCGAAAGCGCTCACTTTCTCCATCAGATCTTCACTCATCTTTTGAAATTTCCCTTGAAAACCCTAGTTTGTGTCAGTAGTATCACCAAATTCCCAGAACCCTTTCCGAGTAAACTGAGAGAGAGCCACAAAAACCTAGAATGCCAATCAATCAAACCTCGATTCGTCAAATATTAGTAATACCCGCTGCTGGAAGATATGGCGTTTCTTTCCTTTATCATCGGGACGGGTTTTACCACTTTTTGAACTCGTAGTTTAGCTGGACATAATAATCACAGGCATTCTTCCATTCTTTTGGCTGTTTGGAGCTTCATCAAAGGTTTTTTGGTTGATTTGTTTGTTTTGGTTGATGCCAAAAATAAATATATATATATATATACACCGGCGATCCTGTCAAGGATCCCGGATTTCCCGGATTGAAGGGTTTTTCGGTGTTTTGATACTTTTAAAAATTGTTTTTGGGAAATCCGAGCCGTCCAATGTCTTCAAAAGGTGTTTTCCAAGGTCAACGGGAAATCTTGAAAAAAAATCTTAGGAAGCTTGGCGTCAGCATTTTTCGCAAAAAGCGTATATATATATTTTTTGCGAAAACTGCTTGGATCAAGCCCTTCCGGTATTTTTTTTTGAAGATTTCCCGGGGACCTTGGAAAACACCTTTCAACACATTGGACGGATCGGATCGTCAAAAAATATCGGGAAGTGGAGTCCGGATCGGGACTCCGGACTAGAACAGGACTCTATATCGTCAATGTGTTGAAGGTGTTTTCCAAGGTCGGGAAATCTTCAAAAAAAAATACCGGGAAGGGCTTGATCCAAGCATTTTTCCGCAAAATAAATGTACATTTTTTGCGAAAAATGCTTGGATCAAGCTTCCTTCCGGGTATTTTTTTTTGAAGATTTCCCGCGTGGACCTTGGAAAACACCTTTTGAACACATTGGACGGCTCGGATTTTCCAAAAACATTTTCTAAATGCTTCAAAACGCTTCAATCCGGGATTTCCGGGATCCTTGACAGGATAATTCGTGTATATGTATATATATATATATATAGGGGGAGCTTCTCCTCCGGGATCCGGGACTCCGGACCCCCGTGATCCAACCATTTTTTTGACGATCCGAGCCGTCCAATGTGTTCAGAAGGTGTTTTCAAGGGTCCACGCGGAAAATCTTCAAAAAAAAATACCGGGAAGGGCTTGATCCAAGCAGTTTTCGCAAAACTGTAAAATATACAGTTTTTGCGAAAACCGCTTGGATCAAGCCCTTCCCGGTATTTTTTTTTTGAAGATTTCCCGCGTAGACCTTGGAAAACACCTTCTGAACACATTGGACGGTTCGGATTTTCCAAAAACAATTTGCAACACAAAAAAAACACAAATTTTCTTAAATCCGGGAGGAGTGGATAAGAAAATTTCCGTATATATATATATATTGTTTGGAAAAATATGGAAATGAAAGAAAGAAAAAAATAAAAATAAAATTTGTTTCCTTTATGGACATTATTGGCTCTTATTTTTGCATTTTTATTTTTTAATTTTTTCAATTTTGAGTGTTTAGCTGTCCAAACTTAAAACACTGTAAAGGGGAGAAGCAAAAAGTAGGATGTGAGGAGCTTGTTGACTTTTCATTTTCACTTTTTCCATTTTGATTAATAAAAATACCAACAAAATATATTCTTGACATATCTCTCTAATACTACTAAGTTCAAAATACATTCTGACCATAATCCAAAGCCAAAAAATTGAAAAGCTGAAAATGAAGCTCCCAAACACCCCTTAATATGGAAAGAAAGTGAGAGTAATAAAGAAATTAAATTTTGAGCACAGTACTTTTTCTCACTTTTTCTTTCTTAATCAATTTTTTTTTTCTTTTTTTGCTTCTTTGATTTCCATATGTTCCAAAAGGACTGTGAATTAGATCTTGTTTGATAACACGGATTTAGTACTTAAAATCGAATGAATTAAGTAATAAGTAATTAAGTAAGTTTGATAACAACATTTTACATTACTTAAAAGATTAACTGTCTCTTAAAATATAAGCTTCAAAGTTGATTAAAATTAAGTTGAATTTGTGTATGTTTTCATTCAATCTTTTTCTTTTTCACCACTACGTTTTACACAACCACTACTATAATTGTTGTCACCACCGTCGTCACTTTACCACCACCACCATCTCTACCACTACCACCACTAATACTATAGACATTTTTATTGTTCTATCACCATCACCACTACTACATATACTCTTATGCCACCTCCACCACCACTCCTATCGTCACTCCACAACTACCACCATATCACACAACCACTCTGCCCCTTCACCACTAATCACGCCACCACTATTCTGTCACTCCCACCACAACTACTACCACCACCACCCACTACCACCACCACCACCATTGTTCCCACCATCACTCCACCACCACAACTATCACTCTGTCACTGACACCACCACGATGCCACCACTTCACTACCACTACCGCCACCACTATACCATCACCACTACTACCACCAATACTATAAATATCATTACTACTCTATCACTCCACCACTACCACACTCTTCTGCCATCTGCATTACCACCACTACACCACCACCACCACCCCACTACCACTACTCCTACCACCATACTCGCACCACTCTGCCACTCACAACACCACTTTGCCACTCTCGTCACAACTACCACCATCACCCCTATACCACCAATACCACCACCACAGCTGCCACTACCCCATTCCCACTACAACTACTACCACCATTGCCGCCACTAGACCATCACCATCACATCCACCTATCCACTGCAACTACTTCCACCATCACCTCCCTTGTCCATCGCTGCCACCATTTCACCACTCTAACCACCATATGTCACCACTCTGCAACCACTTCCACCACCATTCTACCGCCACCACAACTTCCATAACTCACATCAGTATTCCACCAACATGCTCGCACCACTCTGCCACTCACAACACCACTCTGCCACTCACAACACCACTTTGCCACTCTCGTCACAACTACCACCATCACCCCTATACCACCAATACCACCACCGCAGCTGCCACTACCCCATTCCCACTACAACTACTACCACCATTGCCGCCACTAGACCATCACCATCACATCCACCTATCCACTGCAACTACTTCCACCATCACCTCCCTTGTCCATCGCTGCCACCATTTCACCACTCTAACCACCATATGTCACCACTCTGCAACCACTTCCACCACCATTACACAACCAGCATTCTACCGCCACCACAACTTCCATAACTCACATCAGTATTCCACCAACATCCCCCCCCCCACTTCACAACTCTATCATTGAGCCATCATAATCACCATTATCGCAAATACATGGTAACTATTAATAACAATTTCATCCTCAAGCCATCTTGTCAATATTTTTTTCCATTTATTGATTTGTTTTTTGCTGGATGTATAAAAGGTAAAATAGGAAAATAAGTGAATTTAATACTTCAACTCCTTGTACACATCAAACAGCTTATTTTTCGGTACTAAAAATTCAGTGCATAACAAACAGCTTATGCGCTTAACAAATTCAGTATTCAGTTTTAGTACTTAGTTTTCAGTTTTCAGCTTTATCAAACAATACCTTAGGATCAGTTTAAGATAATAAGTTTTTGAATTATCATTTTGCGTTATCATTTTTTGTTAGGCACGAAAAATGAAATTATCCATACCATTTACGGTTGGGAGCGGGGTGCACACCACACTTGCTGTGCACGGCTTTTGGGCCCACCCCGGATCCTGTTATTTGATTTGAGCATTCATTTTGCTAGACTCATCGAAAATGTATTGCATATAAAAATTCATGTAGATTGGACATCAGTGACTTTTTGATCAGTGACCATTTAGCTCACAGTTTTGTAATATATATATATATCACTCCTTATCTAGTCCGGGAGTCCCGGATCCGGGACTCTACCTTCCCGATATTTTTTTGACGATCCGAGCCGTCCAATGTGTTCAAAAGGTGTTTTCCAAGGTCCACGCGGGAAATCTTCAAAAAAAAATACCGGGAAGGGCTTGATCCAAGCGGTTTTCGCAAAACTGTAAATATGCAGTTTTTTGCGAAAAACCGCTTGGATCAAGCCCTTACCGGTATTTTTTTTTGAAGATTTCCCGCGTGGACCTTGGAAAACACCTTTTGAACACATTGGACGGCTCGGATTTCCCAAAAACAATCGTTAAAAGCATCAAAACACCGAAAAAAGCTCCCATCCGGGATTTCCGGGATCCTTGACAGGATCGCCGGTGTATATATATATATATATATATATAGATCAATAAACTTCCGGTCCAAACTCTCGGACCCTCTTAAGTTACGGACCTCAACCTTCCCAATTTTTTTTGAAAATCCGAACCGTTAGATGTGTTTAAAAGGTGTTTTCAAGGTCCAACGCGAAGATTTGGCAAAAAAAAATACCCGGAAGGGGTTGATCGGAGCAGTTTTTCACAAAAACGCTAATCGGATTGTCGAAATTTGGTCCGAAAAGTGGATAGGAAGGGGAGGTCCGTAACTTAACTAAGTTAAGGGAGTTTGGATAGGAAGGGGACTCATATATAGATATATCACGTACAACTATTTCTTTATCTTTTTTGTTTCCATGAAAAATGCAGTTTGAAAACAGAGTTATCGATGTCCGATCAACCTGGATTTTTACGTGCAATACAAACTCTATGAAACGAACAAAAGAAGAATCAAACAACAGGACCCGAGATGGTCCCCAAAGCTGTACACAACACGTATGGTATGCACCGCCTGCACAACACACTCCCAGTTCCCTTTATGGTTACACTTTAGTTCCTCTATTGTTTAGGATTAATTAGTTCCTATATTCTTTGTAATGACAAATAAGCAAGGGAATTAAGAGGAACAAAGTCAATAACCGTTGAGTTTCCCATTTGCTAAATCTTTTAGCACCCTCGATTCTCATTTGGTAAAAACAATAGAGTGATTTTAGCAACTTGTTTTTAGCAAAACAAGTATGTGAGAGAAAATTGGCTTTTAGTAACTTAGTTGTTAGCCAATGGGAAACAAAAGGTAATTTGCAACTACGCTAAAATTGAAAGGAAAATTCTATAGAACTGTCATAAGACCAGTAATGCTTAACGGGACAGAATGTTGGTTTGTTAAGAAACAACAGGTGAGCAAGGTGAATGTAGCAAAAATGAGAATATTGAGGTGGATGTCTGGTAAGACTGGAAGAGACATGATTAGGAATGAAATGGTTCGTGAGATGATAGGTGTAGCACCTATAGAGGAGAAGTTGAGAGAAAATAGGCTAAGGTGGTTTGGGCATGTCTATCGTAGACCTGTAGATGTAGTAGTTAAAAGAGCAGATATGATAGCTTTAGGTAGTAACGCTAAGGGGAGGGGAAGACCTAAATTGACTCTAGGTGCAGTTGTGCGCAGAGATAAGAGTATAGTGGTTTTGAGTGAACAAGTAGCCATTGACAGAGCTCATTGGAGAAAAAAGATTCATGTAGCCGACCTCAAGTAATTGGGACATAAGGCTCGGTTTGGTTTGGTTACGCTAAACTCAACTTTTATGCAATTTCCCATTTTAGCAAGTGGAAGACAAATATGAAAAACAAACTCGTATTGATTAGAGGGCTGCTTGTGGAAGTTTTTCTTATTAGCAGGGGTACAGTTTGTGAATGTATTAAGTAATAAAGAATTAAGCTTGTTTGATAATCATATTTTATTATATACTTAATGTTTTAAGTGTCTCTTAAAATGTAGGTTTAAAAAGTTAGAAAAAAGTTAAGTAGCCTGATACATACTTAATTCTGATTGAATATTCAGTATATGTATTTCGCCCCTTCCTTTACCATCACCTCCTTCCACGACCACCGCCACACTCCATTACCATCACCATTCCACCACATGCAATGCCATCGTTGTTACCATTACCGCAACCATCACTACCACTATCGTCACCACTGTCACCATCATGCCACCACTACTATCACCACCATTATTCCATCGTCACTACCACCAACAAAACTTCACCGGTACAACACCACCACTATAACAATTATTACTGCCATTGCATTATCATCGCCATCATCATTACCGCCACTACCACCATTACTCCATTGTCGCCACCGTCACCACCCACCTGCCGCCATCGTTACTACTGCATCATCGTGGTTGCCATTAATACTACACTGCCACACCACCACTACCACTAACACTATCGTTACCATTACAACCACCACTACCATTATCACCACAACTTTCATCACCATTGCCATCAGTATCGGCACTACCACTACTCTATCGTTGCCACCACCATCAACAATTTGACACTGCTACGATTACCACCCCCACTTCGTTGCCATCATCACTACACCACCTCCGCAATCGTTACTATCACTACCACCACTCTAGTGCCATCACTATAGCCACCACTATCACCATCACTACTAAAACCATTGTCATATCTCCAACACCACCACCACGATTCCAACCACCTCTCCCATTGCCGTTTCTCCACCCCCCAACCATCCTTCAAGCACCCCACCACCTTTGCTACAACCATACTGCCACACTAACAACTACCTTTATCCATTAACCATCTCTCCACCACCACTTCCCCACCACCAGTACTACAAACTTATGACATCCATTAATAAACCTAAAGAGAATAATTGCAAATAATTTAAGCTAAATTTATACTCCCTCTGTTCCATTTTGTTTGTCAATTTTCGAAGATTGTGTCATTGGTCAAATGCTCATAACTTTTAATCTATAATGTTTTTCATGATTTTAAGAACTTCATACAATAGAACTCATCAAGAACTATCAAACAAGATCTATATTGAATTTTTTTTGAAATTCATATCAAAAGATATAAGCAATTGAAATCAGACACGATCTACTAAAAATGACAAACAAAAGGGGACGGAGGGAGTATATCTATTATATCAAAATTGTTGTTTTAATTCCATCTATTGATATTTTTATCAAACAGCTTTTTAGCTTAAAAAATTCACCATTCATCACTTAATTTTCAGCTTTTAAGCTTCAATTTTCATCTTTATTAAACAACACCTTATAATCAATTTGAATGGAGGGGTTTGATAAAGAAAAAATGGTTAAAAATTTAAATATTCATTTGAATTAAATAGTTTAGCGAGAAATGAAAAAAAATATGCAAAATTGATAATTGTTGATTGACTCCTTCCTCCTTTTTATAAGATTTGATGAGAAAATGATATCTTTGCTCTTTCTATCCTTTCAAAGTGATTGGGGACTTTGATGGCAGTGGTTGCCGCACAAGGAATGGTGCCGTTTCTTTGAGGTTTGAGGGGGCTCTTAAGTTTGTTGTTAAAATTTTGTTTGGCATAGCAAACACGCAATTGATTTTTTGTGGGGCCTTTTTTTGGTCCAAAAAAGATGATTCAAATCACTCATTATTCTTAAAATGTTTTTTTTAAGGATTCCAGCAAAAAATTAGCTCAATTACATATCGGTAAGTTTTTTTTTAGAATTCGTATTGAGTGCCAAACGAGGTTTTTTTTAAGGATTCCTGCAAAAGCCTTTACTGATATCAGATTGAGCTAATTTTAGTTACTCAATTTTTACTGATATCACTAAATCTGATATTAGTAAAGCCTTTACTGATATCAGATTGAGCTAATTTTTTGCAAGAACCCATAAAATAACATTTGATGAATAATCAGTTGTTTGAATCATCTTTGTAAGATTCAAAATGGGCCCATAAAAATCAATAAATCAATTGAATGCCAAACGAGACTTTAACAACAAACTAGCGCCCTCAAACCCCAAGTAACAGTGTCATTATTTGGGCAGCAACCCTTCCCGTGGCTACACTGAAGGCACGACAGTGCCCCCTAGTCCTTCAAAAGGACAGTGAAGATCCAGAGACAAAACCTGAAAAGAAAATTGAAGGGCTTGTTTTAGCAATGGTCCCCAATGTATTAGCGAAATGTCAACTTGGTTCTTAATGAAAATTTGAGTCTACTTGATCCCCAATATTTACAATGTATATTTAAAAGTGCTTTGATCAATATATCAATTTTTCATTTAGAATATTGGATTTTGAATTATGAACAAAAAGTTGGTACGTTGGATCAAGCACTTCTAGTTATCCGATTGAGTTGTTTTTCACTCGGGGCAACTCAAAAGAACATTATAAAATCATTTAACATTTCGGATTAATTATGGTAGTAATTTTTCTATTGGGACCCAATTGATATTTCGCTAATATATTGGGAACATTGGTAAAAAGAAGCCCAAACTGGAGACTGACTGAAGCTCCCTCCCCCACCCACCCACGCTTCTTCTTGGATTCTTCTCTCGAGGCACCGATTCAGTCTAGAGTCTATGCGTATTTGGGGGTTCAGGGGCAGTCGTAGATAGATACATAGGGCACGATCAGTCCGCGAATGCAGTTTCTTTAGCCCACGTCGCAGCCAGGTAGTTACTTCGTGCTAGGATTTTTCTGCCTTACGCCTACTTTTTAATTGCTGTGAAGTTTGAGTTTTAGCTCCGTCGCTCTGATCGGTAGTTCGCCTTTTGAATAACTTATCATTGTTATAGAGTTTTCAGTGTAATTTGCTTATCCGATTACTAACTAGTCAGGTTTTGAATCTTCAGGTATATTGCAGCTTTTTATGAATGCATTTTAAAGTCTTAGAAAAAGTTTCACTTTTTGATTGGAAAGATGGTCATCATCCATTGTTTCTTTCCCACCTCTCTAATATGGCTTTATCGGCAATGCAAGAGAGCATTAAAGCATATGGGTTGATGGGTCGGTCTACTGGAATGCAAACAAAAGTTGGGGGTTCTAGATTTACACAAAAGATGGTATCTTTATGTTTCTACGGACTCAGACATATATTTGTGAATATGCATATTGAACTTTGTCATACGAATTTCGAAGGTAGGGTTGTGGCCCAAAAATGGCATATCACTGGCTAATGTAAACCAAACTAAACAAACGTATCCTTGTGTCCCAAGTTGGTCACCTGTGTCCTTCTTTTTCTTTGCCATTTTGCTCTTTGAAGGGTCAAAATTTTGTGGCTAGCGTGTTAACAATTGCACATAAGAATGATATTATCAACTAAAAATTTCACGTGGATGCTAAGCTCAGCCATAGGCCGTGGTCAATTTGAGAATTGGAAAGTAAACATGTGTAACGAACCAAAATTATGATTAAAGGCCTATGGTGCCTGTTTGCTGCAGGCTCATCAACATGGCAAACGACAATCAGGCAGAAACCCTCAATTCTTCTTGAAACTCATCCCCAATATGGATCTAATTGCTCATAACGCTCTGTGTCTTTACGTCTTAGTAGCATGTGTGTGATTATGAGTATTGAGTACGGATATTGGTACGGTACTAGTACCTGGATATGGAAAAACCTAGAAAAAGCAGGGCATGGGTACCACTATATATATTTCTATTTTACATTTTAGGGGAATGTATGACATGCATTTCTACAAGCTCGCTAAGTTTAGAAAAAGTCTTATCAAGCTGGCTTGATCTCTGTCTAAAGTCGAATACTATTCTGGAAGGGGTACAGCTGGAGTATATATGGGGGTATGACAAAAACTATAGAAAAGTTTCCATAACGCATTTGGCCACCTGATACGCATGAAGAATTACCCTGCAAAGTACTAGTACTTGATACACTATCTGTACAAATCATGCTTCATAGATCAATCATCAATATACATTGAAGCCGTATTCTGCCAATATGCTGAAAATTTATTTTGCGATAATGCTTGACCGTAAAAGTTATACGTAAGAGCATTAGAGCAATTAGGGGACGAAATTGCTCAGCCTAATTCAATCCAAAGCGAGTCCTGGTGGATCGCTACTAGTACCCCATCCCAACCTGCTGATCACTCATGGCGGTTGGAGAGAGAATGCTATCTAAGAACTTTCAAATAAAGTTCAAGGTCTAACTCACCCTTGTTGGGTCGCTGCATATTCATATCGGTGGCTAATGGTAAATATAATATTTGAAGCTAAAACAATTATCATTGCACTCATTTGGAGTTCATAAATTTGATGTTGACCAAATACAGATTATGAGAAGATGGACGTTAATTTGTTTACATTATGAAAGTTATACAGTTTCATATTGTTGTAGAGATAGTGGAAAAAAATTCGGGGAGATGAGTTGCAGACTGCCCTTATTATCACTAACGGTGCTTAAGCCATGATTTTGTATGTGTTAAAAGGAATTCTTTGAATGAAATGGAGAATGAAATCAAATTTCTAGATGGTGAATAACAGTGCCCTAGGGCTTCCAATATTTCTGTAGGATGGTCCTGTCACCTAGTTTGTAATCATGGTCACCTTTCTAAGAATGGATTTCGTCTTCAAGTATGGCAAAATATTTATGAAGCTAATTGAAATCAAATGATGTTTATTATCTGTATACCTAGTGACATATGACTTGCTTACTATACAGGGTGTTTGTCATCATTTGGAGATGATAGATATGACATGGCTCAGTGCCCTTCTAGTAGGGGCAGGCTGTTTTGCTTTGGGGTACCTACTCAGTGCACGGTATCCTGCTTGCATATTTGCTTCAACTAGAAGGGCTAAAGAGACCTCAGCTAAGGATGGAAACAAGAAAAGTCGGACAAAAGAACCTCTTGAGATTGAAAAGCTGGCAGACATTCTTGAAGATTTCAAAATGGTTTCATGTCAATTTGCTCTGTGTATAGATTATGTATGTCTGCTGCCTTTAGTTGAATTGACTAGAACTTGGCTTTCTTCTTATTAATGCAGGTTTTGGTGGTAAGGAATGACTTAAAGATGGGGAAAGGGAAGATTGCTGCTCAATGCAGGTGGCGATTAGTTCTGAGTCAACACATTATGTTTAGCCTTTGCTCTTGGACATCTAATAAAAAACTAGCTGGCACATTATCAGTTTCAACTTTCAAACTAATAATATGGGTTTTTAGGTTGGGACTTTGTAATTCTAGACAGAAGGGAGGTGTTTGAGAAGAGTTAATTTGAAACAAGTGAGCATGAAAGTTGTCAGATATCATACAAAGTTGTATGACTATGATGAATAAAATATCTTGCCAAAATGGGATGGTAAAATAGTTGAGTTAGATGCTTGAAATACTAAGGGACTTGGGTTTTCACATAACCTTTGCCACCTTATGATCTGCAATTCGAGAAGGCCTGTTAAACTTTGGTTTATCATGCTTTATTTGCATTCTCCTTGGGATTGATTTTGTGACTTTTTCTGGTCTGTTTGTAACAAAATTTATCCTGGTGTTTAGTCATGCGACTTTGGGTCTCTATAAGAAGCTCCTTCATCGGGCACCAAAATCTCTGAACAGGTATTTTTCAGATTAATTGAGGATTTATTTTGGTAGAGCCCTGAGTTTGTATATGTGTTCTGTTGCCAACCTATTTTTTATCTAATCTGGCTTTGTCCATATGCAGGTGGGAGATGTGCGGGCAGGTCAAGGTGGTTGTGAAAATCGAAAACGAAGAAGATTTGCTACTTCTACAAGTTAGTATGACATAAATCATTGTGATTGCACCTAAACCACATTATTAAGAACTCTATCATCTGTCATATCCCTGAGCAGAATGCTTTGTAGAAGAAAAATATACATCCTCCAGACATGCAGAATGCTTTGCATGTATGACTTGCTTTTATTGGTTATTGCCTTAAGAGCAAAGGAACATCTGTTAAAGAGCAAGGTACTTCTATAAGAATGTATGTTTCGAATCATGGAGTCGTTGACTTTTGGCCTCATCTTCAATGACAAAGAATTTCCTGACGTAAAAAATTATCCCCCATTCTCTTTTTGCTTCTTGGGCCTTCTTGTTACTTCCTCTGTTATCTTGTTCCGCGTATTTGCAATGTGAACTACATTAGGAAATTAGTTATTTAAAATTTGTTGCAAATATTACAGGAAACTTGCCCATAGCCCTTCAAGCCACTCCTTTATTAACTGTAGATGTGTCCACTGTCCATGACTCCATGTGTTTGGTCTCTACGGGTCAGCATCATGAGTGGCATGATCCTGGTGCAGGACTAACACGGATATATAGCTCTGTGGCTAAAGTGTGGGTTTTTGAGGCACTCTAATGTAGGATGGTTCTAGGGCGCTTGAGTATTATTGCCTACAATATGAAAAATGGTGGTGTTTGGTGAGAAATAAGAATGGTACTTGGGGAAAGTATGCAAAGAAGAAGAGAGGAAACAATGATAAGAAGAAGAGAGAGAAAGAGAGAGTGAGACAGAGAGATAGATGTGCTTCATCCTCGCAAGGGTTAGGCAGCAGTTTCTCGGCAGTTTCTGCAAGGAAGGACTGCTGCCCAAACCCCAATCACAATGGCCTCAGCCTTATAACACTCAATTCATTAATCAACTCTACTCAATTCATTAATCAACTCTATGTCTCTATTCCAAAATAAAAGATTACATCCCAATTTACAATACATGGAAAAGACCCTTCTAATTCCTAGAAGTCTAAATGAAATGAATCTAATCAATGCATACATTGAATAAGATATGTGAATGAACCTAGGTATAAAAGCATACATTGAAGTGAACCAACTAACAATGAGATGCAAATGAACTAGAAATGTGTTTGATGGTTACATAGAATCTAACAAAGACTACATCCAATGAATAAACATTATGTGTTTAATGTATCAAAATGCATAATGAATCTAACTACTAATCGTGATGACCCTTGAATGGCCGATCCTTGAATGACCCATGCTGCCCTTGATTAGGATCTCTGCAATTAACAAAATACCCTCATCTAGCAATTCACTGCTTTTTGTTGTCCTCGTCATTCTCCCTTCATAAGACTGGACTTGGAGTTTGTAACGTCTAAGTATGAAAATTTAAGAGCGTCGGTGTTTCAACCATTCAAATTGATCTTTTTGAGGCAACAAAGAAAATGTCCAAAAATCTAAGCCTTTTTATCACCTCATTGGCTATATTGAACTTATGCAGAATAGCAAACTCAATATGAACAATTTCTGCCCCTGAAAAAGCATAGACTTTAGGATTACTATTATCGACCGCTTTGACTTCCTTCAGTGGCAAATCTTCATAACTATGCTTGTTCTCGTCTTCTTTGACTGGAATATCAATTTTTGCCTTTGTTTGTTGAATGCCCTCAATAACGGCAACGTGGTCATTGTCAATTTGTGTAGCTTCTTCACTTACATGTCCGACTTTATAAGCTTTAGAAGCTCCTCCTAGAAGAGCAACCGTCAATCTCTCAAGTGATGTACACAAGTGATGTTTTTATCTCTTGTACATCACTAACTAGCATAGCAATACTACTTTGTGTTGTTGCAACATCACTGTTCAAACTTGTAACACTTTACTGACTAGCCTGAAGGACTTAATAAAGAGCTCGAACCTTAGAGTTAAGTTCGCTAGTTATCACCATTGCAAATAGATCAACTTTGAGGATGCAGGATTGGGCTCTGATACCAAATTGATGTATGAAGGTTTTAAGACACTTGAGTATTACCGCTTACAATAGGAAGCGTGATGGTTATAGGAGGAAAATAAGAATAGTACTCGGGAAAGTGGAAGAAGAGAGGAAAGAATGAGAAGAAAAAGAGAGAAAAAAGTGAGATAGAGAGAGAGGTGCTTCACCCTCGCAAGGATTAGGCGGTTCCTGCAAGGAAGGACTGCAGCTCAAACCCCAATCACAATGGCCTCAGCCTTGAAAAACTCAATTCATTAATCAACTCTATGTCTCTATTCCAAAATGAAAGATTGCATCCCAATTTATAATACATGGAAAAGACCCTTCTAATTCCTAGAAGTCTAAATGAAATGAATCTAATCAATGCGTACATGGAATAAGATATGTGAATGAACCTAGATATAAATGTAATACATTGAACCAACTAACAATTAGATGCAAATGAACTAGAAATGTGTTTGATGCATACATAGAATCTAACAAAGACTTGATCCTTGGATTACCCACTGCCCTTGATTTGGATCTCTGCAATTAACAGAATACCCTCATCGAGCAATTTACTGCCTTTTGTTGTCCTCACTACACTCATACTTTGAGGGGACTTGCGCCTTGATCAGTCTTAGTGAGAGTATTCCACAATGAGATGTAGATAGACAGCGGCGTGCATATAAATTTCACTTCTTCTTTTGCTTTTTTGCTCACAAGAATGCCGCCATCAGCAGAATTCGGGTAATACCGTTATACAGAGTCATGCTTCCTTGCTCAGTGATGGACTGATGGGGCTTGAGTCATGATGCATCTGTGTATGGCCTTACCAATTTGGGCTCAGCTAATGTTGAGGCATGTTTTTACATTATTTGTTTTATCTGTTTGTTTGTTTCATGTGTGTCTCTCTCTGTGTGTGTCATCTGCTACTTCTTTTATGGCTGCTAAAAAAAGTCTTCTGTTTTCAGTTACAAGGGTATGTGCAAAGCATTTGCCCCTTTCGCTTTATTGTAGTTTCTTTGTCCCTGTGTGATTTCTTATCATGAGCTCATCCTTTTGTTCAACCCCGACAGGAAAGGGCAAAATCACTAAACTTACCAACGCATGTCACAATCGATGCAGGGAGGACACAAATTGCCCCTAGTGAGTTGCAAATTAGCTCTCTTCATTGTAGCTTTTGTTTGCTGTAAAGCTGACATGATAGATATTTGCTGTAAGCTGATTTGGTAGATATTTGGGACTTGCCTAGAGCTACTGTTTGAATCTACATTTAAGTACTGTAGTTGGGTTGTTCCACAAGTTTCATGGAGAAAAGCTAATGTTGATTGGGGTTATTGTTTTTCTAGTAAAGTGCAAAAAGTCCATTCAATTGATTCTTGCCGCGGATTTTTGCAGTTTCTTTTACTGTTTCTCATTTTACTTCTTTTCTTCAGATTCGAGGACAGTAATGGCCATAATGGGTAAGTTTGTTTCTTCTGTAATTATTTTGAACCTTGTAGTCGTACTATTATGAATGCTGTTTTGCCATGAGCCCCTTGAGATAGGATTTTGCCATGAGAAGAAATCACACAGGTGAATCTTACAGTTACAACTTACTGTCATGACAATAATTTCTCCACCGTCATACACAAGTCATATCAAGTTAGAATTTCTCTCCTAAAGTTTGTCGGACTAAAGCTTGTATATGTGCAGGGCCTGCCAACATGGTTGATGATGTAACTGGTGGACTAAAGCTTTTGTAGTGAATGCCGTCATCGATATGGCTGGGAGAATTATGGTATCTACTTGATTTGAAAACATCACTTTACCTTTTTGCTATCGTTTGTGAAGGTAATGAAAATTCTGTAAGGTTTTCATTCATTGATGGAAACGTGTTCTGTTCGAGTGGGACGATCATCTGTAGGGAAACTGAATCATTCATGTAATTTGCTACAGTGGATGATATATCTCTGGCAAGACCTTTTGGCATTTTTTGACTTTCGCATCACGAATGCAATCGTTATTTTTGCAGACCATATCTTAATCACTTGCTATTATTATGAGGTCATTAATTGTATGCAAAGCTTGTGGATGGTTCAGAGCTCAGCTTAGTTCAGTTTCTGTTTGATTGGCACCTCTGATGTG
The DNA here is from genome assembly GCA_016920895.1 of Vaccinium myrtillus. NCBI lineage: Eukaryota > Viridiplantae > Streptophyta > Magnoliopsida > Ericales > Ericaceae > Vaccinium > Vaccinium myrtillus. The sequence goes on from CM029279.1 coordinate 35,012,657, forward strand.
CAAGGTCAATTTGTTCACCTTTTCTTGCATATTGAAGGATTAGATAGAAATTTCCCGAAGGCATTAGTATAAGTGCTTAAGAAATTGGAACAAAATGTTTTTTTTTTCTCCTTCTGGTTAATGCAGAAAAGATGCAGTTCAAAAAAAAAAAAAAAAAAACGTAAGAGGAGATTATGCTGTGGTTTTAGGCAAAGCTACAATGACTGGACTCTGGCGTACAACTGGCGTGATTGCAACACAAACCCAGAGAGAGAGAGAGAGAGAGAGAGAGAGAGAGAGAGAGAGAGAGAGAGAGAGAGAGAGAGAGAGAGAAGAGAAGAAGAAGAAGAAGAAGAAGAAGAAGAAGAAGAAGAAGAAGAAGAAGAAGAAGAAGAAGAAGAATTTCAAGTTCATGGAAAAAAATGCCCTGCTGGATTCGAACCAGCGACCTAAGGATAAGCTGTGGGCCATGCAGCCAACTACAGTCCTCCGCTCTACCGAGCTAAGGTTGGCTTGCTGTTTGCAATTTTGATATCTACGCAATTTTATTCTTTTGTGCATCATCTTAAAAGAGAGCGCCAATTAGACTCATCCACTTTGACAAGTGCGTCATTCATCTCATCTCCTGTCATTTACTAGCGCTCCTCTGTGTCTGAGAAACTAAAGTTTATGTTTCAAGAAGATAAGATTTCCTTGCTAGACCCTGACCAAATTGGAATATAGCAGCAACTTTTGGAGAAGAAATTTCAGTTTGACAGGGCTATTACTTGAAAAGCTCGAGAGATGTGCTACCTATAAGTTACTCAACTATGCAATACTTGACCAAAAGACTTAAAAGAGTATCAATAGCACATTTTACTCGATACATTTGCTGTTTAACATGTGTAATCCAAACAACAAAAGCTCCACCTTTGCAACCAATCCAACGGTTTATGGAAAACATATGCAATATAGATCATCTACCATATCTAACAAGTTTAAACGGCTTGCAATCACTAGACAAGATTCAGCGAATCATCTGATAAGCCCTGTGCACAAATGGGGTTGGAAGATTACTCATTTGTAGTAGCAGCTTTTAGGGATCCGGAGTCATGAATCTGAGAGAACCCTATGACGTATCTCTCCCCTTTTCTTCCTCGGCCACTTTTTCCTTTGCCTTCTGCCCCACTTCCCCTGCAGCCTGGGCCACCCTGCTGAAAGCACCAGTTACCCACGAAGCCCCGGTTAAAACATAACGGTTCTTCATGACAGCTGATCCGGCAGTGCTAACTGTCTGCTCAGCAGCCGCAAGAGCAGACTTGGTCTTCTCAGAAACCAGAAACTTTTGGTCCATTTCCTTCACTTTGTCATTCACAATAGACGTACCCATGTTGATCTTCTCGCTAAGTCCAATCTTCTGGTCCAGAGATGCAACCTTGGCTGTCGTCGCGGTACTGAACTGGTGCTTCTCGTCAAAAGCCTTTGCTTTGTTGACTGCATCTTTGCCCAAAATAAAGCCCTTGGCCAACATACCTATCACAACATCTTCCGCCTTTTGGACGACAGACCCAGAAGAGGTTTTGTTCTCTACTGACTGCACACATTGAAGGAGTTGGTCATGTAGGGAAGTTAAACGGTTATAGCAGGTGAAATAAAACAAAATGGAGCAGATCATACATTAAGCGTTGATGAAGCAGCTGGTGGCAACTTGTAATCTGTTGCAAGAGCTATGTCAACAGGCTGATCAACGATTGTTGCTCCCTGAAGAACCACCCAAACGGCTCGGTCATATAAAACCAAACACAAAATACATAACCAATGGAAAGGTCAATGATTATATTTATAACATTAGAGCAAAAGCTAGATCTACAAATAAATAAACCACAGCCAGAATCTGTATATTGGAACTTTCTTACATGCAACTCTAGCCGTACAGAATGTAAATATTGGGACTTCAAACCATAACTTGATTAACATAACCAATGTGAGGTCCGAATCAGGCATTATATTGAAGTCCAGATTATTCAAAATGTCAGATCCAATTCTAAAGACTGACTCAAGTTATGTTCGTTTCCCAATTTAGTTTTAGTTTTGATGACATCATTATTTTCTTCATTTCTCTCTCTATCTCTCTCCACTCATTACACCTTATGACATCATCAAAACTAAACTAAACTATCTAACCAAACACAGCCAAGGATTTTCAAGGCTAATCCCTCATAGAAGAACGCAAGGTTCCAAAAAACTGAAATAGGCCTCAACGTAATGCACAACCCAGCTAAAGATCAGCAACCTAAAGAATAACCTAATGGGACTAACTAATTCAGAATTAATGAGAAGCAATATTACAAATCCTTCCATAAAAAAAAACCATATTTCAAACTAACTAACACACATAAATTGGAACAAGAAAACTATACCATAACTTCAAAGGCTTAGAGATGTGAATATACCGAAAGAAGGACCGCAGTCTCTGCGCCCTGAGGATCCTTGAAAGTAACATATGCAGTCTGAGATTGCTCATTCTCACTGCAAGAGATGTCAATGAAAATATGCCATAAAGTAAAACGTTATGAGAAAAGAGAGAAGAAGGAAAAACTGAAAGAAAGAAAGGGAGGAGAGGGTTCTGGTTTTGGTTAAGAGCTGCCATTGTATGACTACTTACTGGTTCAGGGCAGAAAGTTTTCTCTTATTAACTCAAGAAAGATGTTCCCAACAAGTTGAAGAGAACAATTCTAAAGGCACAGAGAAATTAGTTGAACAACTAACCTTCGCATTTCCACAAACTCAATTTCACCAGAAAAAGAAAAGAACTCCTTTATGTCCTGAACAGTTGCGCTTAAGGAAACACTGCTGACTTTCACTGTTATTATCTGTAATTATAAGGAACCCATCCATCCAAAAAAACCAATGGGTGTAAGAGAAGCATGACATATATTATCAATTATGCCATGTACAATTGCAAAATCCACATACTACATTTCAGAACAAATCATCTTCCATACACAAACAAGCATATCATGTCTTAGAGAAGAGTATAACTAATAGATACGTAAATACATTTATCGAAATTGGTGAAGTTTTACTTCACCCTAAGTTTCAATGAGTGTTGAATGGCAATATATATGACCCGTCAGGGCGGAGCTGCAAATTGACGAAGAAGATTACTCAAATGTCAAAATTGTTGTAAATTATCTTAAAAAATTCCACATCTAAAATTTCTTCCCTCTGCTTCGTAACAAATAACCACATGGACAGTATAAGGAAAACGCCCAAATGGAATTGAACCACAACGTTTGGATGAAAATCACCCTGTCTAGGGAAAAACGACAGAGCATAATTCAATTGCCCGAAAAGCAAACCATTAAATAAGAAAACTATTCATCGTTTTTAGACAAAGCAGCAAAAAACGAAACAAATGAGAAATTGAGATAGCTGGCTGGAATCATGGAAACTAGTGTATAAAATACTAACCGACATGGAATATAATTTGCAGAGGGTTTCACCACTTCTTTGGTTTTGTGATCCTTCCTTCTGTTCTGATCTTTTTCCTCTGTTCAAAGATGGAGTCGGTATATTTAGACGTCAAAAAAAGGAACAAATTGTGCAACAGGGATACCAGCGTTTTCACCTTAAAAAGATGGAGTCGGGTGATTCCGGTTCGCTCAAACCCACTGAAATTCATTATTGCCAAGTTATATGCATACCAATCAGACCCTTAATGATATTCAATTGAGCTAGTTTGAGATATATATTATCTACTCGACCCGCTCTTGATAAGAGCGTAAATGTGTCCATTGACGGCCCCTAATTTATTATTGTTATGCCCGTTTATTATATTATTTGAGGTTTGATACTCGTTTTTATCTATTTCAGGACTTGCGGAACAATTAAACGAGACAAGTTGATAAATTGAGAATTTCCTAGTGTGCTGATCGAATTAATTTAATTTAGAGATTGGGCCAAGCTTTGTCGATTACATGAAGCACTGAATCAAATTCTGAGATGAGAATTTGCAGCATAAACCAATATGTACTCCACGAGGTTTGCAAATTTGAGTTTACAAGTGGGGCCTAATGGTTTACTAGACCAACAAGGAATTGGGTTAGGGCCATAAAAGAAGAATAAAGAAAAAGAATTGTTTAAACTATGGTCGGCACATTATACCAAGGGGGTCCACCAATGAGTTTTAGGAAGGCAGGGGGAATTACATGAATTGCTTGGGGAGGAAGTTGGGATGAGACAAGGAGGCCAGGCCATTATAGTAAAAAGAAAGAGACAAGAAGGGTTCGACACTTTTTACCCGCAGTGCAGTAACCACACAGTGGCGGATTCCTTTTCCACGCATAACCGAAGTCGCAAGGTTGTGCAGATAACAGAGAGCTGCTGCGGCACATACCAGAGGAGGCACAGCCGTAGTATCACGATGGGAATTATGAGCAACACAAACAACCTTGTGAAGAGCACATCCACCCACGATGATCAGCTAAATCTTCCGACTGGGGTAACGAGGAAACTTTCTCCGAGTAATGTAATAGTTTAATCTCTGGGGTTTTTATTCAACAATAATTGTATGATTTTTTTTTATCGGCAACATCAACGGTGATTGCTGATGGTTATTCACACCAACCACCAAACCAATTAAAAAGCCAGAAAGAAAAAAGCTTCCGGCACTTTTTGACGACCTAGCAAATAACATGAAAAGATTAAAAGTCTAAAACAAAAACAGGCTAGGCAGGCAGAAATTAACTTAACCTTCTTACGTACTTAGCTACTCTTTTAGGATAGTATGTTACCATAATTTACCGACAGTTATGACAACAATAAATCCCAATTGTTAAAAATAGAATCACTTGGTAGCAAATACGTAGTTTGGGTGCTTGGTTAAGTTTATTTAGATTTATGATATGATTCAACTCTTTTATCAATGCTCACTCACTCACTATTCAACTTGGAAGGTGGTAATTCTGTCGCACTGATCATTTACGGGAGGCGATAGTAGCACCACCGACCGTTTGATGCAATGTGTGTGGACCTCACATCTTGAGGCACACCTTCTCCTAATGATCATTTCTAGTCTTCGTCAAGTTTATAACATTAACTTAGCCAACAAAAATAAAATTAGTGGTGGATTTCATTAGATGTGTGTTCAACCCGGCCCACTTCGATAATAGCTCATGGATGATCTCCAGTACTGGAGTTGAATTCAAAGCGGGTTTCACAGCTGGTGTGTGTCATAACGTGGGGCCAGTAGTAATACATCGCAAATTGCAAAACATTTATATGAGGTACAAGTCATCCTTCAAATCTCTCCCCTCACTGAGGATCATTTATTTACCAGAATACATCAAAGTGTTGTCATTGCATTATCAGTGCTAATAATATAAAGGACTCCCCATGAGCCATGTCTGAGAGGTCTATGAAATACAGACGAAAACCCCACTGTTTAAAGCATCGACCTCAAACTGGCCATCTAGGTGTAGAACAAAAGCATTGTTTTGCCAAGCAGTTGCCCAACATCGACCTGTACAGAACCATATTAAAGGTTGAAAACTCAACATTTTTTTCTTGTCAGAAACACAACTCAGGCCTTTGCGGTTCCACATCAATAGAGGTCTAGGATTTGGAAATTAAACAGCAAGAAGATAGTGAATCGAGTCTGTGAATGAACAAGAAGAAAACCTCATAAGGGAGACTGATGCTTCTCCAGAACAGGAAAGGGAAAAACTGCACATTCTCATAATCGAAGTAACAAGTTGGTATTTTTATGCATATCAAAGGTCAGTAGTAGTGGTAGTTGCCGTTAAACATCTTCAAAAGTCTAGGAAATGTGGGAAAACATTACAAAAGCAACAGTAAATACAAAAAGCGGTTTTTACGCAAAACCACAAGGTAAAAACTAAAAGATGATATGCTGGGCAAAATATGGTGTTGCTATGGAAACTAATCAGAACCACAGCAACACCAAAATTGATATGTTGAAAAGGACCAACAAAGAGGCAGGAAAATAACTGCCTCGAGACTCCAAATTGCAATAAAACCAGTATACTCTAATAGGATATCAGCTGGCTGCCACACAGTTATTGAGGTGGGGTGGAGATGATCATCAAGCGCTCCTCTACCCCCTCTTGAATCTGATTGTCGGACTCTGATTTCTATGTGGAACATAACATCATCAAAGTTACAGAATTAAATAGCAGGTCTAAATTTTTTAATTACCTCTAGATGACTCACAGATTACCATATAGAAGGAAAGGTCACAACATTTGGGTCTCTGATGCAAGAAATCCCATTTGTTCCGTGAGATGATTCATATGCTGGGTCTTGTCCCATCCAATTTCCCAACCTGTCAGTAGATCCTCTTCCTTGCCAATACTGCCTTCCACTTCATTAGAACCAACCTCATCTGAATTCCCAGTAAGTGGGCTCACTGAAAGAAATTGTTCCCAGAAAGAATCATTTATCCCTGGAAGGTTGGAAATCTCATCCACCATGATATTAACCTCTGTGTCAGAAGAGAGATCATTAGTTGCAACAGGCATTGCACCATTGATGAATCCAGACATCACATTCCTACATTCTGTGTTCCCAGTATCTGGTTCCCCAAAATTCAAGGCAGGGACTTCAAATGTGCTCCCTGGCAAGATTCCCCGCACTTCAGAGAAATCAAAAAGAACTTTATCTTCTGCCGAATTACTGTTAATTTCAGGAAACTGAGCTATTTTAATTGGGCCGGATGCCACGGAAGGGGAAGATTCAATGTCAGAAACTGCAACTGAGCGACAACTGTGAGCTGATCCTAACTCTGCGGACAAACAAGAATCTGAAGACATTGGTAGAACCTCTGAAAGGGTTAGTCCTGAAATTCGACTGGAAGAGCTACCCCTATCTAATGCACTGGATGGAGAAGGTAAGTTATCAATCAGGAGATTGGGGTGGTTGACTGGAGATTCCAACCTAGGAGATGCATTCAGTTTCAAGATTTGCAGCAGCATTGCTTTTGCTGCTTCATTCATTAAAGGTTGATACTTGACAACCTGTCCATCAGACGAAGTAGGGCCAAATTTGCAGAATGAATTACTTTCTTCTTCCTGGTTTGGGAGTCTCCTTTTCTTGTTAACTTTAGGATTGGACCTGTCGTTTTCATTCGGCTGTTGTACCAGCTGAGCTAGGAAGCCAGGGTTCTGCATGGCCTTTGCAAGGAATGACATGGTTTGCTTTTGCCTCTGCTCCATCACCTGAACACGCTGCCCAACAGTTTGCAACTGGTGATCGGTTGCTTGCTGCTTCTGCATCAACCTGACCAGCTCCTGCATAAGGACATTCTTATCCCTTCTTAATCTTTCAACCTCTTCCTCAAGCCCAAACTTCCCAACTTCCACACAAGACACAACTGATTTCCCCTGGACTTGAGGAACTGATTTCCCCTGGAATTGAGGAGCTTGTTGATAGCTATTTACATGGACAGGTTTCCTCCTGCTGATGATCTTCAGAAGGTGTTTCTGACCTCTAAGAAATCCTTCATTTGCAAACTCCCAATGATCAGGATCGACCTTCCTGAAACCCTGATTGATAAAGCAGAAGAGAAGAAACATAAAACAAACAAAGACGCAGTCAATTATGACAGGAAATCACATCAACAAAATTAAGAAGAGAAATATGGAAGACTTCAATCTCAACCTACCTATTGCAACTAGGGATTCTATGTATCTTGGAAGGCATGGTGTTTGTTCATGGAGTGGAGCTTGCGGTATCAAGTTCGTATTGAAAATTAATGTAATAGCTAGAAGAAGCAGGTCGAAGCTAATTGCACATACAATAGTAGCTTGGTATTATTTGAATAATCTTAAGCTAATAAGTTAGAAGCACTGACACATCACCAGGCGTCCGTGTCCGAAACGTGTGGGACATGGACATGCTCGGACAAATCCCGGACACGTGAAAATTGGTGTCCAAGTATTTAACTATTTCTTCCGGAGGCTGACACGTTTGGATACGCTTGGACACGCATTGTACACGTTTTGGAAAAAAATGCAAATTTTGAAACCTTAAAGGGGGTAAAGCTGTAATCTTTTAACTCTAAACATGAATAAAACTATAATTTAAAACTAATATTCTATTTTCTCTATCTCTTTCTTCTTCTTTCTCTGTTTCTCTTTCGCTCTTCTTCCTCGTCTCTCTCCTGTTCCCAACACTATTTCTCACTTCTTCATCTGTCTACTCAATTTCTTGAATGATTTGTCTTCAATATCAAAGGTCGCTTGTTTATTCTCAAAAAAATTTAAAGAACATAGAATCTGTTTTTGAATATATAAAAAGAGAACAAAATTTATATGCACAAATATATTATTCATTTCTTAATTCAACATATCCCCTACATGACCGTGTCCTAGTTCACGGAAAAATCACGAGTTGAGATTGTGTGGTGTGGTGTCCAGATCCAGATCCATGCTTCTTAGATCTTATGAATGCTGTGTTTTAAAAGGTTAGGCGAGGTACAGCCAAAACGCCTTGAACACTTTGGTGCAGTTTGTGAAGCGGGTCTGAGGCCCACACGTCACGGCGAACGCATGAGGTAATGTAGACACCCCAATTTGAACCTGTGAAAATCCTTGGCATTCCTGATGATGAGGAGATGCTAGAAACATCGCGACAAGGCTTGAACAAAGTCCCGAAAGGCTTAGAGTCCCTAGAACCCTTCCAAAACCTACCCAATAGACCAAAACAACACCAAAAACCCTCAACAACACCTGAGCGCTCAAGTCACAACCTGAGTGCTCAAGGTACTACTTGAGTGCTCAAGTCACAACCTTAGTGCTTGAGTCACTACCTGAGCGCTCGAGTCACCTGGGCGGGGAAATTTTTGCAGCTCTTCAAATCATGTGTAACGATGGGATTTTTGATTCTCTGGTGATATTACCCCATAAACACTCAACCTCACATGCCTAATTAGCTAATTAGACCTAAATTACTCCTAAAACCCCTACCCAACTTACAAACCCACTTTTTCACCCAAATTTCTTCTATAAAAGGAGACCCACTCCACCATTTCTCTACTCTACAGACCATCTCCCTCTCTCTCTACAGAAAACCCATTCTCCTTCATAGCTATTCACTCTCCTTCACTAATTTACTGAAAATACTTGCAACTTGTTCGGTTTGGGTCTCAAGACCCGGTTTTTAAATTAGTACTCAATTATTATCCTATTTCTTTCCCATCATTACCTCTATTTTTAATTATTATTCTCATTTTTCTCTCTATCTCTCTCTAATCATTACCCCTAATTTCCAATTATTATTTTTCATTTCTCTCTCTACTCAAAACTCAAAACCCAAAACCCAAGACTCAAACCCAAACCAAACAAGGTGTTAGTTTCTCTCACTAGAAACCCCTCCTAGACCAAGGTTTGCCTTCCGAAGACCACAAAAAATGCCCAAAATCCACGTTTTAGTTCAGTTTCAGATCATCTACCTCTGATCCAGTACCATTCCATCATCAAAAACCATACTTCAAGTCACTTTCTTCAAAGATCATCACTAAAAAACCCATAAAGCTCCGATGTTCCCCCTGCAGGTCCATAAAACACCATCAAAAACACATATTCCAGTCATGTTTCAGCCCATCCAACCCTAGTCCAGTGTCATACCATCCCCCAAAATCCATCTCTCAAGCCATATCCATCCAAAAATCATCTCAAAAGCCTTGTTTCAAGCTTCTAAAGGTTGAAATACCTTTGGATCATGTCATTTTTGTACTCCTGAGGGAGCCAACAGGTTCATAATGGTTCCTCATACCAGTTATGGCGCTATTTTGGCATCAAAAAACAAGAAAATGAGTTTTGAGCTTTAAAGTCAGTTAATGACTTGAGTGCTCCAGTGCTTTTTAGCACATCTCTCCATTTCTGTATTTCTGTTATTTATGTGTTCTGATCATGTTAGTTTTCACTCTTAATGATCACATTCATCAAAGTACACACGATTATGGTCTGATCAGTTCAAATAAAGGGGTTTAAGATGCTTTTGAAACACAAATACACCAAAAAGTTGCATTTAAACCCCTTTCTTGGTCTTGAAAGCTGTTGATCTTGCTCAAAAACATGATAAAAGGAAGCAACCGGACCTATTCTCAACAAACCAAGGCAAAAAGGAGGTCATTAAAGGAGAAATCAAGCATGCTCAGGAGAACAACTTGAGTGCTCAAGTCCACAACTTGAGCGCTCAAGTTCTTTCCCATATAGTCTGCTTTTTCGATGTTTAATCAATGCAATCTTGTTTCTAGTCTTTTATATCAACTGTTCACAGTCAGATCAACTCATTTCATGCGCTAAAATACATTTTGGAGGCTCGTTCACCATTTAAATAGAGATTTTGATACTCGTTAGCTTTCTAGAAAGGTCTTTTTAAGTCTTAAACCATGATAATCAGAAGAGAAAAAGAACATTTTTGAAAGAAGGATCAAGATCAGAAGCAAAAAAAGGTTGATGGCTTGAGAGTTCAAGTCAATGACCTGAGCACTCAAGTACCTGACCTAAGCGCTCGAGTCCTCTACTTGAGTGCTCAAGTTGGGAACAGTGAGCAGATTCCTTTTGATAAAAACGGTCTATATTTGATTTATCTTGTCCAATATGCTTTCTGTTTATGGTCATTTCATTACATTCCAGCTTATTCTTACATAGATCATCGTATAAAATCCATCCATTGGTCATATATCTCATGTAGCCATTCATGTTTAAAATTCACTTAAGACGTATAACATCACGTTTTGCATATGCCATGCATCTCACGTTATTCTATACATCTCATGCATCATAAACATTCGCTTCGAACATTTTGCACAAGCATCCACCGTAGTTTATTGTTCTTGTCATCCCCGTCCCCATATCCCTTTTTAATTGCTCAAAGTTGAAAAATAAACATTTTCTAAATCCCACAAACGCTAAGTAAAGACCGACCCTTGGGTCAAGTGAGGGGGGTGCCTTAAAACCCTTCTCCTCTCGTAACCAAGCTCCCGAACCTAAGATAATATGGTGAAGACAGAATGGTTCTAAACCTTATCCAAAATAAGGCACGAATCATTCGAGTTCGGTTCCTCGGGGGCAATCCGCTAAAACCAGGGTGGCACGAGTCATTCGAGTTCGGTTCCTCGGGGGCAATCCGCTAAAACCCGGGTGGCGACTCCGAATCGAATTCCGCGGAGGGTGTCCACAGGTAAGCCTCAATTTCATTTTTTAGATTTTGTCTTGACCATTGATTTTCAAGTGTTTACAAGTTGCCAAGTTGAGAATCTGCATAAAACAAAAGGAAATCTGTACTTCAATTCTGAACTTTGGAAGCAATGTCTTGAAAACCAGACCGGTGAGCAAACCGGAGAAGAGACCGGTCGGACGGGTCATCGGTTTCAACCACGGTCGAACCAGAGTTGAACCGTAATACCATAACTACGTGAAAAATATAATCGTAGTATAAATCTAACTAAAAATTAGAATATAAAAGCAGATAAAAGAAGATATGTATAAGTAAAAGTTTGATTTGTACATTTATCGTTATTTATTTGAAGTGGAAGAGAATAAAATGGAGTAATATTGAAGGGAGACTTTGCTGTGAGTAAAATACTCTTTGTGAGGAAAACTTGCAGTTATAAAGGCATGAGAAGGCCAAGGAAATGCTGCGTGAGCTAGCCATAGATCTTCCAGTGTACGAAGTGGGCTGCCACCAGTCTCCAATGCCAGCTTTTAGGCATTAATAATGAGGCGGCTCTAAAGTTCTTTGTTCACAGGCCAGTTCAAAAATTTATCCATTCCGGTTCAACTGACCCATTACCGGTTTACACGGTTTTGTGGTTTAACCGCCTGGTTTGACCGGTTTCCAAAGAGTAGCGGTTTTTGGGTTAGTCTGGACCAGTGCCTAGGCCGGTTCAAGCCGGTCCAGTCTAGTTTTTAAAACATTTTCTGGAAGAGAACGATGGAGGATCCTAAAATTGAGTGCTGCATTACGAGTTATTTATGGATGTTAGGTTTGTGCTATTATTTGCTGATTTGAACCTTTTTAGTGGTATCCTTAAGGATCAAAATATTTGCTTACGTTGAATATTCTACCTCTATTGCAATTGAATTTATTTTCTACAACTTGCACCTCCTTCTAATGAGGCTTGGGCCTGGCCCTGCACCTAGGCTCTAGGGGACCGTGGCCCCTCGGCGCACCTAGAGCTTTTTAAAACATAGATTTCACCTACAATGTTGTCTTGTTATATTTGCAAGCAAAGTGTTCCCCGGGACAGAGATTTAGCAAGTTGTTAACATGAAAAAATACACCTTGGTCCGAAGAAAAATAGGAGACATGAACAGGAATTCTGTCTGGGAAAATGTACTAGGTGTGATATGATAAACTTGTACAAGAACAGCTATTGAACCTGAACCATAAAAGTACCACAACTTAAAGGAAGGCTACTTAAAAAGATAAAAGAAATAAAGACATAGCAAGTTAGCAACAAAGATTAGATCAACTATGGTCTTCACAATAGTCAAATGAAAGCTGCAAAACCAAGAAAAGTTGTGCATCTGTGTTTTCTAATGAGGAATACCACTAGTTCGTGTTCAATATCTTCTGTTAAAAAATAGCACATAAGTTCCATGGACGCACCTGGCCTTTGGCTTACGGGGTTACCTGGTGGAGTTGATGTTCAGCTTGAAAATGGTATGGCACAAGGTCCATAAGACGCGCTTATAAAATTAAATTGAGTGCTAATGCTCATACAAAGTGCAAGCACAGACAAAAACCCTGACATAATCAGATAACAAAGTTCCATCAGCACAACCTCTTTATCTAATATAAGGTGACAAGCATCCTCAAGAGGTGATTCTAAATATCCAACCAATAACTTGTCACAGCAGCGGCGAATAAACATCTTGACACTCTGGCTGACTTCGACAAGGGTATAGCAGGTAACGTTCCAGTATTTTTTAGTACCACAACAGTGTTATGTCCTAAACCTTCTGGATTCCCTTCGGCTGTATTTTGATCATGAAAAAGTGGAGGGTTTTACCAAGGGAAAGAAAACACGGGGAAACCAACAAATAAATTTCAGTTCTCAATTTATTAGCTTATTGTCTTTTCCTTCACCTTTTTCCTCAATAAATCCCTCCCCAAATCCTTGATCCAAACGCATCCTTAGGAAAACCAACCTTACCCAGGAAACCCAATCCACAAAACCCCCTAGATAGACAAAGTTGGGTAAATTTTTATTAAAAAAAAAAATTCTTAGAATCAAACTGTAATTAGAGGGTTTCACTTAGAGCTGAAAACCACTTCCCCAAATTTCCAATCTATCAAGAAAGAAGTTTGACAACAGTAAATTTTTCCAGTTTAACCGAACATTTTCGGGTTGTGAGACAAAAGTTCCACTAAAACTGTACCGGATAATAAAGTTCAAGATGCGTCATGTGTTAAAAAATACGCCGAGCTACTTCATCCCTCTATCTTCAAACCTTGAAACTGGAAACAGTAAAAACCTAATTCCCTAAGCAAGTCCAATTGGATGCAATAAGAGAGTGAATAGAATCCAAAAAAGTTAAATCATGAAAAAACAAGAAGAAACAAGATTATCGGACGAGAACAAAGAAGAGAGAGAGAGAGAGAGAGAGAGAGAGAGAGAGAGAGAGAGAGAGAGGTGCTCACATAAGTATTCAACTGTCTAACGAAGCTAGAGAAGTTGTTGTGCTTGAAGTATTTAGGCAAGAGATGTCTAGAAAACTCAGGCACGTTCCAGACAGCAAAACTGTTGTTACTTTGAGTCCACGACACAATCGAATCCGTAGATGGATCGTCCACCATGTCGTATGTTTTGCTAAGAAAAGGCGGCGGAGAATTCGAAATTCCGCTCGTCACAGCTGAGCTTGGAATCATCGCCGCGGCCTGGTCTCCTCCGTCCATGTTTTGCCGCAATAGTAATACTACTAATTTAATTAAAGAAAAAGTAGAAAAATAAAAAAGAGAGGAGGGGGAGGCGAAATAGGGAAAAAGGGGAGTGGGGGTTGGCTACCGGGAGTTTCTTCTTGCCGAAGCGGTGACGAGAAGAAGAAGAAGAAGAAGAAGAGCACGCGAGACAGTCCAAGCGGTTTGATTGCGCCAGCAAGGCGCCCTCTACTTTTGACTTTTCAACTATATTCCTGTGTCGTCCTTAACTTCTATCCATTGGATTTTGAGGGTTTTTAGCGATATATACCAAAATCCGAAACAATTCATCAAAATATATTTCTTAAACTATTTTTAAATATATACCATGCCGCATGTGTGAACTGCGGCATTATACGTGGCACGCGAACCCCGTATCCAACGTGGCCGAGCCGTCCACCTAAGCAAATGCCGCAGATTCGATATGCGGCATTTGACCATAATGCCGTAGGTCAAACATGCGGCATTGAACCACCCTTTCTGAGTTCATCCCAAAGCTTGTAGAAATTGGCATTGTGAGGACCGTGAGCGTTGTGGCAGAGTTCGTGCAGCATTGTGTCCAAAACTTGAACGAAAGGGAAGAAGTCTGATTCCCTGTTTGGCCTTCGAAGCCTCAGCTTCACGTGCACACCACCTCCTACATTCAGCATTTGGGTGGTGGAGATGTGTTTATATGCTTCGTGATAGAGGGATGGGAGTTGTTTGTGTCGTTGTGTTTACAGGCTTCGTGATTGTTCATTTCATTTCTGGTTTTTTTTTTATTATTATTTGTTTGCTTGTTTTTTTTAAACTGAATTATTTGTTTATTTGTTTGCTAAATAGAGAAAAAAATCATCCCAGCTACGTTACGCCCGTTACATAGGGAAAAAACGCCGGCCACCGCAAAGAGATTTTCTGATATATACCAAAAAATGAAACAATTCAGCAAAATATACCATTTCTGAAACTATTTTTAAAAATATACCATGCTGCATGTGACGAATCTTTTTGAAGGGAGCACAACTCCCGGTCCGAGAATCGAAAATCCAAGCTGCCTTGCAAAGATATGTAGCCTGTCATATGGATCACACAAAGCCATAGCCGGTACCTATTTTCGATTGTCGGAGCACGAGATACGGTGACTTGAATAACCCTTCACGACCATCGTTACCAATAATGCCACAGATCTGTGGCATATGAACCCCGTCTTCGACGTGGCAATGGACCCCTTTTACCAAGGACCCCGTTGCCACGTCAAAGAAAAAAAAAAACCAATTCACATTGTAATTAGCGTTATGATTTTCTATAATTGTTTCTTAACTCTTGTGAAAAAATTCGGGCCATTTGTAGATTCTTTTTTTTAGTACATCACTGTAGGTTGCAAATACAAAAAGTAAACTTTAGAAGTTACCTTAATTATGAATTTATCATTTAACATGAACTGAGATTTGTCAACCAAGGGGTTGGAGGGACTTGGGAGTTTGCTCCCACCTAAAGTCTTAGCTTCGATTCTCCTTACCTCCAAACTCTTGAAGCTGGTGGGGTTATGCACGGTCGTTACCTCCAGGGCCATGGAATTAATCGAGATACTCGCAAGTTGGCCGAACATCCGATTATAAATAAAAAATAAACTGAGATTTGTTCACAAAATTTGATAACAAAATGTTTTCCAATCTTTCGCGAAGTCAAAGAGGAGTAGAAACTGTGATTAAAAAAAAAATAGATGAGTACAAACTCTGCCACAACGCTCACGGTCCTCACAATGCCAATTTCTACAAGCTTTGGGATGAACTCAGAAAGGTTGGTTCAATGCCGCATGTTTGACTTGCGGCATTATGGTCAAATGCCGCATATCGAATATGCGGCATTTGCTTAGGTGGATGGCTCGGCCACGTCGGATACGGGGTTTGCGTGCCACGTATAATGCCGCATTTCACACATGCGGCATGGCATATTTTTAAAAATAGTTTGAGAAATGGTATATTTTGATGAATTGTTTCAAATTTTGGTATATATCGGCCAAAAACCCAGATTTTGACATCTCCCAAGTTTTTAGTATGTTTTCATTTCCACCCCGATTCTTTCTTTCTGTCCACGTTACGGTAATTAGCAATCATGTGACATTTGTCACATGTGTCACATGATTGCTAATTACCGTATAACCAATTACCAAATTTCCTCATTCATTTTGTTCGAGTTAACTAAATATAATATGTTGGGTGATTGGTTGTTCGATATAGAGTTTTGAATATCGTACCATTTAGTCCGGTACAATTCGATTCTCACAATTTTGACATGAAATTTGGTACATACAGTTTCAAGTTTTGTTCGAGCTCGGCTTATTTGCTTAAGGAGCCTAAAATTCGAACTCGAGCTCGAGTTCGGATTGGTCGTAAACGAGTTGAGCCCTTAATGACCCGAGCCAGACTAATTTACTTAACGAGACTCTTTAAACAAACCGAACTTTTGCGATCTAAGCTTAGCTCATTTAGTAAACGACTTGAAACTCGAGCTTTGAGCTTGGCTCAATTAGTAAACGAGTTGAGCCTTAACAAGCTAAGCCGCGAGCAGCTCGACTCATTTGCAGCCCTATTTCCCGGCTATCTCAGCTTTTCATACTAGAGTTTCAGATGAAGAGAGAAAGAGATAACAAAAATGACATTACTCTATTGTTTCCTCTCACGCGCTGTTCTTTCATAATGACCTGGGTTTTTTTCTGATCAAATGCAGGACATGCGCTAGATATTTAGAGCATCTCCAACAGGCTCAACAAATGGAGCATGTTGGCTTTAATAGCTAGTCCAGAGCACTTTCTTCACTCCAACAGGCTAGCTATTCCACTAGCTATTTTACAGTTTTTCATTTCCACTAGCTACATGTAGCTAGCCGGCTCCCCTAGCCTCTCTTATTAGCCGAGTGGAGAGTAGTGTTGGAGTGTGGTGTGAAAAAGAGACTAGGCAAAATAGAATTAATACTTTTTTAGTATTTTTGGCTCTCTACTCTGCCTAGCAGTGTTGGAGTTGCTCTTATAGTTTTGTATAGAAGAGAGTAAAGGACAATATGACATGGGATTTGACTAATTAAAATGTAGATTTTCAAATGAAAATGCTTTCCAAGTTTTTATTTTCTTATTAAGAAGCTGAACCTTTCCTTTTCCTAACCAACTATTGTTCCATTTTATTACATATGAGATATATAATTGCGTATTTATTGCATAAAAGTTACTCAACTACTTTATATAGACATAATTTCTATCAATATAAATATTATAACGATAATTTTGAAAACGGCACCCGAAATTATTCAGGTACCGATATTATTCAGGTACCGATATTTATCGCACTAGTAAGAAATATGTGATTGTAACTGTTATGGTATTCAGAACCTTTGAACGACGTGACAGTCTTGATAGAGCTCAGCTCATAAAGTTAGCATTTGACTAGATTTTATAGAGAGGTGGATTGATCATGAAGACAAAGGAGATGAGTCATGAGAGTAAGAGGTGATTATGGTGCTTCGAAGAGTATCTTCAATGCATCTTTTTTTGGGGTAATTTTTAATGCATCTTTATATCTCCATTTTGGAAACCGAATGTGACATATTGAGAATTTATCCCATTTTTCTTTAACATTTTGTACTTTATGGAGGGAACATTGTCCGTTTTGGAGATTTGGTCTCCAAATCTCTAAAAAGAACAATAGGTCCTTAAAAAAGTACAAAAACTTGAAAAAAAATGGGGGTTAAATTATAAAAAATTTCCTTAATATGTCACATTCGGTCTCTATAATAAAAAAATAGAGATGTTTGAAAGAGGGTGTGTAGTTTGTGCAAGTAGACAATGTTTTGCTAGTGAAGAGAAACAAGGCGTAATTTGTAATGCGCCTGTAATCATTGGAATAAGATATCATTTCTAGAATCTAGAGGGCCTTAATGTAGTTCTTACGAAGAACAAGCGTGGTCACCGAAATTCCCCAACAGCCAACTTATTGGGACCCCTGGACGCGCGCTCTCTCTCTCTCTCTCTCTCTCTCTCGCTGACACGTTACGCCACTGGACGAGGTAAGAGATTTGGCTCAAGCTAGTTTGTTGTAAAGATCTCCTCTTGGTATCTGTTCTTCCCGTCGATCCAAACACCGAATTCATGTGGCATTATATAAAAGATGATTATTTACAGTAGCCATATTGTTTCTGAGAAGACCTTGAATTTTTTAATTTGAGCTTCCTTTATTTGATACAATCCTTGGAGATTCTGCTTTAAAACCGACAATGGTCATTGATGTTCTATTTTTATAAAAAGATTTACTATTTCTGCTTGTTTGAGATGGCTAGTATATACGTAATGATTATAATGTACTGTATCTCGTCTCTACGTTTTATAGATGCAGGCCGGGTAAAGAACAAAAAAGAAGAGAGTCCACAAAATAAGGAAGCAAAAACCAAAAGGAAGAAGAGTTTCAGCTTGTAATTAGTAATGTTTGTGATACATGCATACACAATTAACTACCGGCCGGCAAAACAAACTGTATTTATCAGGCAACTAAAAGTTAAATTAAGGTTTGAACTTGTTATGGACTGGTTATGTGCAAGTTCACCGTAAAGACAAGAACTATGTAGTGGTTCGGAGAGAAAAGAAAGAATTTTGTTTTCTCACTAAAAATGGTGAGAAGCAAGTTATAGGAATCTCATTTCTTTATTTTTGTCACCAAACCCTCCATCCAAATGGGTTGCTTGGCATTTTCCCCTCAGGATATGGTGTGCTTTCTCTAGCTAAAATGACTGGACCAGTGATTGAACAGAACTATAAATTACTGTTTTGGATCACTATTGCAATCAAATGTGCAATTTCTGCTATGCATGCTTGAATTGTTAAATGATAGTATTTAGCTTTATTTTACTTAAAGCTCGAGGAAAAGAACTACGGACTTCCAATTATTACTGTTGTTTGGGCTTAGATGCTGTTGTACGTACAAAATATTTCGGCATTTGCATGTACAAAAAAAATATTCAAACACCAGCTACTTGTTTTTATTTCCTAGTGAAAGCGAGAGATAACATAAGTATCACCAGCCCATATGAACGTAAGTCGTAAGCCCTTAAACCAATTGTCTTTCAACTAGTGTGCCTGCTCAATCGTCTTTCTGATTTGGGATGATTGTATGTGTGGCTTAGTTTCTCACTGTTGGTGTCACTATATAGTGTGGTTTGCAAGCACGAGGAATTAGTTGGAACTTGGAAGGAAAATTACTATACTGGTGCTTGCGCCCTTGGATTGTATTCTAATATGATTTCCCCAAGCGTAGGGTTTAGGCCGGCGGTAGCATGATAACCGGAAGTCCGGGTCGAGTCCACAGAGACCGAACGCGCTGAGCGTGAGTGTTGATTCGCGAATGATGGTTTAGCCTTTAAGCGGCAAACTTGGTTTTATAGTTTGGGGGTGAGATTCACTTAACTTCGTGAATGACGAGAGATTTGAAAAGACTAAGTAAAACAAGGCTAAGTCAAGGGGTTCACAACACCCATGCCTTAGACCGATTCGTTCTCCCCTAAGATAACCGGCTCGGGGACATCGTTAAACGACCCCGAACGGAAGATTTGGTTGATAAGCCCCCAATATTGTACATATCCGGGGCTTATCTAACTCATTTATCTCACTCACACACGCGATTTCGCGCCTTATATGTTTGATATGCGCGTCGTAGTGTTTTTGTCAAGTTACAGGTTGAACGCACGAAATAAGCGCATTTGGAGCACTTTGAGAACCGTGCCACATTACCGAGGGCCACGTGCCCCATGGCACGCTAACACCGGGCCTCACGAGCCACGACATGACGATTCGGCCGAGGCCCGGGGATGCAAAAAGTTGGTGCTTTGAAGCCGTTCTTGACGTTCACAAAAAAACCCCGGTGGGGTCGGGCTTGAACACGCACTCACAAGACCGAGGTTCACCTCCCCCGAGGGCCCCACAATGTATTCAAATGCTTTGGAAGAGGCCCGGAGACACGTAAGACCAAGGGAGTGACCAAGGGCATCATCGGACCAATAGTGGATCTATCCACTCCCAATAGTGGATCGATCCATTCAAGCCAAAAGCATGATCAGAGGATTCTGGATCGATCCACTCTCAATAGTGGATCGATCCACTCAAGGCCAACACTTCATCAGCAATAGTGGATCGATCCACTCTCGTCCAAATGACACCAGAGCATTCTGGATCGATCCACTCTCATCAGTCCGGAAGTCAATTTTCAGCCACTTTTTGGGCATTCTATTAATGGCAAGTTTTAGTTGTTGTGAGACATTTATTAGATATTATGTAGAGAGAGAAAGAGGAAGACTATATACACTCTCCTCTCTCCCCTTTCAACTTCATCTTTTATTTTCTTTCTTAGTTTTTAGGTTCTCCCCTCTCTCCTCCATTAGAGAGTTTTGGAAGCTTTATCTCTCTAGAAAACTCACGTAAGTTTCGTGTTTCGTTTAATTTCTCGTGTTTTAATGTTGTAGCTACTACTTAGATCGTTATATATATCAAGTTTATTTCCGTAAACATCATGTTCTTCATTTCTTTTACGTTTCAAGCTATGTCTTTCATTCCTATGTTTGAGTAGTCTAAATAGGCTCGGTCATGGGGTGATTAGCACTCCATGACTTAGGTTTAATTCGTTCTTCTCGCCAAGTTGCAAACACTTCTTGTTTAATAAAGTCACGGGTTCATCTTTATGTATCAAAATTTGGATTTGTTAATCTCGTTGATCACACGTAGTCAAGGGCTTGACCACTTGGAACGTGTGATGCTTCAGGCTATGTCAATCTAGATGTTTGTCTAATTGGCTCAAGAACCCTAAACTTTATCGAACACCATTTCTAGTTCAAAGAGTTAGGATCGATTTTATGTACCAAAGTCTAGGTTTGTTAATCTTTTTGATCTCTCGTAGTTAAGGGTTGATTCTACTTTTCACGTGTGATGCTTTGGGCGATGTCAACCTAGATGTTTGTCAAATAGTTACAAGAATCCTAAACTCAACAAGAGAGGAACGAATTAGCCTAAGTTATGGTTGTTAAAATCCCCTAGACTACGCCTTAGTTTAATTTGTCGTTTTTAATCTTCTGAGTCGTTCACGAAGTTAAGTGAATTCCACCACCCACAAATCACCAAAGCCAAGTTTGCCGCTTTAAGGCTAAAACCAATATTCGCGAAACAATACTCACGCTCAACGCATTCGGTCCCTGAGGACTCGACCCGGACTTCCGGATATTATGCTGCCGCCGGCCTAACCCTACGCTTGGGGAATCAATATTGGAAAACAATCCAAGGGCGCAAGCATTTTTGGCGCCGTTGCCGGGGACCCAATGGTCCGCTCCGCGTGAGTTTGCCTCGCACCACCCCACTGTAAGTATTCCGTTTCTTTTAGTATAATTTTGTTTTTGCATCTTTTATTTTAGTTTTAGTTATTATATTTTGTGATGAGCATGAGAGACCTAAAGTTCTCCCCTTTGTGTGACAATCCATTTGAAAAATGTCCTACTGCTAAAGAAATGGACACAGAGGTGGATTACTTATACTCTTTGTTAGAAAAGCAAGATGCATATGGGCCTATTTTTGAGAAATTACTGATAGTAGAATTAATTGATTTTCTTGGTGTTGATGATTTTGATTTGGTTTACCATCCATTTATAGTAGATTTTGTCAACACTTTGAAAGTTGATTTTGTTTGGGCTATGCACTTGGAGGAGCTTAAAATTCTAAAACGAATTCGGCAATTGATGTGCTCAAAGTATCTTATCTTGTGGCATGGTCGAATTCAATTCTTAACAAAGAGTTCAAAGTGGTTCGATCTTCATAGTATGATTGCTCTTCCCATTTTGTCATTGTTAGTTTCCCATTTTGCATTTTTAGCTATTCGTAGTCTTCCTTCTATCTCCCTTTTGTTTTAATTTTTAATCTTCATAAAGTCTAGGAGACTTAAATTCTATGGAGCTTGTGTAAGTTCCAGTGTTCGCCGTTTTCTAACGGCTTTTGAAGGTCCGGTATAGCCACCCGTCTCTAACTTTGAGTGTTGTGTGACTTGTTCTACGACACTTTGAGTGAGAGGGCGGGGAGAAAAGTAGTACCCGTGCGATCGCGTGAAGATCATGGTGGCTTTTCCATTTTCATTGTACATATTGTATATATTGTTCTCTGTGGAGCCCGGATAACACGGGCCGGGCGGTTCTCATATTGCTTCTCTTAGTAGGTAGTCGGGAATTAAGTCTTTTTTGCAGGGTGACCATGCTACCGTACCAGCCTTGGTGGTTTGGGCCTAATTTGGCGGCGAGTGCGGCATTCAGGAGCTCTAAGCATGGGTGCGACGAAATGTCGCGGTTGTAAGGCCTATAAAGTCATTGATGATGGTCCTGTACGACTAGCTGTGGTCCCGGAGTGGGGCCGAAGGAGGAAGCCTTGGAAGCATTGCCGATGACGAAAGGAACAATCCAAGGGCGCAAGCATTGGTTCTTAAACTCGTTTGATTAGAAATGGTGTTCCTCAAAGAGTAGGATTCTTGTGCCATTTATACAAACATTTTGATTGACATCACCCTAAGCATCACACGTGCCAAGTGGTCAAGCCCTTGGTTACGTGTGATCAACGGGATTAACAAATCCAAATTTTGATACATAAAATTAATCCTAACTCTTTGATTAACAAGCAATGTTTGCAATAAGGCGAGGAGAACGAATAAAACTAAGTCACGGGGTGCTAATCACCCCATGACCGAGCCTAAAACGACTACTCGATCATTGCTAAGGAAAACATGACTAATTTTATAAAGGAAATAAAGAACATGACATATGACTTTATAAACTGATTTTTATTGAAGATTATAAGTCTACCTACAACTTTAATACTTGAGAAAATCACAAACAACTAATAAGAACAAGAGTTTTCAAAAGAATTAGCTAGGAAAACAAGAAAATGAATTAACCGATAAAAACGGAAATAAACTAGATTTATATAAAGGTCTCAACACGTACTACAACATTAAAGAAGATGATTTACCTTGAAACTAAGTGCAAGAGCTTGAAAATCTAGAGAGAAGGTAGAGCTAAACTAAGAACAAACTAATGGAGGTAGAGAGAGAAGGTGAAAATATGAGCTTAGGAGGTGAAAATATGAGCTTAGGTAGTGATCACCCTAAAATTCTGAGGTTGGGGACCTTTTATAGGCCCCAAAAGTCGTCCAAAGTTATTACAAAAATGCCACAAGATATTTCCTGATCGGGCTCAAAAGTTGCAGAAAAATGCAGCTTCAACCGGTAGAGCAAAAAGTGTCTACCGGTTGAAAATTTTTTTGTTCCCCTTCAACCGGTTGAGCAAAAAGTGTCTACCGGTTGAAAAACCTTCTGTTCCCCTTCTACCGGTAGAGCAAAAAGTGTCTACCGGTTGAACATGTAAAAACTGAGATTTTTCTATTTCTTGATCCCTTGACCTTCCGGCTTGTCATCATGACCTCTAGGCTTCCCGAGTCTTGTTCAAAACTTCATTCATTGATTCCCGGGACTCGGTGGCGGGGTGCCATGTGGCCTCCGGTGCTCGGGCATCCGTTGGTTTAACAGTTATTTCTCCATTTTTACCCGAAACTAACAAAAAGCAACCTTGTGCTAAATCAATAGTTTAAAGCAACATAATGCGCGTGTGTGATCAAATTGAGCGGAGATAAGCCCCATTATTAACACTTTTGGGGGCTTATCAACTGGGTACCAGCTTCTACCATCCTCACTGGTGAAGCATAATGGACATAGGCTTCTTGTAATAGTCCAGTTTGCTTGGGATTGATGCAACTTTCTTCAATGGATGACTTGAAAACTGTCCACCGTTCATCCATATCCTATAGGCCTATACGACCTTCTGATTTAGAGATGCTTGAGAAAATCCACTGTGATCTATTCCCTATTAGGTTAGTTGATCCCATCTTATGCTTTCTGATGATCTGCTTTAGATGATGTGTTTGCTTCTTGTTATCTGCTTTCTACAAGAAGCATATTTTGGCTTTCACAGGTATGAGTACAAGTTCTTCCATAATGTTGTGAATGGATATGATATTGTGTCGTGGGGAGCTGTTGACCCCAGCCGATCCAATGGACAAAATGATGAACTTGTGGGATTCGTAACAACACGAATTGTTCCAGCAAAAGAGAGTGAGGTGACCCTTGAATGATTTGAAAAGAACTGATTCATTATATTAGGAATTAACTTTTCTTTATGACGGAATTGGCAATTGTAATTTATCTTTCAAAGGCTGTATTGGCTTTGCAGATAGAAGATCTTCTCAGATTTGACTTCTAAAAAACAGATCAAACCCTAATTTACATTCTAACGCTGGGAGTGGTAGAGTCTTATAGAAACCTCGGTATAGGTAAGTTTTTTTACAACTTTTATGACTCGTCTTGAAGTTTTTTCAGTCCTGTATCAATAGTTTGTTTCATAAATTTTGATTTGCAGCTTCTTCACTTGTTGGAGAGATTATCAAATATGCCTCTAGCATTCCAAGTTGCCAAGCAGTTTACCACCATGTGATTTCTCACTATAATCCTGCCCTCCATTTGTAACCAGAAAATGTCCTTCCAATGCATGCGAAGACTGCATGGTTTTTACTTCATTAATGGCCAGCATTATGATTCGTTCTTGTTTGTCTACTACCTAAATGGTGGTCAATCTCCTTGCTCTCCATTGTAAGCAATCTTTAATTGTCTCGAAGTTACTTATCAAACATGAATTCCCTCTTGTAATGGTGCAAAGTTAGACCACAGTTGTTTAAGGCTCACAGCCTTTGTAAACTTCTCCTTGTATGAGCTAAAACCATGGATGCCTAGTTCAATTCTATGAAACAGTTAAATCTCATGGGCCGGTTTTAAGGAAATTTGAATGAATTAGAAGACGCACATATCTATGTACGTACCTGGTAAAAAAAACTATGTTGAGGACAATTCCAACTTTTTCGTCGCCTTGAACAACTTCAACTCTGTCAAGAACGTTATTGGGCTGTTCTCCAAGGAGCTTGGCAAGTTGGAGAGTGCCATACAATTCCCATGCTTGGCTTGCCGGCACATTAACTTCCATCTCTTGTGAAATTGTTCCGAACATTTTTCTCCATGGTGGTGGGGCGTTCTCTAATGGGTTGGAGACAGAGCTCGTTAACTATTGGTTGTTTGGCTAGGTTGCTCTTTGAGTTAACGTGTGACACGTGTCCATAACTCCATATACACCAATCACCATAGTACCAGTTATGGTATTCCTGACTATATGATCGGGACAAGGTGAACAAGCTAGGCCCTAGAATATAATGAATGGAACTTTGGCCCCAGAACATTCCTCGAAAGGAATAAGTTAAAAAGGTGGACATCTGCATTCTTGTGCAACCTCAGACCTCAACTTTTGGTCATTGACGTTCCACGTTCGAGACTAGTATCCACATAGGGAAAGCCGTTCTTGAAGATAATCACGAGTTGTTTCAACTTTATTATGCTGCTTGAGAGAGAGAGAGAGAGAGAGAGAGAGAGAGAGAGAGAGAGAGAGAGAGAGAGAGAGAGAGAGAGAGAGAGAGAAGATTATTATTTGTTTATTTTCTATGCAAACAAAGACAAATAAAAGAGTTAATGCAAACTACTTTCACTATTTTTAACAAAAATGGATTTAATTAGACACATTTAAAGAACATTATCATGTGCTTTGGGGGCACACATTAACAAAACCCATTTTCTACCTACGGGTCCCTTGCCTAATCAATACCACAAGAAGGGCTTTCTTGTAGTCACCAGTCATTGGGATAGAGTCACTATTTTGGCAAGCAGTGCTACTATAATTAATTTTCAGAGAGAAGGCTCAGCCTCATTTATTTATTTTTTTATTTTTTTATTTTTTCACGCTGCGAAATTTAGCATTGGAAGTTGTACTTATTGATGGTTCAATTCCTATCAAATCCACGGAGACTGTGGTGTCTAACACTTGGCTACCGCTCTACATGCGATGATGATACTTCCACTCGATGTTCATGCGACAATAGTATAATACTAAAATTTGTTTTCAGTATGCTTCAACTCTACTGTATTCCCTTTAGTACTACATGTTTGATTTGAGAAAACTTTATTTCTAACCCAAAAACTTAAGTTATTAGGTGGAGAGGTCTCAACACTATATTATGTCTATCGGTTATTAGAATTGAACAATACAAATATATCAAGGCAAATGCTCTCTTTTTTAAAATTTCTTCTTTGTCTAAATGCTTGTGAATTGTGTTGATGCCGGAATTTGGGTGAACACTCTGAGAGTGTAGACACCCCAATTTAGACCGCCTATGATTCTTGAACCATGGCCTAAATGGCCTCCCTAATGGTGAAAATAAGGTAGAAATGCATTGATAAAGCTTGGAACCATGCTCTTAAGGACTTTGAAAATAAAAAAACCTTTCTGGTTAACAAAACCAATGGACGTGGGGCCACAGCCTACCAAAATGGAAACACTCCGGAAAGAATCCATGATCTGGGGGAAAGGACGGACAATCAAATAGCACTACTCATGATAATGATGCAAGACCTCCATCACCGTATCCCTCAGCCACAACCCCAACAACTAGAAATCCATGTCCAACCCCAAAGAAACCCCATCAATCAGCAACAGGTACAGTTCGGGAGGTCCATCAATAGTTGCAATAGCCACTGTTGGATCCTGCAGTAGCCGAACTCATAGCCAAAATGTCTAAGTTTGAGGAATCTGTCCGCAAGCGTGAAAAAGTCGTTACTATTGGGATTGATATGGATAACCTCTGCCTGTTTTTCTACTGCCAAACTGCCCAAATAGTTCAAGCCAATAGATTTCGAGAGTTTGATGGTATCGGTGATCCGAGGATTATTCTATAGGCGTATGTTGGGTCTCTTTCTATACAAGGTGCAGGGAAGGATGCTATGGGTCAGATGTTCCATTAGTCTCTTACTGGGCCAGCCCTACCGTGGTTCATGTTGCTAGACAATTCAAAGAAACGAAGTTGGGAGGATATTGGGAAGATATGAAAGACACTAGAATATTTAAGAAACTTCTTTTTTTGTCAAAACCATTTCAAAAAATTGTTTTTCTTTTCAAAAACTCTTTCTTTTTTTAAAAAAAAATTTTAATATTATTTTTAGAAACATTGTTGAAAAAGAGAGAAATGGGAAAAGAAAGAAGGTTTTTGTGTAATGATGGGTGTAGTTGATTGAGGAGATATGAAAGACACAAGAATATTTAAGAAACTTCTTTTTTTGTCAAAACCATTTCAAAAAACCATTTCAAAAAATTGTTTTTCTTTTCAAAAGAGTTTTTTTAAATAAATTTTTGAGAAACATTGTTGAAAAAGAAAGAAATAGGAAAAGAAAGAAGGTTTTTGTGTAATGATGGATGTAGTTGATTGAGGAGATATGAAATCCATTAAATTTGATTATGGTGAAAAAGTTGCTAACCTTAATTATGTAAAAGACCAAAATTTAATTATTGGTTAAGAAGTTGCTAATTTTAATTATCACACTGAGTATCAATGGTCAACTGACTTTAAAGATTTTTTTTTTTAGAATACATGTAATAAATTTGGTTTAATCATTTTTGAACACCTATTGTTATTAGTCTTGAACACCCAACTCAATTATGGTTGAACACCTCACCCAAAAATAATGGACGCATTGTCCACATCCTAACAAGTGCGCGTAAACTGGCCTGAAATTTTTATGTACTTTGTGTTTTGTGGATCAATATTAGATCTTTGTTCTGTTCCTTAGGGCTTTTATGGGATGTGACAAGATATTGTGACTTCACATGATATATTCATATGATATACTGCTGTACATTTCTTAAAAACTGATTGAGTATTTTTTTTTCTCAACAGTGGATATCAAATAAAAATTGTGTGAAGCTGCTTAAAAAGGGGTAGTTAATTAGCCATCCTATACAAATAAAATAGTTATGATTCCATCCTAATGGTTTTGAATAGTTATGATCCCATCCTGACTTTTAAATAATACCCAAAAGACCCTTCTACAATATTTCCTACAATAAATAAACCATTTTAGGGAACTTTTATAGTCCTGATAAACATCCTAAAAATAATTCCCATTATCTCTGTCAGTTCAAAATGTTTCCCCTTATTTCGGTCAGTTACAACCCAAGCCAATCCATCCCAAATCCCATCCTAACAAATCTCTCCCCATCCCCTGATTTCACGGCCCAAAAAATCACCCATAACCCATTCCATCATCCCATTCTCAGAGATTTCCAGAAACCCCACCATTCCAGTACCAGTGGTGGTGACAAGGCCATTGATTGAAAGTCCTGCCTGGCGGAAAACACGAAGTCGAAGGCGAGTTCATCGTCGGCCATGGCTCGTAAGTTTATTTTCCAGAACCGCAATTGTCCATGTTTTTTTATTATGATTTGATTCATCGGTTCTCTGTACAACTCCATGATAAATTTCATGGATTATTTAATGGGTATAGAAATTTAGATATTAGGAATTGAGGAATGCATGTTTACTATTTGAATTAATACCCTACTGTCCATCAAATATGATGAACTAATAAACCACCGTCGATAGACTTTTTGCTTACCCAATTTCATGGATTTTAGTAGGGAAAATTGGGCATTATTGTTTTGTTATTACTTTAAAATGGTTTATTAATATCCCATGTTTACTGTACTATTTCGCAGTCGATGTGGTAAACTAATAAATCATGATCTTTTGCAAAATAATCCTCCATATTTAAGACTTAAAAGCTTTATTACAGAAAAGTTCGAATAAACCATGTTTCACATGGATTATTGATTTACCATTGTTTATTGGTGCGAAATTATGATTTATTGACTTCGAATGTTTAATGTACAGTTTAGTGCTGAATGTGGTATGATAATAAATCATGTTCTTTTGTAAATAATCCTCCATATTTAACACCTAAAAGCTTTATTACAGAAAAGTTCGACATGCGTTATTAATTAACCATGTTTTAGGGTAGAAACCATGTTTCACATGGATTATTGATTTATCATGGTTTATGAAATTATGATGTTTAATGTACAGTGGTGAATGTGGTATGATAATAAATCATGTTAGTTGTGAAGAATAATTTTCCATGTTAGTTTTGAGTATCTGTGTTGGCCACATCCATTGCTTGTTTGGATTTTGGAAAATATGTTGTAGGTAGTCTAATTTTACAAACATTTAACGGTCTATTTCAAATTTTTTCTTTGCAGGAGTTAAAACCACCAAAGGAGTAATGGGCCCAAGGCTAAAAATAGTGAAAGAACCAAAGGTCGACAATGCCCCTGAATTAAAGGGAAAATCGATGTCCATTGTCACGAAAACATCCATCGAAATGGGCTTCATGTTCAAATAGTTTACAAATTTTAGTTCCAAAAAACTTACTACGAGAGAGGTTGAACTATAATTGTTGCACAGAAAAGAACACAAATAATGGTGATGTAAAATACCTTTTTGATACCCACGAAGTTGCTTAATGAATTGATTGATTCCAACTTGTTGATACACACGAATTGTCAAATGAATTGATTGATAGATCGAGGTTGGTTTCTGAAGTATGTGGGATCCTTTTTTTTTTTTTTTTTTTTGACATTTGTCATTCCTAATATATTACTTAGGGGAGGGGCAAATAGGACCCGATTCCGGAATGCATTGTGGAGCATTTAAGAGCTCTAAGCTAGCCACCACTTGCAAAGTATGTGGGATCTTCACTTGCTTAGGACTAGTGATTTTAAAATTCAAAATCACCTTGGGTTAAGGAAATGAAACAGCTATATTCAAAATTAAAACAAGTAAGGAAATGAAAAACTTTTTCTGATAAGAATACCGGATTTAGTGGACATTTAATGGAACCAATAAATGACGTGAAAAAACAGGATGTAAAATAGGAAGATTTTGTCCCGATTTTTTGGTGGTAAAAGTTGCCGAGAGTTAAACTCATTAATGGAAATATATACTACTAAAATACTTAAAAAGGTCACAATGGTCCAATTTTAATTTACAGGATGGAATCATAAAGATTCAAATCCCATAGGGTGACATCCTAAGGATAATATTGAAATAAGATGTCTAATTAAATTTCTCGCTTAAAAAAGGAAATAAATTAAGGAAAATGCTACAATACACACCCCTTGTTTGGGTGTGTATGATACACACCCCTACAAAAGTTACGAATTTTTTGTAGAAGTTACGATTTTTTTGTAAAAGTTACGATTTTTTTTATAAAAGTTACGAGACACACCAAAATGTTACAAATCATATTGCTGAAAAGTTACGAAAAACTAAAAAATGTTACGATTACTGATGAGGTGACACAATCTGGACCACACAATAGGTGCATATGGTACACCCAAATAAGGGGTGTGTATTGTAGCCATTTCCATAAATTAATGATTCTTCGATCAACATATCTGTATATAAATACCCATACATTTATACATATACACACACATATGCATATACGGATTCAAATATATAATACTCCTAGTTAGCATTGGTGCATGAATTAGCCCATGCTTAATTTTCTCATTTAAAAAAAAGACCATACATATATAATTTTTTGAGATAATATATATAACTGCTGGAATGCATTTATTCAAGTCAGACCCACCACCACGCGAACCACGAGGGTACCTTTGTTTATAATTCTGTGTCTATTTTTAATTTTAGTACTGTATAAAGTAGAGTACTCAGATAGAAGGAAACCAATTATAAACAATCATTTTACCAGCTGCCTGCTGCTAAAATGATTAAGAGTGATCGATCGAGACAATTACTGTGTACTAGTAGTATTAATAAAGTTGATATATATAGCTAGGGGTTGCGCGAGCATATCTATATATATTATGTGCAGTGCTACTAGCTAGTAATATAGTAAGTACTTTACGTAGAGAAGAGAGGAGGAGGAGTTGGAGATCTGCAGTAGATCGAGCAGGTGATCATCGTTCTGCTTCCAATTACTGAGCTGAATCTCCGGCCACTACTGATCATAAGGAAGGAAGGAAGGGCACCCAGACCCAGTAGTACCACACGCTACAGCTAGCTCTTTAACCATTTATTAGTATTACCAGCAGTAAGTCATGCCGCCGAAGACCAACTCACAAATCATAACTTGCAAAGGTATTAACCTAACCTACCTCCTTCCTCTTAACATATACTCCTACCTGTTTGTGTTATATGTCTACTTAATTTGACACACACACACTCTCTCTCTCTCTCTCTCTCATGTGCGTGCGCAAAGCAGCAAGCTGGTGCACATAATCAAACACGTAAAGACAACTAAGTTGCCCTGGCCGGAAAGCTCTGAAACTCTAGAGCTAGGCCTTCCCGTGTCTCTACACACAAAAAGATTCTTTAGCCTAACTAGTTGAATAAGTATATGGTTTATCTACCTATTTGGTCCTTATAAAATAGTCTATGTTTCAATTTCGTCATTGTAAATTTTTTTGATTCAATTCTACCCGCATAGTTTATAGAGCATGTCAATGTTACCCTTCTGTCAGAAAGTGGACGGAAATGTATGATTTGGCTAAAGGAAGTCTGATGTGAGTGATCAAAAAAAAAAAAAGTCTGATGTGGAACATTTTTTTTGACACTGTGGCAACAATATGGGTGGAACAAATTTGCCCCTCTCTCCCTCTCTCTCTCTTCCCCACCCCAATCAAATCCATAACCACAGGCATTGGGCGTCACTACTCACCCACTACCATAGTGCCATGACCACCATACACCAAACCCACCAAGTTCTAAACCGGCCTAGGTACTCTCCTTCATCCCTTCAAATCTCCAATCTATTAGAATAACCCAGTGGAAAACTCATCACCGATTTAGCGATTTTGGATTTTGAAGGCATGGTGGAGGTCTGGGAACATTTGGGCTATGGCTGGATTTTTCATTCATTTTTTAGATGTCTTTTCTTTTGGAATTCTATTTCTTTGTTTCAAATTTCTCTCCTTCTCTGAATTAGATGCACCCAGGTAATTGATCAATCTAATCCATCTGATTAAACACGGCAAATAGTAGAAGAAGATAAAAAACTTTTGTTGTTGATCACTTAAATGCTCAGTTGCTCTTCTTCATCCATAACTCTCCCTCGCAAAAACCACCCCTAATAAAAAAAATCAGCAAAAAGTTCGCAAATTTCCCACCCAATTGATGATCCTGTAACAACGATAGATTCTAGGTTTCTATCAAACAAAAAGATGAGCCAATGGATTTGTGGTGGTTATCAGGGTGGTGGTGGTTACGACGCTGGGTTGGAGAGGTGGACAACCTCTCTCTGATCTCCCCCAAAACATACAACCTCTCTCTCTCTCTCTCTCTCTCTCCGGGCATATTTGTAAATTTGGACGACCTCTACACACGATCATTCTTCAACACCAGCAACTACATTCCGACGCTCGTGACTTCCGTTCAATCTAAACTGGTGGGTTATCAGTTCTACAACTTTTCAAATAGGTTTCGTGATGAATCAATTAAACTTGGATAGAAGTTGGTCGGAACAATTTCTCTTTATACTGTCTTAGATGCAAGTATGGTGGACAATTTTCAACTGGGTTTGACACTAATGAAGCTTAATTTCATAACTTGAATGTTGATATTGATATTCGCATGCTTTTTCTTGGGGTTTAGAAGGTCGACTTGGTGAAATTTATCTTAGTGAGTTAAAGACAAATTTGGTGGTGATTTTATTCGTTTGTAGGTGAAATTTTTATTCTAATAGAATGGGAAGGATGGCAAACAAACAAAAAATGATGTTATCAAACATGTTTTATATTGTTTTTATTTTTATTTGTTTATAAAAAAAAAAATGTGTTACCTACCAAACATGTTTTCCGTTTTTTGTTTTCATTAAAAATAAATTTGATTCTACTTTTGAGTTTTTTTAAACAAAAACACAAAACAAAAACGTTACCAAACATCCCTACATTATTTAATCCATGAACTTATTCTTGGAGGCCATGTAGAGGCCGCAATCAATGTCTGTTTTTATATTGGACCTCACCGCATCGGCAACGTTCTTCCTCCATTGTAAGTTTATATAGGTAGTAACATGTTTAATTTGGTGGGTATTTTATGGGTTCACCTTATATGGGTTCATCAGCTTCAGCTCCTCTCAATAGCTCCAATTCAATAAAACCGCAAGACTCCCAGGCGCCCCATCTTGGTTCCAAAATAATGATTAATCGAATATTGATAAACACATAAACAAATCTTTTTTTTTTTTGTTCCTGAAAAGTAACAAATAACCACGAAAGTCTAAACGTAAACGCTAAGGCCTGAGCGATTTAGTGCATGCGTTCCATGACTGGATTGCAATCCAATGTTGAAAAGGGCTTGTGCTTTCTCAAACTTCATAAAGGTCTGCGTGCCTCTTCTGACTTTGTATCGTAGCAATTGGTGTGATCCAAAAAGGATAGAATAACACAAGTTCATCGTGCCTTATCAAAAAGGACTTTTAATTTCCCAAACGGTTTTGGAAAATGAACGTAACGAGGTAAAATAAAATCTAACTTTATTAATGAAGATTAACAAAGATGGGGAGCAAGGAAATTTAATGCTAGTCTAGACTAGGCAAACATTAAGCAAATAAGCAATAAAAATTCATGTGAGTTGAAGGATAAAACTCTGAGAAGAGTTGGGTTTATAAGCGTGAAATTGATGGTTGAAGATCCCATAATCCTCTTTTGATTCTCATATTTATAGGCCAACGAGTTCCATATCTTGGCGCCTTGATCTTGTTTCTTCCCGCCAAAAGGTTTGTTGCATGCTCAAGCCAATCCTTGTCTCATCTATCCTTGTCTCATCTATTAGCAATATCCACATATTAGATTTTTCCCTCCAAACATGAAGACCAATGGCGGAAGAGTCCATATGCTTCAGGCGTCTTATCTTCATTCCCTTCCTTTCCTAAAATTGTGGATGGCCAATGACAGAGAGTCCATATTGTAATGTCCCACATTGGGAATTCAGGAGAATTTCATATGGTATATAAGGTGACGCCACCAGCTACTGTATAACTCGAGGTTAACCTTTTGAGCCACGTGGTTAGGCTAAAAGTTAGCAGGTCAACTGAGACAGGTCGTTACATGTGGTATCAGAGCTTGCACCAATCGGAAGTGTGAGGCGGGCCTTGTCACGCCCTCAATTTTGACATAAACAGAACATATTTATTCATAGACAAGTCAACCATTTGATAAATGTACAAATCCAAAGTCCGAGATTTCTCACGAGTCAAATTCATACAACTACTATAGTTGACGGGTGCCCATGTCCCATATGATAAATGTACAAAATTTAAAGTTATTACAAATTTTCAATGAGTCAAGGAAAGAAATTTTTTATTACAAATCTAGTTAAAAGAAAATCATGACTTTACAAATAGTTTGAGTGCTCTTCATGCTATGATTTTCACAATGTCATGCACCACGAACACTCCATCGCATGCTCCTTAGTTGTACCTGAAACAGCATAAGTACAAAAACTAGATACGACGAACATGAGGTACAATATAAAGTTGACATTCACAAATAAGCCTCTAAGTGTATCATTTCATCATAGCAACAATGTAATAACTCATCACACGTTACCCACGCACATCCCTACGATACAGACTTTAGATAACTAACCATCGAACTTCCTTGAGGTTTCTTAAGGAAACTTATAAATGCGGAACAAGTCATAATGAAAGAAACGAAAAATCATAACCCACGTCCTCAGATGAACTTAGGACACAATACCCTACTTTACCGATTAGCATAATAACACTTCACGCACAAATTATTTATTTCCACACAACACAATACCCTACTTTACCGATTATCAATTCTCGTACATACATTTCTCAGCGTGATCCGTCACTACCTTACTACTCGATCATTCTCCACGTATTTCCTTGAAATACGTTCTCAACCGAGTCCATCCCTCACACAAAATCATCATTAACATCCCGCAAGGTTCACTTTAACTAAATAACCGTTTACTTCCTTTATTTCCAATCACTCCATTAATCACTATTTCATTTTCATTAATTTACTCTAGTATAATCAATTATCCTCTTTTGAGTTGCATGAAACATGTTTGTTGACTCAAGCTAAATCAATAGTATACATTCAACTACTATTCACAATATAGTATACACCACAAGTCCAAGGACTCCACAAGTATTCATAATTCACACACCGGTCTAAGTACTTCCTATGCGTCCACGTGTCTCTCTGTATCCCTTGAGTACACACGTGTACTGCAAGTTCCCATGTGCCCAACAAATAGCTACCATGCCCCACAAGTGCCCAAGTATCCTACGTGTATTCAACAAATATTCCTCATACCCACAAGCATCCATATGTTCCTCAAATGTCCTACTAGCGTTTACGAATCCAACAAGTACTCAACAAATACTTCCGTAACCCACAAGTTTCCAAGTGTCTTTCAAATCTTCCACAAGTATCCACATGTCCCGCGAATGTCCCACTAGCATTTACAAATTTCACAAGTACCCAACAAATACTTCTTCAACCTACAAGTGTCCAAGTGTCTTTCATGTGTTCATGTGTTCATGTGTCCCATTATCCAATTTGGATACATCCTCTCATGCTAAACAATATGAGACCAAGCATAGTAATCATCACGCTCATAGGTTGTCAACGATACGTGGTTGGACTAAACATTAAGATCCAAAAAAGTTTTGGAGTGCCAACAATGGTTATTTCAAGTATACGGTCAAATAATCTCATCGGAAGCCAAGGGATACCAAACAAGCCACCAAATCAACAATACGATCAATAAATGAGGTTTTAAGTGAACAAGATATTGAAGGAAGGCCCAAGGAAACCGAAAGCCGAAACAGGACTCAAAGCAAATTCGGACATCCAGAGTCATCTGGTATCGATACCCCTGGATATCGATAACAACTACACAACAGAAAAACAGAACCCGCTGGTATCGATACCAGGTTGCTTCTTGCGAAATTTTGACAGATTTTCAGATTTAAGGGGATTTCAACCCAATCAAGAAAAACTTGAAATTTATCAACAATATGCATCAAAACACTACACATACATTAGAGAGTGCAGAAAAGAAACCCTACCTCTTGGATCTAGACCTCCTCCAAACCTTGAGCTCAAAACCCTAGCTCTCCACTTTGCGTTTCACCAAAAATCAGTCAATTCCAAGTGATTACCCACAAAACCAAGCTCCAAAAGGTGAGAACGCGTAGTCTAGAGCGTGGATCTTCAAGGGTAGTGTGGATGTTGAGTGTTAATGGTGAATTGTGGGAGAGGGTTAAAGAAAAACAAGAGGGATGAGAAAAGAGAGAGCCGGCTGATATTGGGAGGGGGAGGAGAAAATGATTCTCTCTCTCTCTACGTCTTCCTATTTATACTCCCACAACCCTAATCACACCACAGACCCCTCAAGTTACTAATGTGCTACCAAAAGGTCCTAAACTAAACTATTTTCCACATTGGCCCACGTCCCAACATTTAAAATAATTCCCCAATGTTCCAATTTTAAATCGAAAAATCTTAGGTCGGGTGGGCCCGACAAGGGAGGAGCTTGAGGTGCTTGTCATGCTTGGGTGGTCCCAGTTGAGGGAGGAGCTTGTCGTGCTTAGGCGGGTCTTGTCTCACATCGTTTGGTGGGTGGAAGTGATGGACCATGGGGCGCAACAAGGACGTTGTGATCCTAATTGGGGGAGATTGTAATGTCCCACATCGGGAATTCAGGAGAATTTCATATGGTATATAAGGTGACGCCACCAACTACCGTATAACTTGAGGTTAACCTTTTAAGCCACGTGATTAGGCTAAGAGTTAGCAGGTCAGCTGAGGCGGGTCGTTATAAGGCCTTGGCCATCTCTATCTCTTCGTGTGTATATAGGAAAAAGAGGTGGGAAACACTTGCTACCGTATTCCCTAATTTTGTGGGAAGTTAAAGATAAGATTTCTCAAGACGCCAAATTTGGGTGTAAACAGTTTTATAAAGTGGACTATCTAAGTTTATCTCCTTTTATGACAGTCCATTTTATAAGATAAAACAGGATTTGTAAATGTGTCTAGCAATATTCGATAAGCTGATTTTTGGCATAGATGTTCTTCTCTGTGCGACGTATAAGATGAACAATTCATATCATTATTTTAGACCCAATGTGGGGCCCACGCACGGACGTCTTGAGGGTCTGGAGGTATTGAGAGGAGCTGATACCGGCCGTATTCCATACGTATAGATATTTATCATGCAAATGAAATGATGCAGCGGCAGTATGTTGGGGAGAAGGAGAGGAAGTGAAGGTGGAAGAGATACAAGTGGATCCCCCAAAATCAGGTGAAGTAAGAGTTAAGATGCTTTGTGCCAGTCTTTGCCACACCGACGTCTTATGCTGCAAAGGCTTTCCAGTTGTTAGTATCCTTCCTTCCTTGTTGCTTTTAAATTCACATTTTGCCCTCATTTTTATGCACTAATTTTCCCTGTTTTTTCGTTGAAAATATTTTCCAGCCTTTGTTCCCTCGAGTTCTGGGGCATGAAGGTGTTGGGTAAGTTCTTTCTTTCTCTCTAACCAGAAGTACTCTATAGAACACTCTTATTAGGTCATGCAACAATTTTGTCTTATGACCAGTGGCACCGTATGGACACTAGATACGTACGATATGACCAAAAAAATATTGCATGGCTTGGCAGGATAGTGGAGAGCATTGGGGAAGGAGTGACAGATCTAGGAGAAGGAGATATTGTGGTCCCAACCTACTTAGGAGAGTGCAGATTGTGTGAGAACTGTATGTCGGGAAAGACCAATTTGTGCCAGACCTACCCTCTCCAAGCTTTCACTGGTCTATTGCCTGACGCCAGCTCCAGGATGTCGATTAACAATGGAGGAGGAGAAGGAGGAGGAAGAGGTGGTGGTGGTGGTCAAATTATGCTGTACCACTTCTTGAGCTGCTCCACATGGTCCGAATACACAGTTATCGACGCCCACTATGTTGTTAAGATTGACCCCAGGATACCTCTCCCACACGCCAGCTTTCTTTCCTGCGGATTCGCCACCGGATTTGGGGCAGCCTGGAAGGAAGCTAAGGTTCGAAAGGGTAATACCGTTGCTGTTTTGGGTCTCGGTGCTGTTGGACTCGGAGTACGTACACATATACAGTACACATTGACACACACACACAGCCCTCTCTAGCTCTCGAATGTATGTATTTCATTTAATTCATCTCTCTGTCCCTCTCTCTCAAATGCAATGAAGGTGATGGAAGGAGCTCGGATGCAAGGAGCAACCAGAATAATTGGAGTGGACATAAATGACACAAAACGCGAAAAAGGCATGGCCTTTGGGATGACTGATTTCATAAATCCACGAGATTCGGATAAATCTATTTCAGAATTGGTGATGGAGGTGACAGGAGGACTGGGTGTGGACTACTCTTTTGAATGCACTGGAGTCGCCGCCTTGGTCAATCAGAGTATCGAGTCCACAAAAATCGTATGTATACACACATTCCCTAATTCATGTCTAAATACGACCAATACAACAACCCCTGCATTGTTACACCCAATCCAACTACATAAAACAACAATTGCAGCTACCTACCTACTAATGATCTAGTAGAGCGATCGAGCTGTTTTCTACCACTAGCTATTAACCTTTTGTTCTTTTTAATTACAGTACTTTTGTATGACAATAAATACACCTTAAAAATGCTTCTTATTGGTGGTAATTAATAACGAATCAGGGGGTAGGGATGGCAATATTGCTTGGGGCAGGAACTCAGAAAACAGTGGAGATCAACTTTTTCCCCCTGCTTGGAGGAAGGGGACTCAAGTATTCTGTTTTTGGTGGGATTAAAGTCC
This sequence comes from Vaccinium myrtillus, assembly GCA_016920895.1. Lineage (NCBI taxonomy): Eukaryota > Viridiplantae > Streptophyta > Magnoliopsida > Ericales > Ericaceae > Vaccinium > Vaccinium myrtillus. The sequence goes on from CM029279.1 coordinate 35,051,418, forward strand.
AGTCAGACCTTCCCTTTATAGTTGACAAGTGCATAAACAAGGTACGTACATTTCCCTTTTAGCAATCACCCAGCTGGGTTGTTTTTGTGTGTGTGTATCTCACAAACTAGTACTGTACAACGCAAACAGAAGAAGATAAAGAAACTGGACCGGTCATCTCTCTCTCTCTCTCTCTTGCAGGAAATCGAGAAAATTGATGAACTCTTGACACATGAAGTTGAACTCAAAGATATAAACAGAGCTTTTGAGCTGCTGAAGAAACCAGACTGCCTTAAAGTTCTGATCAACTTTTAAACTTCATTCATCATCTCCCCAGGATTTTAGAAATTTATCTATGCATTTGTGTCTGTCAGATTGTGTGTAATCTTGAATAAAGGTGTTTTCTTTCTGCATGATTTATGTAGTACTTGTCACAGGGATAGTGACTCTTCTTTTTATTCTAATGTTCAAGTTTTCCCTTCAAACGAACTTCAATTTCTTCAGGTTTGCATAAGGTTGTTACCCGGCAGGTCTAGTGGTAGACGACGCAAATTAATGACGTCTTTTCTATTCACATGATTGTTTTGACTCACTGCAGATCAAATAGGAGGAGAGTGATAATATGATTGAGAGAAAGTGGAGTTTGTAAAGAAGTGAAGAGAGAGAGAAATTGTAGCTATGGATAGAGAAAGGGAAGAACAACCGAATAGAGGGTAAAAATGACCATTGAGTGTCTATTTTGATACACCATCTTACCATGAGCGGTAGTTATTTACTCGGGCTCCACTTTCTACCAAGCGCAAAACATATGCCATTCGTTGGGACACAGTTACCCAATCGAAATACGGAAATAATACTCAGGAGGCCTGGTATTCACCCATCCCTTGAGACCAACAAAAGGCAAAAGCGTCTGCTTTAGGGCATCCTCATCAGCCACTATAAAACACTGTTTTGGACAAATTGTTGAGCCAAACCCCCCAAAACCCCCCAAAAATCAGCCTCTCTATTTTCCCTCAACAAATTGTTTTTGCTACAGTACCGTTACATCCCAGGCGAGTCACTGTTCACGGACCAAATAATTTTTTATCATTTTCGGTTGCAGTGGCGTCAGAAGCAGCAATGGCTACAGTACCGCTACAGTACCGTTAATGGCTGAAGGTGCACCTTCTCTCTGATAGATGGCTGACGCGTGGAGACCTTCCGATTTGTTTAATACAAAGGTGCACCTTCTCTCTGACAGTGTACAACTCCCAACGTGGGAGTTTAGTTTTTTAGGAGAAATTTTTTTTTTTATTAGATTTGAGGGGAGTAGTTTAATATAGTAAAGTTTGGATAGAGAGTCTGATTTTTTGAGTTTTTGATAAAGTGACTTGCTAAATTGTAAAAGGTGTTTTTGTGGTTTAATTTGGTCCAAAATTTGTTGATCCTGATGAGGATGCTCTTACACCACCTTTCTTGGCTGGGAATTGGGATCCTCGCCCATTTGGTTATTTCAAGCTCAGCACAAACGGCGCTCGACGGCCTCATTAGGAATCATGAATGCAAATAGGTGGTGGGCTTACATAGAAACATTGGTGCAACCAAAGACCTGCACGGCAACCGCGGTCTCTGATTGCAGGTTCCTCCTTTTCAATTGAAGCTAAAGTCAACCATGTTCACCGGGAAGGCAACAAATATTCACACATGATGGTCAAGACCTGCTGTGATGAGCAGTCTCTAGATCTTTTTAATTCTATGCCTAGTTTTATTTCCAATCAAGTGTGTGATGAGTTGATGACTCTCATGAGGTGAAAGCTCCCTACTAATATGTCTTGCTTTATAGTTTGATGCATTTCCATTCCACCAAACCGAATTCCTCAGACTATACTCAAGAAAGGAAATGGTAATTCCACTTAGTCTGTACCATGGAGTAATAATTAAAGTGGAAGTAGCAATTTCGATCTATAAAAATGTTAAATACCAAACCGAGCTTTAAATGCCCATTAATTAGGGTCAGCTACATGAATCATATTTTTCCATTGAGCTCTATCAAGGCTACATGTTCACTGATATTTAGAGTATTCATATCCTTGCAGACTATAGCATCCAATGTCAATCTAGATCTTCATCTCCTCGTAGCGTTACTACCTAAATCTATTTTATTTACTCTCCTAACTACTACATCTACAAGTCTATGGTAGAAATGTCCAAACCACCTTAATTTATTTTCCAGCAACTTCTCCTCTATAGGTGCTACACCCACCATCTCACGAACAATTTCATTTATAATCCTATCTTTTCTAGACTTACCACACACACATCTCAACGTTCTCATCTCAATTACACTCATCTTACTCACTTGTTGTTTCTTAGTAGGTCAACATTCCAAAAAATGTTAAACAACTAATAAAATGTTACTCCTATTTAATACTGTAATCAACATTAATGATTATTGAAATCAAACGAACTAAAATAATGGGCAAAGTTAAAGGAAACAAAATATGACAACAATAACAAAGGCCACAGATGCATGGAGTTGAAAGTGATAAATGCATGAAATTTTGAAGCGCTAATCAAACAAAACAGCCCAACTGAAATATGTGACATGACTTGATATTAAAAGAATCCAAAACAAACTGAACTTTAGTGCCAACATAATGTCATCAACCTTAGGTGCACACAGCTATGGGATGTTGATTGAATTTTCCCTGAACCAAGTACAATCTCATGCGATTAATTGAAAAAAGAAGAGGAAACAGTACTATCTTGACTACTTGAAATGAAACATGGAAACTTTTGTTTTAACATTGTGCAACAAACAGAAGCAGGTCTTATGCGATTAATTCATCGGCATCACTTTCAACTGGTATAGGAGGCATTTTCTTGACGCCTCTCAACCGTGAATACACGTTGTCAATAGCAGAATTGAGTTGGCCAATTTTTTCATTCAGGGTGTGCCGGGTCTTCTGCATTTCAGGAAAAGGGAGAATAAGAATGATGAATGTCGCAGAGTAATTCATATAATATTCAGGAGATTCGTGGAAAGTCAATAACACATCTCACCTCTAAACCACCTTCATCATGATCATAATAACCTTCATACATTGGTCCCTTTGGCTTCAGGAAACCATTATCGCCTTCATTTCGCAGTGCTTTCCTGATCTAAAAACACAGACGCACAGAACAAGAAAGAGATGAGCATCACCAGCTAGCCGAATAATTTTCCAATGGACTTGAGAGATAGTACTAAAAGATGCATAGATGACAGTAATTTCGAAACTAGGGGATTCTGTAGTGACAACTGAAAGAGACACAAAGATGAAACTGAAGCATTCCTGAGTCATCCACCAGGGCAGTCTAGTTTCAGAAGCTAATAAAGTACAAAGTTGCAACAACTACACCTACATCTTCTTGACAGGTGAAGCTAGGATTAAATCTCTAGCAGGGTCATTTCCCATCACATGATTACATAACTGATTGCGAAGAAACAATGCTTTGGCTTGTAGATTCACCCATTGAAGTGCCAAACCTGTATGCTACTTCATACTAAAAGCTGCAGCACGTTAGCACCAGAGAAAACACACTAAAAAGCTTAATTGAAGCAGTGTAAACACCTTTGGAGCAAAGATGTATGCTGCACTTCCAAACAATGCACCTCCCAAAAGGAAACCCGCAACAAAGTCACCTTCTCCGCCTGTACGATCACTGCATGTGACAAAGGAATGCTGGCAAATAAATAAAGCCTTTTTACATTACAGGACACTGTAATCAAGAGAGAAGGAACGAACAGTACGAAATAGTGCAAATGAAAACAAGTTAAACAACACAGCCAATGTTGGAAACAAGGCCTGCCCGCATTTCACCATAACAACCTTAACAAGCTGCAACCACGTCTTTTTTTTGAATAATCAGGAATTTCATTCAAGAAAGCCGATCAGCATTTCCAAGGGGATTTCGTCACAAAAAATGGGAAGAACCCAAACCACAATACCCTAGACGCGAGCCTCGTGCTCTATGTGAAAACTTTATGTCCAACCCAAAATCAATTAGCAATGAGCGGAGAGATCCCTCCTACTAGTAAGTGATATAGGACCAGGGTCGGCCCCCAATATTTGGGTTGCCCAAGCCTGACCCCAAGCTTGGTTGCCCAACTACTAATAAGTCATAAATAAATAAAATGGCATACAAGTCAAAAAAACAAAAAACAATATCAATGTTACATTGTGCATTTTGCTTGAATTACACCACACAAAAAAAAAAAACACATTCAAAGTGTAACCCCATTTATAGTGCTTTATGATTGGCACGATCCGATTCAAAGAAAACTTCTCCATCCATTTTTTTAAAGCAAATTCTTCAATAGAGTCATCGTACTTTAACTTCTAAGACCTCATTTTCAATTGAGATGATAGCCAATTCACTTAATCTTTCTTGTAAAATGGTAGTGCAAAAGTAAATTTTTGTCAACTTCAACTCAGAAAAATTCCTCTCCGCTGACGCAACTGTAACCGACAATGTTGGCTCTAATATTTTAGGGGCCCAAAGCAAACTCCCAAATATTGGGCAGCCTACATTTTCAAGAGTTCTTTTAAAAAAAAGTTTAAAATACAAGAATTCAAACTAAAAGGATACAACCATAAAGAGAGACTTAAAGAGGCTAAAGTAAGAAAAAGAGGGGCCTGGGGATTGAACCCCGCCCATGGGAAACTTTAGAGTATCCAGTGACCATGAAACCAAGCCAATGCTATGTATTATTTCTGGAAACTTTACTATAATAATATTGATGAAGCAGTTTCCGGCGCAGCCCGATGGATGACCTGCAAAACAGAATGAGACTATGGACACCAGTGTGGCGTTTGCCAACACCCCTCCGATGCCTAAGTCAGTTGGTGGATCGTATAATTTAGTGGATTGTAACTTATTGATTCTGGTGTTGGAATCACTTACCTCCATTCGGATTACGTTAGTGACTTTATAGGCATGGAAGTGATGGAGTCCTCGTAGGACTCGGAGTCTTTAGTTCCCAAACTGATCGTGCCTATCCTTTCCAGTCTCCTTGCATGCCAGGTCTCTTAGCTTGATAGGAGTTTAACCCTTATTACATCTTGGAACTAACTGGATAAGGCTCACGCCAATCATGGCTTATCATCGTAACTGACTCCTTGGAGCCCTGTCCGCGTAGGACTCTGCACGACAAGCTTATCGCTAGGACCGAGCTCTTATTGCAGGTCCCGACCTGAATGAGGTCATTCCCAGCTTGCTGACATCATCCGTGGATGACCTACGACTAGGCCGACCTCAAGGTCAGGTCGGATCATCACCCAAGGTGTGTGACCTGCCTTGTCATTTGCTTACCGACCTTACTGAGAGAGCTAGGCTTAATCCGAGCTGCCCTAGAGGTCAGTTCTTCCTTATCAAATATATATCCTGATTTTATTTTTTTTCAACTTTTTGTTGCCCAAGCCCGGGGGCTTCCTGGGCTTACCCCTAGGCTGGCCGTGTGTGAGACTAATCTCTAACAACCCCTTTCACGTCCAGCCACATTTAGATCTATCGCGTGTAGTCACTTAGTGGGTCTATCATCGTTGAGTGTGGGCTTTCTCAATTTAATTTGAGATGGAATGGCTTGCTCTAATACCATGGGGAAACTTTATATCCAACCCATAACCACTTAGCAATGAGTGGAGAAGTCTCTCATTCTATTAAGTGATATCTCATTCCATACCCAGAAACCCAAGCAATATGGGACTAATCTCTGACACTCTATTAACACCACTGCTAAGCAGACCGAGCTTGAGTTTGGGGCTAGTGTCAGCAAAGGTGAGGCAGTAGAGGACCCAAAGAATGGAAAGCTCGACCAAAAAAATTACAGCAGAAATGAAATCCACAAAGTTTATGAAGGAACACAACCTCTAAGGGATGCAAAAGCTCCACAAAAGGAGTGGCCACAAAGGGAGGAGAAAAAAAACAAAAAACAACTAAACAGAAAATGGAAATGAAAATGAAAACCTCTCCTTATTCAGTCTTTGCTACTTTTGTCCTCTGATCCAACTCTGAAATCACCAGAGCTGAAACATTGTCATCGTAGTTGACACTGAGGACGCTGAATGTGACTCTTTTAGTGCAACCACATCTTGACCAACCCATATAAGGTTTCTCCCAATCTACCAACGTAGCCAATGCTTCATAAAATCACCTCTTTCAATAACCAATTCTAGCACCAGAGGTTTTCTCAATGGCACAACAGATCCTAAAGAGATATAAAGGTAAGTTGACCTTTGCCTTGATCTCAGCTAATACCAACTTTGATCTTAAACTCGGACAGTTAAAAATATAAAATGCTCTATGGGCCAGTACAGAGGACCTTCAAATTTGAATGCATCATGCACAATACCAAATAGCATATCAATCCGAAACTCCAACATCTTCAATGAAAAAAACATAAGAACTACGAGACAACTTTAGCATCTTTCTCCTTGTAATGTGATGCAGATGGGATTTTAGAAAAATACTGTAGCATTTTATTAGGATTTCTCGTTTTAGGTAAAAAAAAAATCTTGTGAATTAGGATAGCTAGCATAAAATCTAGTTTCCGGATTGAGTTAATAGAATTTCCTATTTTAATTGTTGATTGGTTAAAGAAGTAGTTTCTTTGTTTAATTTTCCTTTCTAGTATTTCTAGATCAGGTAGTTTTTATTATAAATAAGGTTGCGAACCTTATGGCAAAGAGGTTGTTTATGATCGATTAATGAAAATTTGAGAAGTTTTCTCCATATCGTTTGTTCATAGAGAGAGTATCTCTAGTTTAGACTTGTTCGTGATTCTCCTTGTGCGTTCTTCCTTTTCAACACGCTTCCATGCATCAAAATGTCACTCTCAGGTTTCCTTCAAATGACAGAACTTAAGATTCCTTATGTTAACTCTCAAATGGGTACCGTTTACCCAGTTTTCGAATAAATCCATTCAAAAATATTTTTTTTTAAATAAAGTGCTATATGTAAAAACTGTTGAGGCATTCAAGTTCAAGGGGACATCCAAAGAGGCCTGAACCCCTAACTTTGTTTCTTCAACTCTCCTAAAATGACTTCCTGGGCAAAGAGGGTGATTTAAGTTGCCCCAACTCCCAATCAATGTCCCCATGGGCAAAATGAAAAAATAACACAGAAGCAAACAGTCTATTGCATAAATCAACCATCACATCACATTCAATAGTGTTTGATTTGACTTGTTTGAACACCTAGTGTCCTAACAAGATATGTCGTGTGTCCAAATCACTTCATCCTCATTTGTTCCCGTTTGCTTTTGTTTCTCTCAATGTCTGGATGATTGTATCTCCCCCTTGTTCATGGGAGGGAAGGTGATAGAGAGCTTAATATGAACTGGTTAGCTAAGTTCCTAAGCACTTCAGCTTTTTGAACTAGTGTTGTGTCTGTTGGCCTAACTCTACTTTTCCCCAGAAAATTTCAGAGCATAATCCACTTGCCGTTTCCTAGTCTAGCTTATCATTACCAAGACCCGATCTTGAGGCGTGGTGCCTACCTCAATTAAAGTTTAACACCAAAACTAGAGGTGATAATATAGAGAAGTGAGGAACAAAGTATCATAAAAAAAACTAAGTTTAATTAACAATTACCGATTTAGGACTATTCATTTCCATGTGTTGTTTTCGGCAAGCATACAAACACTTTCCGGAACCATTCCAAAAATGTTTCGTAAACATTTCGAAGGAGATAAAAGGGAAGTGAAAGCACGAGAAATATTTAGAAACATGACCTAAAAACCAAGTGCATAACATTCTGACAATTGATACTAAACATTGTTAGACTAATAAGTTGATTCACTAATTCGCCAAAATAAAAAAATATAAAAGTAAAAAAAAAAAAAAAAACTTCTTGCGAAACGACAATTGTCAAGTATATTGTCCAATAAATTTCAAATCTGTGCTGACACAAGTTTTGTTTTGCATGGAAACAAAAAGGAAATTTTGTTCCTTGCCAACCCCCCTAACCGTACAATCACTTCAAATCAGTACTCAGTCATGAAGAATGCAAGCATAATATACTTCAAACTTCAAAGCAAAAGTTACTCAAGCAAGTCGAATTGTCTATTACTCTATATGTCAAGTCAAAGTTATCTTGTTTCAGCTAGCCTAGTAATTCCACTTAAAAGAAGCGTGCAACAAGCCACACCCCAACAGTTTGAATCATAAGGAATAACACGATCCATAGCCACATTCTGTTGACTTTAGCTTTCTTTTGTTTACTGGTGGCACCCCCTTGTTGTACACCCTTTCTTTTTGTATAATGTTCCACCCCCTTCATGCCTTTTGCAGTAAAGTTCCTTTGTTGTAAATTTTATTTAAGAACGAAACAAGATGTAAATAATTGATCTCTCTGCCTGGTCATTGGAGAGCCCATCCTGCTAACCGATACTGGAACAAACAAAGCATGAAACCACAACTGAATGGCAGGTGCTCTAAGTATCACACCTCACAAAAGAATAAGTGGCCAAATCTATAACGTAAAGCATTCAATTGCTGTAAGGAACAGTACTCGACTGCTCATGAAAATATTCCACATATACCTTCACTGCAAGAGCTATTGAATATGTCAGAAAAAATACTAGAAAGTAGAAAGTCCACAGCAAAGTGTGACCCAGCAACTGTAAATGCTTACTACCACTGCTTGATGAGATAACTCCAAACAACATAAAAGAAATATCTTCCATCCTGTACAGATCGTAATTCTCACAGTAAAAGCAAAGTATTTTCACAAAAAAATTGAGACACAAAGCTTCATACTTGTATTTCGCACGGATTGATAGGTTTGTGATTTGTGGTTGATTTGATTTCCTTTGACGTGTCAATCTCGGTGAATTACGTAGTGAATTGCTCTTTGAGGACCACAGCTCATGTGATTTGAGAAGGGAACCACCTATAATAGCATTGAAACAATTATCGTTATAAGCTACACACACGAGACAATGAATAACAACATAGAGACCATCTCAGTAAAAGAATTCTCAAAAATAACAACAAATTTAATTTGCTTGCCAAGTATCATCTGCAACTTGATTTTACTAGAGTTCATAATTGCCACAAAAAGATATCACATGCTTGTGCTAACTAACAGAGTATAACAAACGACAGTGAAAGATACAACTACTATGATGGAGACCAAGTAGGAGTTAGGCACACCTATGCTTGGAAGGATGAGAACCCCTCAATTTTGCAAGTCTAACTTACTCGTGAAGCTGTTTGCATTCCTCGTTCATGAACAAACCGTCGGAGTCAATTTTTTGCTCATTTTTGTCTCTCTCTTACCACACTGTCATCATCGTGCCTTGTGGACATAAACAATAGAAGTACCAATCGAGCACAAATGGGAACAATAAAACCGAAAAGGGCAGCTGCGAAAAATGTTGTTCATGTTTTACACGATCTTTTTCGCAGAGGCGAAATTAGCCTTCAACAAATAAGATGGTTTGCAATGGCCGAGACGGGATCTCTCGGAATCGGGATCTGAACCATAAAAAAGAAGGAAAACCCAAAAGAAACGAAGTGCGAGAGAGCTTTGATTCGTTTCCAAATTATGACATATCGAGAAACAATAGGAATTAACAAATTCGTCCCAAGTGAGGAAAACTAACAATACCTGGGATGGAAACAGAAGCGATGCTGGACGTTGCCATGGTTAACAGCAAGCTAGAGAGAGGGGGATAGCAGAGAAGCTCTGAGTATTATACAAAAGGGTTAGTAACTGGAGTATATATTAATGGAGTAGAGTGTATTTTGCTTTGGATGATCCGCCTCTCCACGGATAGATCGCTCCTTTCTTTTCCCCCCCAATTAGGTTTATCTCTCCTACTGTATTTTATTTGGTGTCGTTCTTTTTTAACACCGTTGGAAGTTGGAGAGGACGGAGTAGTATTTGGCACCGGGGTTTCTCCGCCCTACGTTTTACAGTAGGAGTATTTCGCCGGAGTACAATTATTTTTTTGCTTATTCACTTTTTATTTGGTAAAGTACATATTTATACCAGGCGCATTTCGGTGTACCATTTCGAATTTGTCGCCATAGTTGAATGTATTGGCTTCAACTACTGGAATATTACATGTTTATAATAATTTTTATTCAAAATTTTCTAGTTTTGTTAAGAATAAGCTTTTCGTACCGAATGATGATGATTATTGTTCTGCAATTTGCAATTGCTCTGTTGAAACGAATAATGATGTTTAGATTATTAGATCGGACGATTAGGTTCACTGGATTACGATACGTACGAAAATATCGCACAAACGATGTTAAGTAAAGGAAAATTTGAAATGATTAAAGTGGAGATCTAGGGAGACTATCCTGCAAAGTTTCGGTGTTATGATGGTGGTCAACCAAATGGATTATGGTGGTTATGAGTTGAAATGAATGGCTACGACATCGCGTGATTATTTCTTGTGAATTTAGGCGATAAAAGGTGGTGCGGTAATGGTCTATATACTCCAAGGATTCGGTTAGTTCCTCGTGGTTCGGTCAGTCCCTGTAGAATTTATCATTGTGAGATTGATGACTCTAACTAAGTAGATAACTTAGGCCGTCTAATCTAGGCCCCCGGTCATGGCAAGCAGGGGGGAGTGAATCATGAATGGTCATAGTCTTGGTGTTAAAGGTTGAGACGATCCTAGAAAAAAAAAAATGTAAGTTAAAGGCTAGATAATTAAAACACTTGCTTGTTCTTTACTTCCGTACATGCATTTGATTTTATATGAAATGTGACTTATTACGCCAGGTGCTTGCGCCTTTGGATTGTATTCCAAAACTATTACCCCAAGCGTAGGGTTCAAGTCGACGGTAGCATGATACCGAAAGTCCGGGTCGAGTCCTCAGAGACCGAATGCGCTGCACGTGAGTGTTGATTCGCGAACGATGGATTTAGCCTTAAAGCGGCAAACTTGGCTTAGAAGAGTTTGGTTGGTGGAATTCTCTTAACTTCGAGAATGACGCGGAGTTTGAAAAGACTAAATAAAATAAGGCAAGGTCAAAGGGTTCACAACACCCATGGCTCAGGCAGATTCGTTCTCCTCTAAAATGACCGGCTCGGGGGCGTCGTTAAACAACCCCGAACGGAAAATTTGGTGATTAAAATCGTTTTGACTAGAAATGGTGTTACTCAAAGAGTAGGATTCTTGTGTCATTTATACAAACATTTGGATTGACATCGTCCTAAGCATCACACGTGCCAAGTGGACGAGCCCTTGGCTACATGTGATCAAAGAGATTAACAAATCCCAATTTTGATACATAAAATTAATCCTAACTTTTTGATTAACATGCAATGTTTGCATTAAGGCGAGGAGAGTGAATCAACCTAAGGCATGGGGTGCTAATCACCCCATAACCGAGCCTATAACGACTACTCGATCATTATTACGTAAATCATGCCTATTTTTATAAGGAAATACGAACATGACAAGTGACTAAATAAACTTGATTTTAATGAAGATACTAAGTTAGCCTACCACTTTAATACTTGAGAAATTGGTTAACAAGGCTTAGAACTAGGATCTTTAAGAGCAAATAGCTAGAGGAACATGGAAATGAGAAACTTAACAAGAACGAAAATCAACTAGATAGATAGAACAATCTAAGTCCGAGCTACAACATTAATAAACGACAAAATAACGGAAGAAATAAACTTACGTGAGAAATTTAGAGAGAGAGAGCTTCCAAATCTCTCTAATGGAGGAAAGAGGGGAGAGTCTAAAAAAACTAGGAGAGAAATATAAAATCTGATCATGGAAGGAGAGAGGAATGACTAATTTATCATCCACCCACTCTCTATCTCTACAAAATATCCCATAAAGGCCTCACAACAACTAAAAGTTTCCATAAATAGCATGTCCAAAAAGTGGCTTAAATTGGCTATCCGGATGAGTCTGGATCGATCCACCATCAGTCTGGATCGATCCAGATACTGTTGTTGCTAAGTTAACCAAGGCTGGATCGATCCACAAGAGGCTTGGATCGATCCAGATTAGTCTGGTTCTGTTTGGCATGAAGTGGATCGATCCACTTGAGACCTGGATCGATCCAGGTGATTTTGGTTGCAACATGGGAATTGTTTGAAGAGGTGGATCGATCCACTGAGTACCCGGATCGATCCAGATTAAACTGGATTTCTTCTTCTTGAGCATGGATCGATCCAGCTTCTCCATGGATCGATCCAACTTCTTCTGTTGGTTTGTTGTGCAACTGTGGATCGATCCACCCTCACCTGGATCGATCCAGGTGGTTCTTGATTTTGCCTTGGCATTTCTTGGCCTCGTGAGTGCTTGTTCACTCCCGGACCTTAACCTTATCATCGTTTCATGGCCCTTGGGGCCCGGTGTTGGTGTGCCTTGGGGCACGTGGCCCTTGTAAACGTGGCACGATTCTCAATGCGCTCAAAATGCGTTTCTTTAGCGCTTTCAACCTGTAACTCAACAAAACCACAACTACGCGCAAATCAAACGTTTCAAGCGCAAAATCGCGTAAACGGTGGGATACATAAGCAAAATAAGCCCCAGTTATATTCAATATTGGGGGCTTATCACACCCCCCAACTTGGACTTTGTTAGTCCCTAGCAAATTAAACTAAAACAACTAATTAAAATCAATAAAACTTCCCAAGTACCCGATACGATAACTATGCTCAATCTACAAAAAAGTCTAGGCAAAAGTACCGGTCATCCGAATCACCCAATCAAAAGCAACTCACGCACACACATGCCATACACAATTATGAACGTACTAGGCCACACGAGTAGGCGAGTGTCATGCACTCCAAAAAGTTTCAATTCCAAAAGGGCTAAGACAAAAATTATTACTCAAAAATTGCAATCATACACAAAGAAATATCAAGCCATCCCATAATAAGCGCTTAGCATGAGATGCGATAACGAGACAAAAGATTACTGCAAGCTAATCAAAAATGCGCTTGTGAACAAATGAGCTAATTAACGACGGGAAAAATTCAAGTGTAAGCATGAAATATTGCTAAGCGTGCACCTATCGGAGTTAATCATGTACTAAGAAACAAATTTAAACATTGTAAGCTTGTATTGACCTTGGTTAGTGTAGGTGATTGTTCTTACTACAGTCAAATAATGATGAGCTAGAGAGGTGTGGATAGTCAACAGTAAAGTCACAATATGAAAAGAGAATAGAGTGGTCTAGAGAAAGGGTGAAGAACAGAGCAGGTGTGCACAGAAAAGGACTAAGGCAGTGGATTGCTCTCGGTCTAATCTGTGATACCCTTGGTGACCTAGGAGATGGGGACTAATTTGCAGAGAGAATGTCCTCCTCTCAATCAGTGATTTCCCTTTTTTTTCTCTCTAGAATGATCTCACCAACCTCTGGGCACTGAAAGGGAATGTTCCATATTTATAGGCACCCTGGGCCAATCATTTGGCGCCAGGCTGTCGCCTTATAATATGATAACACGTGTCCTTTCCGTACAACCTGGCCGTACGGGTGACGTCATCACCGCGCAGCTGACTCGCGCGGTGACAAGCCATTCCCCCGCGCAACGATCCTCCTTCTCTTAGCCACCAAGCCACTAGATCTCCCTTATTCCCGTAAGGGCAAGGTCGTGACCTGTTCGGTCGCGCCTATACCGCAGCCAAGCCTCAGGGGGCCCCCGGGGTCCTGCCTTTAGACCGCAGCAGGTATAATTACCTGGGCTTAGTTTGACCAGCTTCTCGCCCATGTTCTGGACTGCACTAGTCGTTTGGGCCATGGGCTTTTCTCCTGTTCGGATGGCTCATGATTACCCAAGCACCGCCCTTACCGGGCTCGAGGTGCGCGCCGCAGAGGCGCCCTGCACGAGAGGGTCCCGCGGCAGGGGCCCCCTTGATGCCCGCGTTAGTGGCCCCACCGCGCGGATTCTTCCGGGGCGAGAACCACGTGTCACGCGGAACTTATGCCACCTGGATGACACGTGTCATGATCCCAATGGTGGGTCAACGTTGACCTTAGTCAATGGGAGGTCTTGCGCTGACCTCCCCTACAGTTAGCAAAAAGGAGGGACTACAAAAAGTGTGGCGGCCATATACTAGCTTGGGTAATTCTACCCCTTGGCCGCCACCAACCCTCAACTACCCATCATATGCCAAGTTTTGGCATCAAAAAATGCATTAAAACTAACTAACAACTAAAGTTATCAACTACAAACCAAGAGTTCGATGTGGTACTACCAAAACAAAAACAATGACTCCACCGACTCACTAGCCAACTATTATAGACTACTACTTCTATTTACTACCATTGTTGTCAAAATCTACCACCAATCACTCCTCGTCGGAGTCGTCCTCTTCTTCCTCCTCATCGTCACTGTCTTCCACCACAAGCTCCGGTGGTACCTCACAGCGTTGCCCACTCAGACCCTCAAGAACCTTTTTCTGCCATTCTTTATAATGTTTCTCTGGTTTCTCTTTCCTCTCCCTCCTGTCTAGTTTCTTATACACGGAAGCCGTTAGCTTGAAAAGCTTCTTATACCACACTGTGGGCGTTGAGCTCTCCGGAGGAGGAACAAGCAGCTTGGACTTTGCCTTGGGGATCGGGGGAGGCACCGTGGAGGACGAAGCACCGGGTGTCGAACTAGGAGCGGCCTTTGGAACCTTGACACCCTTTTCCTTGGATTGTGCATTGCTCCTCTTCAAAGTTGTTGTGTCAATAACACCCCCCGCATGGTTCCATCTCCGCATACCCCAGGCCTTTCACTCCATGAGCATGGCAAATCTTCGTGATCAAGTATGTTGAGCCCGGTTGGGTGTCAAGGTAGTCCACCATTTGGAGAAAAATGAAATTGGCCCAGTCCACCTTGACTTCCGAATCCACAAATACCCCCAAGAACTCGGCCGACTTGTCACTCGGTTTGGTTTCCTTCCCCTTCGGATAGAGGTTTGCATGGATGGCCCTGTTGAGGATCCGAATTTCATCTTTGAACCGGCTTGGGATGATTGGCTTCATACCCTTCTGTGGGTCCTCAAAAAGCGTATCCTTGAGCCCATCCTCATCAAGTTCAAATCCCTCAGGATAGCTAACGGTTGATGGGTCTGGCCTTTTGTACTTCAATTCCCTAGCGATGCGGTTGGGGGTCACTTTGACCACTTTGTTTGCCATCTTTGCCGTGAGTCTCACCGGCACCGCATTTTTCCCTTCGCCTTCCTTCTCAACCACCATGTTCATATAGAAATCTTTAACGCAATTAAGATTGTACCCCGGGACCGGATCAAACCATTGCTCCAAACCCTCCTGACGTATTTCCGTCACTCCGTAGTTTTCACCCAACTCCTGTGCATTTACTTGCCTCTCACAATTTACTTTCTTTGTTTTGAACTCGTCCAACCATTTTTTTCTTTTATCGTCAACAACCTCGTCATGTGTTCTTTTAAGTGGCTGTTTGGCCCCTTCCCGAGTGGGGTCATATTCCTCACCACCCGAGTCACTATCTGAATTCTGACGGCGTCGCTTGGTCAGTTTGGCAGATGGTTTACCTTGGCCCTTAGTCCTTGCCATTTCAGACAACCAGATTCAAACCTCCGATCAACTCCAACCAACCCCCTACTTCAGTTCAGACAATCAACACAATGCAGAGCAACAAGATAATATAACAGTGTAAACAGCCCAATCAATCTGAAGTGAACCCAAATTTTCAGATGCTTTTCACAGTTCAATCAACAGAATTTAAGCTCAGATTTTTAACCCAATAGAACAATCAAACAGTAGCAACAAGTCCCCAAATTCCATCCAACAGCAGAGCACATAAGTAAACCCAGAAGTTCACAACAAAATTCATGGTGTGCACAATGCTAATCATCCCGAGCAACAGAATTCGACCCAGATTATTCATAACAGCCAGACCCAGATTTGTGCTTGACCCCCTCTGATTTCTCTGAACTTGAGGCCCAAGACCCAGAAATTTGAAACCTTTTGAACCTTGAAGTAAAACCCAGAATTTCACAACAACCCCGTACACGATTCAGAGAGCCACGGTGAGTGTTGAGCTTGATGGAGATATAGGGTATGGGTTTCGGGTTGTGATTTGGAGGGTAGTGGAGAGGGATTTCGGGTTAGGGTTTTGGTTTATGGAGATGGAGGTGATTAGAGAGAGAGAGAAAGAATGGGTTGTGTATTGGTGGTGGTGATTCACGGTGGTGAGAGAAGAGGGGTTTTGGTGTGAGGAAGAAGAAGGTAGAGAGAGAGAGAGAGGTGTATCGATCGGGTATGAGAGAGTGAGGAGTTGTGTTTCATTTTGAACCACAGGGGTGTGTTTATTGGGGCCCTAAGGCACCATGGATCGATCCATAAACAACCCGGATCGATCCAGATTAAGCTGTCCGAATTTTTTTTTACTGTGGATCGATCCACTTTCTCTCCGGATCGATCTGGATTCCTTTGCTGGCTGTTTCACAAACCTGGACCGATCCACATTCTACCCGGATCGATCCGGAACCAACTGATACCCACTTTTGCAAACTTGGATCGATCCACAAGAGGCTTGGATCGATCCAAAAGGCTCTGGACCAGTTCCCTTGGATCTTTGCTTCCTAATTCAGTTCCATGCCCCAAAATACACTTCAACTCATGAAACATCAAGCCGATACGACACGTACCCCAACGAATTCAATCCCCCCTCGAGATGTATTACCCATCTCCACTTTCCTCCTATCCTCCAAACATCCGGTCTCGTTTTTTTACCGTTGGATATTTTCAAATTTCAATTGGCATGCCCCTTATCTCACCTCCTAATTTTCTCCAAACAACCGGTTTCTCAAGGCTAAAAAATTGACGGAAACGGACTTGGTACAAATATTAGGTTCAATGGGACTCATGTGTGGTTTAATTACACAAAGAAAATGCTTGTATTATTTCCTAAGCACGCTAAAAACTCCGACATGATGCACGAGTGACAAGAAGCTAGCTCAACTCAAATCAAAAATTATGTACACCAAGGAATTGGAAAACAAGAAACATGGGATGCTTGGAATGGCGAATCTTTACTCTAAGTGATGCACGATTCTCAACTACGCATGCGGCCTAACATGTTCATCAAATTGCATGTATATGTGCATGCTCAAGTTAACTCTCAACCAAAATCACCGAAATACGATACTCTAGCCATTATAGAACGATTGAACATATCAATCGTATCTCACTATAAGATTGTACTAGACAGGAAGTTTTATCGCAAAAATTTTGACGGAATTGAAAAATAGAACCGGAATATGTACACTACACTATTCCCTCCCCCCAACTTAAAATTTGCAGTGTCCTCAATGCAAGAGAACGAAAGTAAAGAGAGATAGGGAACAAAAATTGTACCGACATGGAGGCATGTCAACCTCCTAGACCTCGACCAAGTGTGAGGAATTTTTCTATCACTTACTCCCTTCGTCATCGGCAATGCTTCCAAGGCTTCCTCCTTCGGCCCCACTCCGGGACCACAGCTAGTCGTACAGGACCATCATCAACGACTTTATAAGCCTTACAACCGCGACATTTCGTCGCACCCATGCTTAGAGCTCCTGAATGCCGCACTCGCCGCCAAGTTAGGCCCAAACTACCAAGGCTGGTACGGTAGCATGGTCACCCTGCAAAAAAGACTTAATTGCCGACTACCTACTAAGAGAAGCAATATGAGAACCGCCCGACTCGTGTTATCCGGGCTCCACAGAGAACAATATATACAATATGTACAATGAAAATGGAAAAGCCACCATGATCTTCACGCGATCGCACGGGTACTACTTTTCTCCCCAAGCTCGAGACTGTGGCTAGGCCATACGTAGCTCAAGCTCGGGTGGCTATACCGGACCTTCCAAACACCGTTCGAGCACGGCAAACACTAGAGCTCTATCAAACTCCACAGAGCATATAGAAGGATAGGGCACCAGTGGAAGACTGAGATTTAAACATGAATCCTTAAAGAACCCTGTCGTCTTCTTATTTTTATGTCAGACAGATGTAATTTAATTCGCCGACAAGTATTTCATTTTATTGCAATCAAACTATGATCACTCTACGTTATTTTTCTGGTGCTTAATTAATGAAACCTTTTTATTAAATGGATATTTTTCCATTTCACCTCCCATTTTCCCCTCTCAGAAGCATTTGCCTTGTCATTCAGGGACTGACTCAACCATGAGGGTGCCTCCTAGTCACTTCGATCAGGAAGCACTAACACGGTTCTCTCTTTTGCAGAGAGTCAGGCGAAAGAAGGACTAGCCACAATCAAAATCGAATCAGAGAGCTCAAATCAAAGAGAGATTAGATTGAACACCGCCACACACATCACTTGAATGTTACTCTTTTTGAATTTTAGCAGCCAAGTTAGTAATATTATCCAAAGCCTTTTCAGGTTTCAAAATGGAGTATTTTCTAACTTGCAAAATAAATTTTGAAGTGCTCGTTGCTTATAGCAGTTAGCTTGTAGACATGAGACAATAAAACTCAAAATATTCATCGCATGTATCTCGTTATTAATATGTACTGTATATGGTCTGTATCAAAAAATAAATACGAGCTGTTAAATCAGAATACGAATGGCATAATATTTTTTTGAAGGAGCCAAAGCAGCAGGCACAGGTGGGGATAGTCACGGACTATGCATAGTTTTCTGGACTACTAGATAGAGTTAGGTAGGAGTTCAAAAAATTACTACTACAAAAAAATCAGTAGCACTGCGTATCTATAAACAATAGTTTTAGAATATGAAATTAGTGGTTTAGATTCACTTTTGATTAAAAAAAATTGGGTATTTTTTCGGGTTAAACTTTATAGGTAGTATTTAGATAGAGATTGGCAGGAGTTCAAAAAATTAATGAACGGCGATACATATCATTTTTGAAAATTAATAGTATTTCCGCTAAAAAGGAAAAGGAAAAGAAAAAAGAAAAAAGAAAAAAACCACTACTGTAGTTCCTCAGAGGGCCCAGTAAGGCAGTAAACATTTTGCCAATCAGAAGAAGGAAATATGAATGCTTGGTGCCGCACGTCCGGCTGGGGATTTGTACGGCTCCCATCAATACTTGTCGGTCGCGCGCTGCCTCGCTGCGGCGTTGCCGGAGAAGTTGGTCAGGGGCCACCAGCATTAGTAGCCAGTTCCAAGCATTCTTCAGTGACCACCACGACGACAAGAACATCGACGTCACGTACAGCAGCAGCAGGATATACAGAGGAGGTAGAAAAGCTTCAGAAAGGGATAGCGGAGTTGTACAACGAGTCATCTGGGCTATGGGAGGAGATCTGGGGGGACCACATGCACCACGGCTTCTACGATCCAAACTACAATATCACAAACAACGACAACAACGACGCCCTCTCCCTACTTTCCGACCATCGATCCGCTCAGATTCGTATGATTGAAGAGACTCTCCGATTCGCCGGTGTTCCAGGTTACTAGTTCTATTCTCTCTCTATCTTTCCCCCTCTGCGATCTGCATATGATACGTAGAATGAATGCTCGATAACAAATACTGGATTCCATTATGCAGACATTCTTTGTTTGTTTTTCTGTCTCCTAGTTGGTCAGCTATTGATTAAGTTACTACAGTAGTAGTTAGTGACACATGTTACTCAACTAAGAATGGATGATTACTTGTTTAGCCCCTAGTTAATTGTATGAGCGCGTCTTTTCTTTCTTTCTTTCGTTCAACCCGTGTGTTAAATTGGCCCTCCTAATCACATTAGAGACGCAGATGGCATCCACAGTGGGCTCCCTAAAAATGGCTCCTAAGTTGACTCCTAAGGTGTACACATAAGCCTAATTAGGGTCCATTTGACACTACTAGAGTTTGCTAAATATAGAGAGCATACGTGCACCCAATGGACTAGCAAAAAAAATTTCTATTTTGTGAATAAAGTAATAAAAAAAGTGTGGGTCCCATAAAAAAAGGATTAAAAGGGCTTGGGTCTCACTTGGAGCTAGCTACAAGGCTAGTTAGATTTAGCTAATGGGTTAGGAGTCATGCTTAGGAGCCACCATTGGGAGCTTGTATTGGGAGCCCATTGAAGACCATAATTGATCAAATGGCTTGCTAAATTTTAGGAGCCTCACTTAGGAGCCATTTTAAGAGTCCACTATGGATGCCCTCTAGCAAATATTTAATGCAGGTTAGCTAACTACCGTTGTATAATTTTTGGCGGATGCTTGGTGGATGTACTGAATTGTTTTTAATTAAAAAAGACAATGATCTGGGTCCATCTGTCTATATCTTTTGTTTCACTCATTTGGAAAAATATAGGAGCATTGAGTTCTCAACTTTCACTGTCAGTTGGCTTGAATCTGTTCATTGCTAATTAAACTCTCCCTGCTTGTTACTAATCCAAATACTTCGGAAACCTTCGGCTGGCTTGGTGGTCTATATATTGCAAGAGAGCAGAGCACCGGTTGTGCTGTCTTTTTCCTTGACAATAACGAGTTAGTGCTAAAGTTGGTTATAAGCCTTACTTTCCATTGAATCCGTGTCCTGTTAAGTTCACGTGTGACTCTTTATCAGTTGGTCATCTATGCGTACTCGCTTGTGCCTATGCTTCTTCCTGTGTCCTCGTTGAGCTAGTTCAATGTGGTCAACGCTAGAACAGTTTGATCTAGCTAGTATACATCTCATGGAACTGCCATATTAAACTGGCCTTGTTTGTGTGCTGAATGAAACTTGCTAGTAATTTGAGAAGAAAAACTGCTGTCACTAACGCAAGTGGGCAAATTAGCAGCAATTAATCCCCAGAAGTTTTGAAGATAGAGTATGATTTTCTTGTGAATCCAATTTCAACATGGTGGGATCAATAGATGGGGATTCTTACTTCAATTGTTTTGATACTGCAGAAAATTTCTGCAGTAAAAACCTTGGGAATCAAGACGTATGTCACCCATTGTTTAAAGTCGGGGGATGGATAGAGGTTGATGTAATGGAACGATGGATCTGACTCCAAGTATGCGTGGTTAGATGGACTCTAAATAAAGTAAGTAGCTTACTCCTAAACCTATCAAAAGATTCAAAACCGTGTAACTGTGAGAAGGCGATGTGGAAACTATTTAAAGGTTTGACAGCTCCATAGGCACATGAATTATAATTCATCACTACTTCCATGCTTCGTTGCCGTTATTAGTATCTCTCCCTTTATGAATACTAATTTATAAGTGAAGGGAAGCATTAAGCGATCATAACTAGGATTGACGCTTGCAAGGATATTTCATGGACGTGGTTGTCTGTAATGCATTGGCCCGGTAGTGTGTCCTCTGGAACATATAAGTGGAATGTTTTGAGTGCATCTTTTCACCTCCTATTAATCACTCCATGTGATATTATTTTATACTTTTTGAATATGGTGGATGATGTGCATGCCGTTTATTGTGTAGGTATACATACATCTGAGATGAATTAAAAAAAAGTCATGTCTGCTGTTTCCTTGGGGTTTTTTCAGCTCGTCGGAGTCTGTTTTCCATGCAAAACGGAGAGGATTTGAATTCTTCTCATTTAAGTGATGAAGAATTCTCAACTTAGAAAAAGAAAGTAATATAAATAATTAATACTTTTGTTTATTGCTTCTTTTTCCAAAAACCAAAAAGCATTTCTTATAGAAATAGAAGTTGCTCAAATGGAAGAATATCTATTGAAATTATAGTTGTTCTTTGATTTCTTCTCATTTAAGTGATGGAGAACTCTCAACTTAGAACAAGAAAGTAATATAAAAAATTAATACTTCTGTTTATTTCTTCTTTTTCCAAAAACCAAAAAGTATAACTTTTAGAAATAGAAGTTTGTCAAATGGAAGAATATATATTGAAATTAGAATGTTATTCTCTGATTTCTTCTCATTTAAGTGATGAAGAACTCTCAACTTAGAAAAACAAAGTAATATAAAAAATTAATACTTCTCTTTATTCCTTCTTTTTCCAAAAACCAAAAAGCATTTCTTATAGAAATAGAAGTTAGTCAAATGGAAGATTTCCAAAAACCAAAAAGCATTTCTTATAGAAATAGAAGTTAGTCAAATGGAAGAATATCTATTGAAATTAGAATGTAGTTATTCTTTGATTGGATTTATCTTGTTGACATTAAATTCCCTAATTTGGTTCTAGCCACTATGAAGTTTTCTGGGGTTCTACATTTTTGTGTTGAGAAGTGTTGATGGTTACTTTATTAGATGCTTTTGCTAATTTTGATCTCTCTTTCCCTCTCTTTGTGGGTGAAGGATGTGTTTTACTCCTGGGCCTGCATGTGAGCTGGGATCAAGATTTTTGAATTTAGTTTGATTCTCTGTGTGTGCGCTTCTCTCCTGTGCCTCTGTGAATATAGGCTACCTTTTTGACAGGTTCTCTTTTTTCCTTTAAAATTCAAAGTATGAATAATGAATTTATTTGCAGAGGACCCAATGAAGAGACCTAAGCGTGTTGTCGATGTTGGGTGTGGAATTGGAGGCAGTTCTAGATATATAGCAAGAAAATATGAGGCCCAATGCCAAGGCATCACCCTGAGCCCAGTTCAAGCCCAGAGGGCTGAAGCTCTTGCTGCTGCCCAAGGATTAGCCGACAAGGTGTGTTTGAGCTTTACGGTTTCCACTTTTTCAGCCATCTATTCTGTGAAAATTTCATTGGCGCATGGATTGTAAATGTCCATTCAGTGAGTCTAGCATACTTTGAGTTACTTGAAATAGGAAAAGAAAGCTATTGGATAGAGTAAGCAATGCCTTCTTGAGATTTGCAGGAGTTTTATATTTTTCAAGTATTCCTTGGATAGTTGGATATGATGCTCAATCAAGGCTAGAAATTAACCATCCCCACAAGTTTTCATAGAAATCCCTAGTTGAAGGGTAACATTTGGTTATTTGTTTGGAACTTTATCCCAGAAGGAAAAGATGGGAAAAAGATAAACCAGTAGGCAGTCGGGCAATTGTATCCTTCGCTTACTTGCAGAAATTCCATTCAGTTTATAGCATGTGTATTTCCACCTGTGATTTATTTTTTGTTGTATACATATTATTGAACCCGTTGAGCAAGTTTTCCTGTCCTTGTTTCTATTTTCCTTTCCTGAGCTTTAGACAAGAAGTGCTGTGGATAATTTTGTACGGTAATGGTTAGCAGGTTTCATTCCAAGTTGCAGATGCTTTAAATCAACCCTTTCCTGATGCACAATTTGATCTGGTATGGTCCATGGAGAGTGGTGAACACATGCCTGACAAAGCAAAGGTTAGATCTCTCTTGCTCCTATGTCATCTAAATGTGAGAAATGATTTTAACTACGTATAGCCTGACAAAGCAAAGGTTAGATCTCTCTTGCTCCTATGTCATCTAAATGTGAGAAATGATTTTAACTACATACTTTTAACTCAAATTATCGAACATAAGTTGCTGTTCTTCTGTTTCCTTCCTGCTTTTATGGTATTTGTTTTGGCTGTCTCCTAATTATTTCTATTACTATTGACCCTGTAGTTTGTAACTGAATTGGCTCGAGTAGCAGCACCGGGAGCCACGATCATAATAGTAACATGGTGCCACAGGGACCTCTCCCCTTCTGAGGAAACTTTGCGACCGGAGGAGAGAGATCTATTGCAGAAGATATGTGATGCTTATTATCTTCCGGCCTGGTGTTCTTCGGGCGATTATGTAAAATTGCTTCAATCTCTATCTCTCCAGGTAATGACTTCCTTACCTTTCTCTCATTTGCTAAGGATCGCATTCTGAAGAAGTAATCACACTGATATTTTATTTGCTATATTAGTGTACTCAATGCGACTATGAATAAGATGTCACATGGTTTTTTGATAACGTAATGGCTTGGATATACACATCCAAAACAATGAACTCGTGCCGGATTTCTTTTGTTAGGATATAAAGGCAGCAGATTGGTCGGACAATGTTGCCCCGTTTTGGCCTGCTGTGATAAGGTCAGCATTGACATGGAAGGGCTTCACATCATTGCTTCGAAGTGGTAGGGTTAATGTACTTCACTAACATATATAAGAAATGCATTTCTGTTTATGCTTTGGTAACTTCATCATAGTTTTTTTTGGCTTTTTGTTTTTGCCTTCGATGAACTTGATCAGGATGGAAAACCATAAGAGGGGCGTTGGTGATGCCATTGATGATTCGAGGATATAAGATGGGGCTAATCAAGTTTGCTATCATTACATGTCGGAAGCCTGTGTAGTTATGCCAATTATGAGTGGATGTACAGCGGAAAGGAGGGACTAGTATCTTCCTTACTTCTGTGAAAAATCTAACGTGGTACGTTCCAGTCTACGTGCAACAGTTGTGGTCCTAGTTATTACTCCTGTAACCTTTGAGGAGAATTCAAAGGTGCCTATCAAAATGTTGTTTGTTATGCCCTATTTAAGTACGTGCAAAACCATTTGGAACTGGAGGAGGGCATGGCTACGTTATCAGTAATAATAGTCCACATTTTTATCTTCCATTTTTCCTCTTTGACATCCGTCACACTTCATAGCAGGGATCAAAGGCATAACAATATAACATGCCTGCCTCCACAATACTGGGCAAATTCTGTGTTGATTGCCGAGATAGGATATTAACATCTGTCTCAATAAGAAACAAAACCCAAAGTTATATCAGTAGTGTTTGACATACCCATACCAACTCAATGTCGCTGAATTAATCTTCACTACAATTTATATGTTTTGGAAATTCAACTCTTAGCTTGCCAACCAACTTCACTGGTAATTGCAAAATTCATCTCATGTGTCAAAATCAGTGGAGCGCGTGCAATATCACTTCAGCAGGATCCCAATCGTGCGCCCCACTGAAACCCAACGAGAAAATATACGTTTAGCCGTGGGCCATCCAAACATGGAGAAAAGCCCATAGGCACAACGATTTGCGCAGCCCAGAGACATGGGCGATAATGCGAGAAGCTAGTCATTTATACATCCGGTCTAAGGCAGGACCTGAGGAGCCCTCTGAGGCTTGGTTGTGGTATTGGCACGGCCGAATATGTTATGACCTTGCCCAAATGAGAATGGAAGGGGATCTAGTGGTTCGGTGGCTACAAAATAAGAGAGGTTCGCCGCGTGAAGGTGGAGTAGCACACGCGAGTAACTGTGAGGGTTAGCCTTGCGGTGGGTGACGTCACCTCTGCGATCATGGTGTACGGAAAGGACACGTGTCCTCATATTATAGGAAGATACCTGGCGCCTGAGCATTGGCCCAAGATGCCTATAAATATGAGACATTCCTTACACAATTCTTAGAGGTGATTGATTTGACAGAGTGTATCATTCCAGAGAGAGAGAGAGAGAGAGAGAGAGAGAGAAAGTGGGCAATTGCTGATTTTTTTAAGGAGAACATTCTTCCATTGGTGTAATCCTCCTATTCTCTCTAGTTCACTTGGGCGCCCCCCATGGATTAGCATAAGAGTTCTACTGCCTTAGTCCTTTTTGTGCACTCTTGCTCTCTTTTTCTCCTTTCTAGATCACTCAATTCTCCTCTCTTTAATCGTTGATTATTTTTACCTCTTCAGCTTATTCTATTCCATTGACTCAACAACGAACTTCACTCACAATAAGGCTGTGTTTGGAAGTTGTGGAAGAGAAGAGAAAGAGAAGAGAAAATAAAAAAGGAGAAATGGGAAAGAAATGGGGAAGAAATTTGTTATTTTCTTTTGTTTGGTTTGTGAAAGATGAGAGGAAAATTTGCACTCATGGGAGAGAGAAGAAGAGAAAAAAAAAGTTAATTTTCTCTTCCTTTTCCTTTCTCTTCCCTTTCCTTTCTCCTTGTGGCGGACGCTTCATCGGAATGACCTCTTTGGCCTTCTGGTACTGCACGGAAGGGGAGGAGCTGGGCTGAACCTCACTGGAGCCCTGGGGACTCATTGAAGAAGAAGGTTGTAACTCCTGGAGTACGGCGGAGGGGGACTTGCACGAGGGAGCAACCACGTTAGTGCCTAGCCCGGACGGTGGTGGTCCGGGAAGGCACTCCGATGGCTAAGTCAGCAACGGAGGGAGGAGTTTAATGAAGAGTTCTAGAGAGAAAGTGCAGCTGAGAGTTTAACGTAGAGAGAGAGAGAGAGCCGTTCAGTGAAGAGGGTGAGGGCCATACTTATAGGCAATGAGGAGCGTGTCCCGCACGCTCCTCGGGGGCCTCACGCGCTCCGTCCTTACCAACATGGATTGACGTCCGTCTGTCAAGCGGCGCCTCGGCCACTGCCTTCCCAGAGAAGTCACCTGTCACCGATATTCCCATCAATCAAGTACCCCTGCGGGCGTAGCCTGCGGGGTTGGCGGCTCGCCATAAATGCGATGCAGGTAGGGTAGTTGAGTCCATTAATGAGCCGTTTAGACTGTCAGGCGTGCCTCGATCGAGCCCCTGACATCTGAAGTGACTCTCCAGTACCGAGGTCAATCGACTCGGTCCGGGGGGTGTTCGGGAGCAAGGCCCCCGAGGGCAACTATCGAAACTCCGGGTGCAGGCTCCCGACGGGGGTCCTTCCCGAGGTCCCCATTCTCCCCGAGACCTGGGACCCTCGCTCCGATGATTGCCGTCCGCCCCAGGAGAGCGTTCGGCTGGGCTTGGGGGTCCCCTTGAGCCGCTTAGGTGGGGGTGGTCCCCCTCCCCTCTCCCCTCCCGTCCCGTCCCGGGGGGGTGCAGCCGAGGACACTAAACCCTTGGGTCCCCGGCCGCTACACTCCTTCTATTTGAAAACTAAACAAATGAGGGAATTTTTTTTTTAATTTTCTCTTCTTTTCCATTTCTTTCCTCAATTTCCATTGTGAGAATGAGAAAGGTTGTACATTATTACCCAAAACATCTAGGAAGATAGACTGACCCTGTTCGTTTCACAGTTTAATTTTAGTTTTAGTTTTGATGACATCATCATTTCCCTCATTTCTCTCTCTATCTCTCTCCACTCATTACACTTATGGCATCATCAAAACTAAACTAAATTATCTAACCAAACACAGACAATGTAATTTAGGCAATTTCGGATAGGGTGGAGTGGTGTGGTGTGGTCAACCCTATGTCGTTTCGCGTCTACAAAAGAGTCCGGTGTGCCTGGTTTGCTGCGAACGCGAATAGTACGATTTCAAATTTTGAAAACGAGAGAGAGAGAGAGAGAGAGAGAGAGAGAGAGAGAGAGAGGAGTAATGGCATCATCGACAAGAGGAGGGAGAGGAGACGTCAAGGGTTTCTTCAGGCAAAGGAAGAAGACTGCTGGCATCGCCAAACCCAAAGGAAAGAAATCCTCCCCAATACACTTAGCGCCCTTCGGATCCGACATCGCTCAACCTAGCATCAATCTCACTGGTTCTCTCTCTCTCTCTCTCTCATTAGACGTTGGTTTAGGTCTTTCAATTACGCGGCTGTTTGCGGTCGTTTTAGTTCCACCCGCTCTGTACCCTACTAATTAAATGGGTTCATGATGAATTTGCACAATCTAATATTTGTGTATTAGTACTAGTATTTTATTGGTTGTATGTACACAGATGATAACGATGAAAGCGAGGAGATGTTGAGGCAATTCGATATGAACATGGCGTACGGGCCTTGCCTCGGGATGACAAGACTCGCTCGGTGGGAGCGCGCCCACAGTCTAGGTTTGAACCCTCCCAAAGACGTGGAGCGCATTTTGAGAGAGGTTAAGGTCCGCTCCGACTGCTTGTGGGATGGTCGTGTTTAATTAGTTGAAAAGGCTTTACCTTTTGTCTATCTGCTGTTTTGTAAACCCCCACTTTGTGTTACCGTTTAGGATTTCACCGTTTCAGTGAAAGCAATGTTCAGCCCCCTCTCTGGTCGTCATCTGTTTTGTCTACAAACCTTCTCATGTTTTGTGAATTTAATTTACTGATTGTGGTTGTCTGTTCAAATTTCATGCCTTTTTGGTTTAGTTGATCTCTCAATTGCCCTTTTAATTTCAGATTTTCAGTTAGCTTGGGATGCATTTTCTCTTGCTTCTTGTGGGAAGGATATTATAGCACATACTCTAACTCTGATGCGATAGTACTTTCTCTTGCTTTCCACTGCATTTGTTCTCTCAAAGACCAATTGCAAGGCATTTCAAAAACTGCCGTCTTTGCATTTTCTGCTGGGGAGAGAGAGAGAGTTTGTGTGTAAATTGTAAAACTGTTCCATTCTTCAGAAGAGGTCAATTGGAGTGTTGTGGGGCCATTTATGAGCATGTCAGTTCGTTGGGAGATCCTCAGGCATATTTGATTCTTGTAAGGGTTTTCCCAGTTAAAAGCTGGATGTGGCTCGACAGAGATGCTCAAAAAATCATAGAGGAATGCAGACTATTGATGCAATACATGCATTTCCTGGTTTCATTTGAAATCTCTGGCTCTTTTAACTTCTATAACATGTTTCGACACCAATTCACGGCCTTATTTACAGTTCCTTCCAATTCTCAATTTACAAAAGCAAAAATATGCATCCAATGAGCTGAATTTCCTACCGTCAGCTTCTAAATACTCACCCCACTGGTTGACTATGATAAGCTAGTTGGATTTCCATTCTGTATCGCAAAGTTGTACTACTATTTTTTATGAGGACGTTGGTATTGTTAGACATGGCAGAGTCAGGAAAAGAATTCGAACCACCATTTTGTAACTCCTAAGGGCATCAGCAGCAGTGTAGCTAAACTAGTCTATTTAGTTGTTTTACCTAGGTAGCATTCAAAAAATCTGTTCCAGAAGCCTCAATAAAAGGCTAGGTATTCTAACATGAGCTAAAGTGCCTCACCTGTTTTGTTGATGTACTGTCACTCAATACCGATTTTTTTAAATCTATTTTCTTGTTTGTCTTGTACGCCCCTCCCTCTCCCACTTGCTCTCCTTTCTGGACATAATTCTCTCTACCCTCTCTGATGAGAAGAACCCAGGAATCACAATGGTCGAAGGTAATCATCTCCAACAATCTAGGTTTGGGATTGAAGCAGCGATTGACGACGACCTTGTCGATTATGTCAGAGGCAATGTGCAAGTTCGATTGACACTAGAAAGCAAAACGAAAGAGGATAATAGAGAGCCTCCTCTGGATCACAGCGAGGTCCTATCACGAGAGAGTGTGTGTTCTTCTTGCTTCTGCAAATCCAATGGAGAACCTGCTGTGTTTTTTTTTTTTTTTTTTTCCTTTCAAGAACCCCTTCATGGTATGTACATATGTTTTCTTCTTGCTTCTGCAAATCCAATGGAGAACCTGTTCTGTTCTTTTTTTCTTTTTTTTTTCAAGAACCCCTTCGGTTGATTTTGGGTGTTCTGCATATACTCCCAAAATCAAGAATCCCTTCAGGGTATTTATATATGTTTTCTGTGGGGGGAAGAGGAAGAGCGGGGGAAGGAGATTAAGAATGGAGAAGAAGAAGAAAGTAGAAAATTGAGAAGAAGAAAAAACAAATATTTTAATGTTGGAGTAAAATAGATAGTATTGTTGCAGTAATGAAAATTGTTTGCTGTTCATTACTAGCATTTTTGGACTAGGAGCCGTTGTTCTGTAGGCTGCAACTGTACTGCTTTATTTATTTTTGAAACAGCCACCAATGACAAAAGTAACATAAAATAGGCACTTCAAAATTCCTCCAAAAGGTGAAGAGAAATGCCAAGAAACAAGAAGAGCTTGATCACATAGAAACAGTAAAATAACTCGCATATAATGTATAGAAGATTTACAAAGCAATAAAGCTGCAGATGCTAGCAAGGACCGACCAAAAAATAAAATACTCCTAACATCTTACCTCATGTGATGACACTTGAAATGAAACAACCAAAACTACAGAGGACATGAGATAGTTCTGCAATACCAATAAGGCCACATCCAACTTAAAAAAAAAAATAGTAACTGCAGCTTTTGTCTACTGCTCTTTCCTTTTGGTTTCAGGCTGGTCTGGCATACATGACGACCAATAGAGTGGCAAGAGCGTACATGCCGCCTGTATAAGAAGGCCAGTTGACAGGCCAGAGAAATCATCCCCCGTCACTGCAACATACGATGCAAGTGCAACACCAAGGTATCCGCTCACTATAAATGCTAGAGCAATGGAAGATGTGAGAAATGCCATCAGAGATCCCTCACAGCCTGGAGGGCAAAGCTGTGCCACTAGAATGCTAAACGGTAGAATCTTAAACAAACCAAGAACTTCTAAGAAGCCTGAGAAGACTAAAACATACAGTGAGTCTGGAATCCCCATCCTTCGATATAATCCTTTCACAAACAACACATCAGAAAGCATGAAGGCTGCCATAATAGATTGAATGACTGAGATTAGTTTCTTTGGTGGAACGGACTTGAGGTGTCTATTATACATGACACCCCATAGAAACATTGCTGCCTGCCCAATCACTTTCGAGATCCCCAATACAGAAGATTCAATCCCCAAATACTGTGTCTGATAGAAGAACATGGTGCCTGTTAAGGCGGGAATCATGGCGTAAGATGCCGCAAACCAGGTTATTGAGTGTGCAATTTCAGGTTTCCGCAGTGCAACTAGCAGCTCTGAAATCTGCTTTCTGATTCCGATATTTAAGGAAGTCTCGGGGAGGTTGAGGGAACTTTCATGAATGCAAATTGTTACGAAAAACTGAGTAGCAAGGATAATTCCAAAGAAAAAGAACATTGCTTGGGGAGAGAATTGGTTAATGGCAATACCACCTAGCAGACTTCCCAGGACTCCACCAATGGAAGAGGCCATCCAACCAAAGGACTGCAGCTCACATTCTGAAGGTGACTGTGAGTTCTTGGACTGTTTCCCAACCTCTGCCACAATGGCATCATTTGCAACCTCGACAATTGAAGCACCAAGGTTTCCAAGGAGGAGATACAAGGTGATCATAAAGAATGAGAGATTTGATGGAGAATAACATGCAATGGCAATCCAGGACAGTGTTTGTAAGAAAGCTGCATCATAACGTAGAAATAGGATAAACAAGCATAAATTGCAATTAGATAAGCAGAGGCTTCAGGGAAGCAGCACAAGACTTCTTTCTGTCACAAGTGCTTCGTTAGTCAGTTTTGTGTTCAATACCGCCAGAAAACCACAGATGATTTCACGATGCAGTTCGCATATGAACAAACACTGCTTTAAACACTATACAACTATTTATTTCCAGCCTTCATGGCTGGAAGGGAGGGATTAAGGGGGTACAAATCACAAAATCCTTCCGTAAATTCTTCGACAAGTAATTTATACACTGTATCAGACAATTGTCACTATGCTCGATACATATAATGTATGGACATGAACATTCGAATGTACTCGTATGTTTAAGCTCAATGAGATATAACCATCTGGCAACAGTTTTGAGTTTTGTAACAAGTACAGATTTGAAATTTAACCCAGGAAGAAAACAATTTATTGGAGGTGAATAATTAGATGGTTGAAACCTACCACGCTCTTGGTGAGTATGCTGAAAATTTGACATATACATCTCATTCAAACTACATTTTTTAATGCTTCTGTTAGATCTTATCCCACATTGGTTAGTTGTAACCTCCAAAACTAGGATATGAACCTGGGCCACCTCTGCACTCATTGTCAATTGGTTTTGAGTTTGATACTTTAACATGGTATCAGAGCTAGCTTTCGGAGGTTTTTGGACAAGACTCTCTTGATTGTTTGCCCCGTTGTTTGTGCCTTAAGCGCACCTTGTTTCATCGTTTGTTCTGATCCCTATGTTATGGATATGTTATTTACCTCTCCACGTGCACGTGCGGAGAGTGTTAGAGCTTGTCCCAAATCTAGTGTTTTAGACTTTCCCTCCAAAATTCGAGTCAAAATGGCACATTTGTAAATACGAAGGACTGAAAAGAGATGTTGACTAAAATGGGTATGGATTTGGGTCTCCCCTCATTTGGGTAAGAAAAATGGTAGAACTCAAAATGGGTAAGGGAGTGGAAATGAGTTTTAAGTGTTTTTACTCAAATTTTGGGAGAAAAAAGGACAAGGATTGGAGATGCTCTTCTATGTTACTCTCAAATTATCCACTAACACGCAAGATAGTACACCAACTGGAGCATCAAAAACACAAAAATATTCACCAACTCCAAACCACAAACACATTTTAAAACACCCACTAGAGATGGTCTAACCACTGTAAGCAATATTCAGATCACTGCAACCATATTTTACCCTTTTATGCATTATAAAAGGGCATGTGCATGAAGCACTGAACTTAGTAACATATTGGCATGCTACAGAACTAAAAACTGCCAAGACAATTGGATTTGTAAGTAGCAATCCCCAAATAGAGAGAGAGTATTTTCCGAGAAAGTAACATGAAAAGTGCATCTACATTTGTAGGTTAGTGTCATGGCGTACCAGAGCACCCTTGGCCATGGCAATGCCGCTAATATATACGATATGTGAGGACCAGCATCTTTTAGTCTTTTACCTGCTTTTGCATCTTCTGGATGCTATTGGGCAGATTCAAAAGCAAAAACAAAAGCAAAAGCAAAAGTCTACCCACCTTCAAGGATAAGAGAGGTGGGGTGGGGGTATATGCCTATCAAAATTTCTAAAACATGGTATCATTAATCATATCATATTACATCTAATGGAAACAAATTAACTATAAAAGCTACTTGATTTTCCGGAATCAACAGGGACGCTGATCAGAAAGAATCGATATTAACACCGGGATTAGATAAAAGAGCCGAGAAAATACTTTCTGTAATTAATCTAATTATTAGAAGAAGAAGAAGAAGAAGAAGAAGAAGAAGAAGAAGATACCTCCAATGGCAATGTAGGGGATGCGGTGTTGGCCGGAGATGTAAACAGAGTCGGAGAGTAGGCCATAGATGGGTTTGGCGACCATGGGGAGGTTTGCCGAGTTCTGAAGGAGCTGGAGGGTTGAGGGGTCAACCTTTAGACCGTCCTTGAGGAAGAAGTTCACCGCCATCCAGGGTAAGCACCTCAGCCCCTGCACCCAGAACCCTAACCCCAGCACTACCTTCCTCATCGTCACCCCCTTATTCTCATTATTAGTATTACTCTTATTCCTATACTTATTAGTATTATTATTATTATTATTATTATTGCTCGAACCCATTTCTTCACTACCACCACAACCCAATTATTACCGCCCTACTCTGCCCTTCCTTTTGTTGGAATCGTCTTGGACAGGTAGATCGACTTGAACCGCCTCAATTACGCTAGGGATAAATAGATCGAAATTTCTTCTTCGAATTTATAATCTTGTTTGTATATGATTGTTGGATGGCACTACTAACTGCAAGTACAGCACTCAAGTTGGATCCAACGATCGACCAATCTGTCTGTCTGTCTGTCTGTCTGTAGCGCGCGCGCTCTCTCTCTCTCTCTCTCTCTCTCTCTCTAATTTGCAAGCGAGGAAGCAGATGAGACGAATGGTTTCGGCTCCTCAAATTCTACTCTAAATCTCTCTCTCTTTTCTTCTTTCTCTCGGGTGAGCGAGAGAGAGTGGGAGAGACATCAATCTGCGTCAGTACTATATAATCATTCATCATTCACCGTCTTCCCCATTCCGCAAATACTCCTTTTAAAAACTCTGATTTTTTTATTTTGAGGTGGAGCTTCTCTTGGGATTTTCTATTTTTCTTTTTTTTACTAACCCCTTCCTTTGGAATTTGGATGGAGAAAAAAGAAAGTATACATACCGACATGCTGATGCCGTGTCCTTCCTCTCATGTGCCGACTGCCGCGTGTCTGCTCTGCTCTGCTCCCCTCAAACATGGGACAATAAACATGGGTAAAATATGTACTTGCCCCTTATATTATCCCAAATATTTTTATTTCCCCCCTTCAACTATCAATTGGACACCCTTGCCTCTTCAACTATCATATCAAAACATTACTTACCAAGGATAGAATCAATTTTTCATCCAAATTCCAAATGGAAAAGTTAAGACTAACCCTTACTCTTTTTTAAGCGCCAAAGGAAGAGAGTAAAAGAGACATTTACTCTCTTCCTCCCTAAATCTACATTTCCAGTTTCCTCATGAAACCCATCTCTTATTTCTATTCCTGGTTCAACGTCAATATAGAGAAGCTTTTAGTTTTAATTTGTGGTGCTTCTTCATGGTTGACATGTTCACAACAACTTTGCAAGCCACACTCATATCACTGTCGACATGTTCACAACAACTTTGCAAGCCACACTCGTATCACTGACAATGGATTCAAACCCAGATTCAATATATAATTTTCTCAAGTCTTCTCTATCATATTTCATCACTTCACTTTTCAGCCACATTGGGAACCAACCGAACTCTTGTTAAATTGTACAATATGTAACTCTCATCATTTTGCTCAAATTCTTCACTGTTACCCATGTTTTCTGGCGCATCATTTTCACTAGTTTGATACTCTGTACCATTTTGTGATTTAAGGTTTGAGAGTTAATGTCCCTTTTACCCTCTCCTATCGGCGCTTAAAAAAAGATTAAGGGTGAGTTTTAACTTTGCCGTTAGGAATTTGAATGGAAAATCAATTTTATCCTTAGTAAGTAATGTTTTGATAGTTGAAGGGGGCAAACATGTTTAATTAATAGTTGAAGGGGGAAATAAAAAATTTTAGGATAGTTTAAGGGGCAAGTACATATGGCTTGGAAATAGGGCTGCAAATGAACCAAGCCGTTCGTGAGCTCGGCTTGCAACATGTGGCTGAATTTCTAAAGGAAGTTGAACACCTATAGAATTCTTTCTACCATCTCCAATCGACCTCTATTCCTTCAAAATAGATATCATCAACACTCCAATCAAGCTCTAATATGAGTCTATTTTTGGAGTTTTATTTACGTTTTGTAATTTTTGTTTTGTTTTCGTTGTAAGTTTGTGGATTAATTATTTGTTTCGATGTGAGAAATTTGAAAAGTATAAATATGTAGACAAAATTAAAAATAATCATTTAAGAAGAAAAAAATATAAAAAATACCAGGCTGTTTGTATCTCCCTCCGTTCCTTTTTAAGTGATCCACTTGGGAAACGTGTATTTTTGTGAACGTTTAAAAATATACTTACGTATAACGTTTTTAATTTTTTTTTTGGCACCAAATTAAAGTACTCAATGAGCACTTTAATTTGGTATAAAACAAATTAAAAGGTTATATAGAGAAATACTCCCTCCGTCCCAAATTGTTGGTCCTTTCCTTTTTTGGCTGTCCGAAAACATATGGCCATTTAAAAAAGTTAACAAAGAAAAGTGTGTACTTCTTTCCTTTTTTGGTACTTTTTAAAATAAGTTGGATTCCCAAAGTAGGACCAACAATTTGGGACGGAGGGAGTATGTTTTTTAGGGGTTTGAAATTGCACGTATTCCCATAGTGGAAATTTAGCCTTAATTTAATCATAAGAGCTAGTGTTAGTTTGTCATTAATC
Source organism: Vaccinium myrtillus (assembly GCA_016920895.1). Taxonomy (NCBI): domain Eukaryota; kingdom Viridiplantae; phylum Streptophyta; class Magnoliopsida; order Ericales; family Ericaceae; genus Vaccinium; species Vaccinium myrtillus. Next base: position 35,086,707 of record CM029279.1, read on the forward strand.
ATGGTTGGGTGGCTAAAGGCATCCACTCTCAAAATTGACACATAAGCAAAAATGGGTCCAATTTTGTTTGTTAATGGCTTGCTAATTTAGGAGCGCGAGAGCACTCCAATGGGACTTTCTAAAATTGGGTCATAGATGATGTCCTAAGATTATTTATGAATACAAAAATACAAGTGGGTCCCCCATTTCCCCCTCCCTCTTCTCCTTCTCTCTTTCTCTCTCTTCTCCTTACTCCCAACTCCCTCTCTAAACTTAGTCAATGTTGTAGGAGCTATGTTAAGGAGCCATCATTAAGAGCTCCTATGGATAGCTCATTGAAAACCATAATTGAGCAAATGAATTGCTAAAATATTACTAGTCTTACCTAGGAGCTTTTTTAAGAGCCCACTGTGGATATGTCCTTAGTATGGTGGTTGAAGTGAAAAATTACTTGCATGAATGGAGGATTTGGTTTAGTTTGGAAGATAGAGGTAATGAGTGTAGAGAGATAAAGAGAGAAATGAGTGTAATAATTACAAAACAAATTAAAACTAAACTAAATCATGAAATGAACAAGGCGAAAACAATTCTCCTCGCCTCTCATTTTTCCGTCTTTTACCTTGATGGTACCATCTATGTGTAAATATAATTTTCCTTGCCATTACATGGGGCATTTCCAAAAACCTTGCCACATAGTGTAATATGTTGTCCCTTTTCCCAATGAACAATAATTACCCCTTTTTATTAAGGAACTCTTCTACGTGCACAGATGGCTGTGCACAGACCGTGCACAGATGGGTCTCAGGAACCCACTTTTGGGTCCCACACGAACGATCCGAGCCGTTCAATCATCTTAGAATAATTTTCCGAGGGGCTCCACGAGAAATCAGCTCCATTGGACGTGTGTAAGTGGTTGATATAAAAATCCCCCGTTTCATTCAACTCGGATCGTTCGTGTGGGACCCAAAAGTGACTCCTCGAGATCCATCTGTGCACGGTCTGTGCACAGCCATCTGTGCACGTTGTTTTACCGTTTATTAAGGTATGCGGTCCTCCCTATAGCCACATCTCCTGCTTATCTTCTTTTAAAATATCCTGCATTGTAGATTCAACTTTTTTTTTTTGGAAACATCATCAATACTTTAAAAATTGTTACTTTCATTATTGCTTTTTATATGGAGACATTCTCATTAAATTCTTTAGAATCTAGATAAAAAAAATGCGGTCCTCACTAATTTTTCGTTCCAATAAGTTGGTGCAAGTTAATTTTGAGAATATGCCATGAATTAGAACAAGACTGCGACTCTGAAATTGATACTATTTACTAAGGGACAATTCAAAATAGAATACTGGACCGTTAAAAAGGAAGAAGGAAGTGCAATGTTACCCCACTAGCAAGTTAGATATATGCAACCAGGCAGTTTGCGAGGTTCATTTGCATGTAGCGTTGCAAATGATCCAAGCAGTTTGGCGAACTATTCAAGACTTGGTCGATAAGGGCTCGTTCAAGTTTAATACCTCAATCAAATGTACCAAACCTAAACCTCAATTTAAAGCTTGTTTAATAAATAATCTTGAGCCCGAGCTCGAGCCCTGACCGGATTAGGCTCTCGAAATACATAGAATAACTTTTTGGGCTATGGAAAAATTATTATTAATCGAGCATACGTATTACTGCAAAGAAAGCTATTCCACAGTAACGGCAACTGAATTCAGTCATTATTACATGCTAATAATAATTACAACCAGTGACAGTTAAGATATCTCTGGAACTGGCAGCACAGGGAAAGATGAGAGGAACTTCAATACACAACCGCGAGCCTTGAGCATTGTCTGTCGGCTAAGCAAAAAGGTAGAGCTATGCGAAGAGCATACTAACAAGCAACAGCGGCTGACACTAAAGACCAAAAATCAACTCCTTTATAGATGTCAGAGGTGAACTGTATCCGTACACCTTGGTGTCTCTCCAGAGAGCAAATCCTGTGGCAAAACAAAAAAAAGGCAAAATGAAAAAGAAACATAAAATTTGAACTTTTTTTCTCCCTGCTTCCACAAGATAGAGTGATATAAAATTCATTCCTATGGTTCCCCAAAAAATAGGTTGTAGCAACCATGCGAATAGACATGGATTGAGGGATAACCTATCCAAATGTACAAGCCAGCTGTTGCTGCCAAGAAGAATTCCTTGCTAATGCTTTTCAAGCTGATTTCACAAAACAAAGCTATGATTAACATGGTATAAAATTGCTGCTTAAGAAATTGTGACAATGCTGTTGAAGATGGAGGTGAACCCAACTTTAAAACCTCTTACCAATACATATATATGAGGTTTCCCCAGCCGTAAAAAACAGACGCCCAAGTTGAGCCAGTGAACCTGCCATTAGTCATTGAACCAAACATCATTAATCAAATATGTCTATCAATCATCAGCACTAGCTCAATTGACACACAGAGGAAAGTCAGATTTGGGCATGTCAAAGCCAAACCATAGGGAAAAAACAATCAATCGGTAAAGGAGAATCACATTATTGCCCAAGGAATACAACAACAACAACAACAACAATAACATAACCCATCTAGTCCCAATCATTGGGGGTATGTCGTTTTGTGCTCATTACTATGCTTCTTTCATCCATGGTCCAGAGCACCTCACATTATTGCCCAAGGAATGCCGATTTTATATGGTTATTTGGCTCCACAGAACCAGATACAAAAAATAAAAATATGAACTAGGTGGCACAAAACGACACCCACACCACATTCTCCACCGAGTCTCACAAAATGTTAAAAAGCCAACACTTCTGAAAGAGCTCCACATGGCATTCCACAGACCGTTATCAGCTCCAGTCTTGTAACCTACTTTGAATTTAAATAGATGCCTTTCTTATTTTGGTCCCAAGCTTTCTGTCACAGAAAGTATCCTACAAGTTTTGGTATTCTCAGAAACAAAAGCCAGATACATGAAACAGAAAGTCAGGCCCACATAATCCTCACATTTCATCGGTTAACTCTATTCCTTCATCCCTAGGCGTACATATTGATAAAAAAAAAAAAAAAAAATACTGACTACTTGGAATATGACGGCCTTGTTCGTTTCCCCGTTTAGTTTTAGTTTTAGTTTTGGTGACATCATCATTTCCCTCATTTCTCTCTCTATCTCTCTCCACTCATTACACCTGCTGACATCATCAAACTAAACTAAACTATCTAACCAAACACAGCCGACATAATTATTCCTCCTCCAGGGTGGGAGCATGGTTAAGTTACTTCCCTGAAAGGGTTTTAAATGCAATGCACCTCCAAAAATCAAGAAACTACGCAACTCTAAAGCTAGGGATATCTGAGTGTAGACACCCTAATTTGGCTTTGCAAATGTTTAAGCCCCACCTTGGGCAAATTTCCATGATGAAAATTTCTCGTATGCTTTGATTCTAAGTATGGAACCTCTTGATTGATCTTTGTGAATCCCCGACCGTTTGAGTATTATCCCTTAGAAGTGTGAGAATGTGCGTTAGATAAACTATCCTTTGTCAAGAGTATCGGCCGTCACTTATTTTTTGTCGGCCGCTAGTCAGTTTGCAAAACCACGACTTGGCGTCTGGTCTTGATCCACACCTTGCATTTCCAGTAGTCCCAGAAACTTAAGTTGTTAGGAAATGAGATCAATAATGTATATCCATTATCAAGCTATTTAACATCCTCCCTCATGTGCAACCCTGTCTTGCACGTTGAGATACAAATTTTATAGATAGAGTGAAATAGAATACCAAAGGGAGAAGCAAAATGCAAATGTGGAACAAGTGCAAACATAAAGACTTGAACCCAAGACCCGTCCGAACTTGAGCACTATACCATGTTAACTTACCAATAGTCCCCAAAACTTAAGCTGTTAGACATTGGCTCAACAACGTATATGAAGCCATTCAACAGTTTAAGTTGACACAATCAATACATTTCACAAAAAAATTTAGAAGATGTACATGAGATTATACAACTTTCTAAGATTTCTTAAGATCACACATCACAACCTGTTTACTCCTATGACATGAATGGCCACCCTTTCAGTCACTTATAATTGTGAAATTTTTGGGGGTTGTTGGCTTCTTGGCCTTTTGTTCTTTGCTTTCGTTTGTACATGGGTGGCGTCCCCTTGATGCATTACCAACTATGTAGAATGGACATGGATACGGACACGGGAGACGGGATTTCTAAAAAAGGGACACGGACACGACAGGGGACACGGAATAAATAAATAAAATTAATAAAAATATTCATTTTATACCAATGGAAATATAGTTATATGTATAAATATGAACCTTGAATATATATAAACAAGCATTATATATACATCATATTATAGTTTTAGCCCCAAATATTTGAAGTAATACACATTTACCCCCAAAATTTTAAAAAATTGCATATTTAATCCCTACCGTGTCCCTGCCATGTCCTCCTAAAAAAAATTAATTAAATTTATGGGACACGTCACATCTGTGTCCCCGTGTCGGACACGGGGACACTCCAGCCTCTAGGAGTGTCGGTGCTACGTAGATTACCAAAACAAAAAAAATTGTAAAAACTATAAAACCAACCAAAAACACTAGCTCTAGCTCTTAAGTGATTAAGTGATCCGATAAATGAAACTCATTTTGAACTATAAGTACTATCATATTATCTCTATAGATAACACAAATATATACTTGATACTTGTATCTTAACGTGGTTATATATAGAGTAACAAATGGGCTGATACTGAGAACGTGTCACCTTCAGGTCAGGCGCATACAATTTGAGTCAATAGCTCGACATGAAAAGCCAAACAGTTATCTACGTCCATTTCGGGTAATGCAAGCCGACCTGAATTCGTGTTATCAAGTCACGTCATATTCGTGTTCATGTCCAAAAAGGAGCCGACCCAAACTTGTTAACTTCGCATTGGGTTTGAGTCATGTTAATGTGTCGTGCCGAAGATTTTCACCCCTAGTATGAGGATATGAAACATCAAAGGAGTTGTACAACAATGATCCTTATTCTGCTCAGATATGGTAAAGGCAAGATGACTATTTTTCAAGTTCAACAATTTGTATCCCAAAATGTTCCTCGAGAGGATCAACAATTACTTGTTATGCGGAAACCCAAGATGTGCGACAAATAAAGAGAGCAGAGTCATGCATACTGGGCTAGAAGCCAATCTGAAGAACCACATCCTGAAATCGCGCATACCAAGTGCGAAGAGGCTGTTTCAAGCCATAGAGAGTGCGACGCACAGTGTTCGAAAAGAAGGTCTGGAAGGCCGAGTACTCGCCACCTAGGCGCTAGAAGGCCCCTTGTCGACTAGCCCGACTAGACGCCGAGCACTTGGCTTGGAAGCTAGAAGATGCACGACCGCCCTGGGAGCGCCTAGCGAGTTTTAGAACCTTGGGGGCGCAAGTGGCAAACAACAGTTGAGGGATGAGAGAATCCAAGAGGAGGCCACATAAACCTCTTCAGGTTGATAGCCATTGAGAAAAACATTCATCACATCCAAATGATAAAGAGGCCACTGGTGCACAACGGCGACAAAGATCAAGGTAACACTGGTCATTTTGGCAACAGGAGCAAAGGTCTCCTCATAATTGATCTCATACTTCTGAGAAAATACTTCAGCAACTAAGCGAGCTTTATACCGCTCCAAAGAACCATCAGAATGAGTCTTGACCTTGTAGACCCATTTGCAACCAATAAGATTCTTACCATCCGGCGGCGGAACCAACTCCCAAGTATGATTTTGGACGGGCGATAGACCTTGGCAAAAGGGGTGATCGGATCGCGGCGAGGAGATGCTGATGGAGCAGCAGAAATATCAGACACCTCAAGAGTATAGGTATATTCTTTTGTAGGGACATCCATAGGAAAAGGGTCAATATGAATCAAGTCCTCAAAGCCTACATGCTTACATACATTTAGCTCTTTGGTCATAGGATCACAACACTGATAGCCGTTTTGATTTATGCCATACCCTAAAAAGACACCTAAGACACAGCGGAGGCTTAACTTAGTGCCATCTTTCTTGGGAAGGACAAAACAAGTAGAACCAAACACTTTAAGGAGAGAGTAGTTAAGAATCTGACCATAGAGCCGCTCATAGGGTAACTACCAGAGAGAAGAGTGTTGGGCATTCGATTCAGAAGATAGATTGCAGTGAGGACAACTTTTTCCCTAGAAAACAGAGGGTACGGTGGATGACAATAGTAGAGACCGAGCCATATCAAGAAGATGAAAATGCTTTCTTTCAGCTCTACCATTTTAGGAGGGAGTGTCAATGCAGGAAGACCGATGGATAGTCCCTTGAGTATCTAAAAATACAATAAACTCAGAGAGAATATTCACCATCCAAGTCAGAACGAATTTTTTTAACAAATGAAGAAAACTGGGTCTGAACCATGGCATGGAAACTACGACAAATCTTAAAGAATCATATTCGTGTCATTCGGTAAACCCATGTATAACAATTGAAGTCATCCACCAACGAAATATAATAAACAAAACCTTCTATAGTAGCAATCGGGGTGGTCCCCATAAATCAGTATGAACAAGCTGAAAAGGACAAGTAGAAACGAAAGTTCTTAAAGCAGACATTTTGGCAAACTTACAACCACTGCATTTAGAAATATGACTAACAGAAATATCCCAAATGACCTGATTGAACCAAAACTTTTAGATGCGCACTAGACAAATGTCCTAATCTAGATTGCCGAAGATAAAATGGTGATGAATTATGATCTAAACGGAAAGATGATGCAACCGTGGAAGAAGACTCGGCCGGGATATGCAAGCTCTCCAAAATATAGAGATCACCAACTCTACGGCCTGCCCCAATCTGCTTCTTGGAATCCCGACCCTGCAGTGTTCTAAAAGGTGCCTGAGGCGGCCGATTAATCGGTGCCTAGGAGCTCGGCGGTGACCCACTGCTGCGCCTAGGGGTCGAGGTGTTTGAAAAGGCGACCGACCAATTAATCAAACATAAGGCGTGATTAATCAATGACTAATCGACTAGGCGGGCTAGGCACAAATACTTGGCTAGGCAGACCATAAGGCAGGTAAATTATGCAATTTCAAAATTTTAAGGGCTTCAGTGCTGTGGTAATATAATATAAGAGGCTTTGGTGTAGTTTTTCTATACAATATATAACACATACAACCTTCCCACTTACACGATCAAAATTTCAAATGCTAAATTGAATCAATCATCTTCAATCGTCTCGACCCGTCACACGACTTGACCCTTTCAGGTTGAGGAAAACATCACCCGCACCCGAACCGAAGATTCATCAAAACTGCAATTTTTCTGATGGGCGGATGTCAGGTGGGTTCGGTTGGTTTAGTCCGGTTCGCCTATATCAACACCAAATATATGTAGAGTAGAGAGAGAGTGAGAGAGAGCAAGCGGCGTACTTAATGGAGTTCATAACTGTTTTTCTTTTGATGCAATCATCCTTGTTTTCATCTCTATGAGAGGGATTTTTTTCTTTCCATTGAATAGTGAGATTTTGATATGATGGGAAGTGGCAAAGTGTTTTCCAACTTTTCCTTTGTCGACTGCAACGAGAGAGAAGTCTGCCGCAATGCAGAATTTTGTAAGGACCAAGTTTCGGATTCCTTTGTTTTGGCAATTCCGTTTGACAAAACACACATTTACATCGAGTTATAATTTTATTATTTAGAGTGTCTGTTTAGGTGTGGAAGGAAATCAATATGTAATTCTTTTTTATTGCGGTCATTATTTTGATGTAATTCAAGAAACTTGCTCCAGCAACATACAAGCTACACATGAAGCAAATGGGCTGCCTTTAGTAACTTGCTCGAGCAACTCCGAACCTACTCAAGCACATTTTGAAGCTTATAAATAGAACGTTGGCTAGGGTTTTGTGAGACAACTTGGCCAGCACTCATATTTTCCACCTCCAAACATCTGTGGCGGCTAGGGTTTGCGAATCTTGAAGAACTTCAAAGATTGATTGATTCTCTAAGCCAACAAATAATCTTCAAGAGGATTTTACATCAACATCATTGTTCTTTAGGTTAAGCCCTTTCGTAGAGTTCGAAAGGCAAAGGATTGGAAGGCTTGTGCGATTCAAGGCGTTGGCGATCAAGATCACTGGGTGTGGTGTACGTGTGACTCGACAGGTGATACTTAGAACGTTGTGAGGATTTACTTCGTTTGGATAGGTATATCTGTAACTGCACAACGATTATAGTGATTTGATTCCTTCCCGTGGTTTTTACCCATTCAAGGGTTTTCCACGTATATCGTGCGTTCATCTGTTTGATTGCTTGTGTGATTTGTGCTGGGTAACTTATTGATTCGCATTCATACTATTAGGGTTTTTTTTTTAACAGATTATTAGGGAACCCTGATTTTTCAAATTTGAATTTCAAATTTCATATTGTTTCAAAGAGTAATACAAACAACCAATAGCCTAGCGCTACATATGTGAAGTAATAAGGAAAGCAGAGGATGACAGGGAATCCAATAGAGTATTGCAGATGTCAAAAGGTTTGAATGTTAAGTACAATACATCGGTCGGGTCGGGTTTATCGGTTTTGGTTACATAACACCCGACACCCAATGAAACATGACTTTCCTAACCTGAAACTGTCCACATCTATTTTTAAAACCGCCCATTTGACATCAGGTCAGGCAGATTAACTAGGTTGGTTCGGTTGGATGCTCACCCCTACCTGTGGTGTAAGAACCATGCAAACCTGAGGCAGTAGTAGTCATGGTATGCCTTGTCTTTACCTTAGTTTCTAGGCTTTAGCCTCTCAGCCTTGTATTAGGAAGGAATGCCTTGTTTTTGTTTCATTTGCTCTTCGAAAAAAAGAGGTGAAGTTAATAAAGAAATTGCATGAACAAAGTTCGAAAAAAATTCTCAAGCAAAATGAGAAATACAGCAAGTAAGCCAATAAGCACAGGAAGCCTGCCACTTTCAAGGGAGGTGATGTGGAATGGAATCATCTTTGAAAAGCACGACGTCATCCTAAGATTATGCCTAGAGCTGAGGGTTCATACAAAGTGCTTCAAAAATATGGTGAAAATGCCAACAAAACTGAAGTTACTAGAGACTATGGTGTTCAGCAACTTTTGATTTCACTGATCTTTATCCATACCGAGCAAAAGAAGAAGACTCAAGGGCAAGTCCTTTACAGCCAGGGGAGTTTGACACTGGAGTCATTGAAACCAAGTCTCAAACTATGTGCTTGTTAAAGACAACAAGAATCATTGCAAACAGAAATTTTCAGTTGCCAGTTTTGATTTATTTACACAGTAAAATCTGCATTTGCTCCATCGGAATCTGGCTGAAGGGCCTGAACCCTTTGAAAGGTATATGTCTAGAATCAAAGACAAATAACCATGCACAATTTGCCTTGACATGCTAACAACATCAGTGGTATACTGGTCAAGTAATAAGAAGACAAAAGTGATGATATTGCTTGGCAATGTTGACATGCAGGTAAAAAAACCAAGCAATGACAAGATAAAAGATTTGCCGTTGCCACGCGAGGGCCTACACTCTACAGGCACTAGAGGGACAAGCATGGAGGGCCTTCTGTATCATGTTCTGTTTTTCCTATTAGGCTTTATCAGTTAATGATGAGAGATGAGTAACCTCGTGACAGTTTAGCGGGTGATGGACATAACCAGTGTCACAATGCTATCAGGGCAGAAAGAAAGCAAAAAACTATTCAGTTAGTAACTTAGTATCTACTAAATAACTCATCTACTGGTTAACTAAAAACACCCAGAATATGGGAGATTTACATACAAAGCAGAAAGTTCAAGGAAGTTGAAAACAATACCCCGAAGATAAGCACAAAAGGAGACAACTACTTGAATATAAAATGGGTCACGGTTGTACAAAAAATCATTCTTGCAAGAGAGCGCAAATAATTATATGCAATAACATTTTGGAGGTAGGAAATGAAATGCTGAAAGATCTAACATAAATTGGTAAGCATCTACCTTAATCATAAACTGAAGGGAAGATAAACTTGGCAAAGTTGAGAAACAATAATATTAAATGGAGAGACTGGACGTAAGGTTACAAGTGAGGCAAGAAATGTACCACATGAAATCCCGGATAAAGAGAGCACGTGGGATCATTAGACCATTTCCAATCATAGCAAGCAACATTGAGAAAGCTGACAAACCCTTGATGTTATCAGGATTCAGGAAATTAGTCCACTGGTAAGAATCAATAATTTTGGTCAGAACACTCAGCTTCTCAAATTTTATATAGATTTAAAAAATAGAGAAGAAAACATCTGTTACGGTTTGTGCAACTGGCATCCACATGAAGAGGAAAGTGGCAGTCCATCCAGATATTGCTCCGAAAAATTTCATTCCCTTCTCGGAAAGTTTGCCTATTCGCGCCTGTAAACATTAGCAGCTTTAAATTTGGAAGAATTCTTGTAAATCCTTAATACTAGAGTAAGTAATTTCCAAGTCGGTTCAAAAATCAAATCCAATGAAGTCTTTCTTAAAATTTCTAAGTCATTTGGAGGTTCAGAAGCTAAATAATTGGTCCCTTTTAACCTTGACTTCAACGAAGTTCAATAACATTTACTTACAAATCACATAGTCAATTGATTGCCTGAACTTGGTTTTTTCTCACTCCTTATAAACCAAACAAAACTAAATCTCCTGTCCTGATAATTATGGTCGGCAACACAAAAAATTTATCATATACAACTACTAGCACATGCCAAACTTGAAGGCACAGCTCGACCAATATGATTTCATCATAGCTTCAAGCGTCGTCCTTGGGTGAGTAAAATACTCAGCGCGCAACCACAGAATTTGATCGCAACCAAAACCAATAACCCATTGTTATTGTTAACCAGTCCAACTAATCTAGGATCCAACAACTCCATCGGCAGTACTCAGTCACATTTGAAAAAACAGAATTAAGCCTATATAACAATTACGACTCAGTCACATTTGAAATAACATGTAAAGTGAATATATAACAATTACGTACCCAATTGAGTCATAAACCCTTTTGATACACGTCTTAAGCTGACGCATTAGAGAACTACCTGTGCTCAGAGGATTGAATTCCCCGTGCATTATACCTATGAATTTCAATCAGAGTAGACACTTTGCATAAATAAAATGTAATCAATCAATACATACTACTCCAACTCCAATTGCTCGATGTGGCCATGGCGGATGGAGTGAGGGCAATCCTTTTCTGAGAGAGAGAGAGAGAGAGAGAGAGAGAGAGAGAGAGAGAGAGAGAGAGAGAGAGAGAGAGAGAGAGAGAGAGAGAGAGAGAGAGAGAGAGAGAGAGAGAGAGAGAGAGAGAGAGAGAGAGAGAGAGAGAGAGAGAGGGCAATCCTTTTCTGAGTGTGAACTTGGTTTTTTCTCACTCCTTATAAACCAAACAATTGCACTCTCAACCTATTCTTGTACAGCTCGTGGTACATTTATAAGGGAGTTCCTTGAAGGTAATGGACCTCATCTGAGACCCAAAAAAACGTATATTTGAATCCTATTCTTCTCCACCTTGTTTGGGATTTCAATCCTACTTAAAAATTGCAGAACTAGGGACAAGGGACACAAGCAAAATATCCATATTAATACGAGCATGATGCATATTGGAACTCAACAGTTGGAAAGATAACTTTATAGAGTTTCAAGACGAAGAAAAAGCAACTGCGTAACATCAGCGACGGAGCTAAACTGTGTAACACATGCCACCCTCAGTTTTGAAAATAGTGTTATTTTAGGCCTATGCATTAAGCACTTATCAGTATTCAATAATCAAAATTCTCACACAAGGATGGAAAAAATAGCAATTTCAATGATGAATGGTTAGGATCATAAAAAAATTATCTTAATGCCTTTTATTCAAAGGCTACAGGAGAATTGAATCCAGCCTTTATCTGTTTTTAACCACACAAAAAAAAGGACTAGTATTGCGCTCGCTTTACACTTTTAACATTTCTTTTCGTATATGAAAAATATTCAACAATACAAATGGACTCTCATTAAACAATGTCACCCCCCAATCAAATTCTGGCTCCATCCTTGATCAACATAATCTATAGACAATGTAGAAGGTGTCTTTCCCTCAAGTTCATCATATCTTAATAATAAAATCCATCCCTGTAATATAAAGAACTATCTCTATAACATTTCCTTTTAGGTACCCTACAATGATAAAATCTGAAGAGAAGAGATATTCCGAAAGGAAGAGATCTTTGTTATCACAGCAGTAACTCTCCTTATGACTGTTCTTACAGTGTTTATTCAACCAAATCCAAAGTCTGTCAAGATATCATACACAGAAAGCAGCATATCAAAGCCTTGATTCTTTTCGCATACACTGGATTCAATAGAGCTGAATATATCAACATCACCGACAGCAAAACACCACTAATAGTTGAACGACACAGATAAAGTCAACCTTACCAACACCACTCCCACCACAGCTATAATGAAAGCCACTGCCCCTGGCAAAATGCTGTCCGGAATATATGGCACAAAAGTCGACCACATGACCTGTATTCCAATCAATTGTGGAAGGAAGGCCACAATAAGGGGACATTAGCAAATAATGACATCAATAGACTTCATAAGATAGAATATTCAGAGATGTTACTTGGGGAAGAACGGAGAGCCCAGCAACTGTAATGAAATCTTCCCAAAATCGCCAAATTCCAGCACTGAGTAAGTCAAAGTAATTCATGAAATTCAAAACCAGACCAGATGCAACCACAATAGACGTGATGATAAAATGAGGGAGAGGCATAGCTTCGGCCATGGCCAGTTGGGAGATGACCACATAAATGGATATCACTCCTAGTGTCTGAACCACCACCGCCTCTGTCTCCCTCTTTTTCGCAAAGTAGGACAACAAAGACAGATTCCCTAGCAATCCAGTGAACATTCCCTGCATTGTATTCCTTTTTACTTAGGGTTTCATAATTCGAGAAGGCCTTGACGACACTAACAAATTAAATATTGATTTCGTTGCAGTATTTACCAGCCATGGAACAGCCAACAGTGCATTCTTATTCCCGGCCAAAAGGTTACGAGCATTGAGTAGGATCTGGGGCAGTTGAAGCACCAAAAATGGTATATTTGAAGCTCCCGCGAACTTCGCCGTCAATGAATCCCATTGCTCGAAGCTCTTAGACTTCCTCACCTCTACCTTCTAGAAGAATGGAACCAAAAATAGAAAGGAAGAAGTGCTGCTAATTACCTGGTCTCGGGTTTGCAATTCTTTTGAAGAAGACAGCGGGGGGGTGTTGAAAGTACCTGATCGTGGTGAATGGGGTACTCAGGGTGGACACCCTCCGCCTCCGAATCGAGAGCAGGAATGGGCTTGAATCGGTGATGAAGACATGATGAGACTGAGGAGGAGGGGCCGACGAAAGACACGTACTTCAAATTGATGATTCTACGTAGTTGAGGGTGGTAAGGATGGGACGGGCCCCCCTCGGAGCAGTGACTCGTATTCCTACTGATGGAAGGTCGGAAAGCGCGCAGCTGGGGTGCCCTCCCTATTGGCACAACAGAACCCGCCATCATTAATTTGGATGGCAAAAGTTTACAGTCCTATGAAGACAAAGGTTGCAACCAAGTCAAGCAAGGGCCTCGTACTTCACAGTTTTCAGTGAAAAATCAACCTAAATGTCCCATAGAATTTAGCACAAATGAGATCTTACCACACAACTATAAAACCAAAAATGGTCTACTATGATTTAGTACAATAAGCCAAAACAAATCATTCAGTCATGCATTCAACCATCCCCACATTTGTAACCTTCAGATGAATCCTCCTATATGGATAGTCTACTGTTCAACAGACAGTTTACCAGAAACTCAAACAAAGTTCAAGTCGGAGCTCCACAAGTCATACAAAATAAAGATGTACAAATAAACAAGACTCAAAAGCAGAGGGAGTTGCAATCCCTCGGTTGTTTGTGTTCTATTCGAATTAGGGGGTTTTCAATCATGAACCCTAGTTTCTCAAGAATTAAAGTTTCCAATTAGGAGTTATCTAGATGAATGACACAGGGAGAGAGAGAGAGAGAGAGAGAGAGAGAGAGAGAGGCCAACCTTCGTGTCGTGTTTGGTTCGAAGAGATGCTGGGTTTGTGCCGACGAGGGTTCGAAGAGATGTGTTTCAGACCTTTCTTCGTGGCGGCGGCGGTGGACGGAGGTGGAGAGGGAGGCCGGAGCAGCTGGGTCGCCGGTGGTGGTGGAATGGGAGGTGGTTCTCTCTTTCTCTCTTCGGTTGAATAGAATTAGAGCCCAGATCGCCCAGATCGAATTTTGAGTTTTTTTTTTTTTTTATTTTAAAAAAAAACAGCCAAAACGACGTCGTTTTGGCTGTTGGAGAAGTTTGTTGGAGCAAACTGCTGTACGTGTATCCAATGTTTTAAAACCCGGACCGGTGAGCGAACCGGAAAAGGGACTGGGTGGACGGGTCACCGATCGAACCGCGGTCGAACCGCTATCGAACCGTGATGTCATAATTATAATAAAATATTATATAAATATTACAATAATAACAAAAATTAGAATATATAAACGTACAAGTATAAAAAAAATTGTAATATACATAGACCTGTCATTATTTGAAGTGAGAGGATGAAATATCATCCCTTCCCAGTAAAAACAAAGGAAGATGGGATTTTGCACTTGTAACAAGTTTGTCCCACATCGGTGGCCAAACAAATGAGAAGTATTCCTTGCATATATAAATGCACAATACCACAATATCCCAGCAAAATTGCCTTTGGATCATCCCATGTGTCTCCAGATCGTTGGCTTTTGAGCCACATGCGAGAGCTAAAGGATAAGTTAAGTTCAAATTTTTAGTCACCGGTTCAGCCGACCCGTGAACGGTTCTTACGGTTTGACGGTTCAACCGCTTTGTTTGACCGGTTTTCAATAATTAAGCCGGTTTTCAAAACATAGTGGTTTTTAGGTTCGTCCGGACCGGAATATGGACCGGTTGACGAGCTAACCGACCGGACCGGCTTTCAAAACATAGCGGTTTTTAGGTTCGTCCGGACCGGAATATGGACCGGTTGACGAGCTAACCGGTCGAACCGGCCGGTCCGGTCCGGGTTTTAAAACATTGCGTGTATCATTATTGCTAGATTGAGCGTTGGGCGGTGTCCCAATAGCGACTGTCGCCAGAACACGTGGCCGCCTTTTGATATCTTCGAGTTTCACAGATAGTTGTTTCTCATTTGATTTTAGGGAAAATTCCATATGCACGGTACGGTTTTTAAAAGTATTAATGCCAATTGCATGAGAAAGTTATTAGAAATGACCGGGACGATGACAAGGAGAAAAGAAATTCCACGTAAGTGGTAAGGCTTACCTGAATTGTCCAAACTACCCTCTTTGAAGTGCTTAATATTTCCCTTCCTTTTATCTTAATATTTCCCTTCCTTTTATTCTTCAGCCACACCCAACCCTTTCATCTAAGAGAGAGAAGAGAAGAGAAGAGAAGAAGGAAGACGATGCAGATTTCTCTGACATCACGAACTAGCCCCACCACCATCGAGATCGAAAGTCCTCCACATCGGTGAACCAACCCCGACGCACTCACGACGCCTTACACCACCAAGATGCCCACAGAAGACGATCGAAGAACAGGGCCGGCCCAAGAGGCCTGGGCCTAGGGCACTCCCCAAAACCCAAAATTTTAGGGCACTCCCATAAGTTAACACTAGGCTTGAGTAGGGATCTTTTGGCCCAATAAAAAAGTCCAATTCAAACCTTATAATGGAGGCACAAGTGGAAGTGCATCTGCAGCAAGAAAAAAGATTGGTGAAGTCTACATATAGGATTCTCTTTCAAGAAGTTTTCTATAAACTGTCGATGTGGGACAAATTTCCTTGATGCGAAGTAGTGGGTAATGGGTATTCTCCTGTGTAGATTGTAGAGTAAAACTCACACTTCCCACATTGGATAATTACTAGGCACACA
The DNA here is from genome assembly GCA_016920895.1 of Vaccinium myrtillus. Taxonomy (NCBI): domain Eukaryota; kingdom Viridiplantae; phylum Streptophyta; class Magnoliopsida; order Ericales; family Ericaceae; genus Vaccinium; species Vaccinium myrtillus. The sequence goes on from CM029279.1 coordinate 35,102,682, forward strand.
TATTGTGTATATGCCTTGCCACAACTTCAATTTACAAGGCCCATATGGCTGCCACTTGGGAGCTGAGTAAAATTTCTCCATTTACCTTTTACTCCATTTACCAGGCACACATACTGTGTATATGCCTTGCCTAAAAACACCTTCAAGCTCCCAATTTTAATTTTTTAAATTTTTTTATCCTTTACAATTTCCACGTAGAACATCTTCCATAAATTTAGCCCCCACTTCCCATTCCTTTTTTCTTTTCTATTTTGAAATGGCAGTTCCCATTTCTCTCCTCCATCTTCTAATGCTGTCGTCACGTTAGTATGTAGTTATCGGTTACCACCACAAAATATTACATCTGAAAAACGATGGGGAAAAAATCCCACATCTCCTCTCGGGTAAATTCTGTTCCGTTAGAAATTCGTAGGATCGATGACCATTACGAAACACAAATACATCATTTCATTGCATTTAGCTAAGTGGTGTGCCCGTTCGATGCATAAGAACAAAAAAAATCAAAACCGTACCTTTTTTTTAATGTTGTCCCGTGCAATGAACGGACAGATGCACTAATGTACATATGTATGTATGTAAGAATAAACCTGCTATAGCTTGCGATCTCATCCTAGTTGAGTAAATAGTAGCTTGATTATTTTGGCTTTCTCGTATTGTGATTGCTATTGAAAAAATTATTTAAGTGTTGTTTTATTATGGGCACAATTTTTAGATTAGGCCTAGGGCACTATAAACCCTTGGGCCGGCCCTGTCGAAGAACAAACCAGTGGATCAACGCCATACCAAGGTCTTCATGTGTGTGTGTGTGTGTGTGTGAATTTTTAGAGATTTACAAAGCATGAAACCCTAGATTTTGATTCGTTGATCTTGATTTTGTTCCAAAAAAATTTCCCCAGCAATTAATCCTAATTTGAAAACCCAAATCTCTCAATTAGAGAGATTTGATGCCTAATTTGAAAACCACAGGTATGTGAATCCTAAATACCCTAAGTATGTCAATTGGCTATATATGACCAATTATGTATTCGTACTGGGTATGCATTTGGGAACAAGATGAGAGTTTCATGCCAACAGTGGTCATTTGTCGAGGAACCCCATTCATGTTGATTTTGGTGGTGATGAGATTTTGTTAATGTTGTTCTTGGAGAGGAAATTCACAGCTAAGATCACATAACTGTTACGTGTTCAACAATTTCATATGTCTCTGCTGCTCAGCTCGTAGGTTGTCAAATGGAGATTGGTTAGGAATCTAGCAGATGCTCAAACAAGCATGTTAGATGATTGACTTAAATGGAAGGTTAGTGCATCTTTGCGCTATTTCTATGCTTTTGTTTAATCCATTCATTGTGTTAGGATTACAATGTGATTTCTGATCATTTTCTGATTCCATTCATTGTGTCAGGGGATGACAAAGAGGTAGCTTGTTGATATAGCTTCTGCTTCTACAAACGCCGCATCTGGATGGCCGAGGATGATTTGTGCTTGAGAATGAGTATGAGTTCAATGATAAAGAAAAGAGTTGAGTTCCAACTCATTGCTATTGACAAGCTGATTAGAACATTATTATGTGTAACTTTTACAGAGCAAAGCTTGAAGTCATTTTGGAGATTCAAAAGGAGTAGCAGTCTGAATCGCGACAGTGGATATGGTCTAAGCTTATGTCATCTGCCTCTTCTATCGCGAAGCAATTCAACTGACCATTCCCTGATTTCAACTTAAGGGAATGTACCTTAGCCCTATTAAAAGCAGTCCATGTTGTAATAGTTATTGGGATTGTAATTTGTGGTGTACAATCTGTTTAGTTTGTTGTGGTATTGGAAAACACTTGATTTTTTTTTTCCTTTTTTGTGAATGATAGTGTTGCTCTACTTATGTCAATAAAATTCCGGTTCCCCTTTGTTGCTCTGTTTTATATCTTATTTCAGGAACCTCTCTCTGAAATGCAAATGGTATATCAAGCACTACCTTCAGAAAATTTTCAGCAGGACCCAGCTTAATCGGTGATTCGTTTTGCTGTTACTTTGAGACGCGAGGCGTCGGGTTAGGCCATAAAGCAAGGGAACTCTGTCAAATTTTTTTCAGATTACTAATGAAAGAAGTAGAATGATACCGAAATTGATGATACTTTACATAGCGAAAAGCCAAAAGCAAAAAACCAAACTTAATGTGCTGCTGCTTTAACAAAAGAATAAAAATAGCATCCAATTCTTAAGAAATCGATAGACTCTGAAGAACCATTAGTTAGAAAAATGGCACTCTCTCTCTCAAATCAAACTTTTTGAGAGATGTTTTGCGTATTGCACTCTATCTTTCATATTCTTAAGAAATCGACCTCTTATATAGGCGACTTCTTTGCACTTACATGCCTTGTAGAATTCTTCTCTGTTTGGAATCATTCCAAGCTTAGGATTTTTCCTTATTGGGCAGCGTAGCCTGCATGATTCTGGATTCCTTATTCGATAAGGATTCTTGCCAAGATGGCCGCATATTGCTCGTTCAGAGCTTTACCCTACATGGGAGTTCGCTCTTTGTTTAGTATGTTGACTGGCTTTCCATATCTGAGTAAGATTGTGCTTATCTTCGCAAGCTCAACTGATTCTGGGAATATCTTCGAATATTTCGTTCTTTCCTTATCTTCGCAAGGAAAGTCTATTGCTAGGGTTTATCCCGCATTGGGCCGTTCCATCTGCATTATCCGACGAGCAGGTAGACTTGAGTTGACATTGGGTTATGGGCTTGGTAGCTGTCCACGTACCATTTCGTGTCATTTACCACGTGCATGGGCACGTGGTAGTTTTGGACGAGCTAGTTTGTACGTTTTCTATAGTTTTGAGAAAACACCCCACACAATTAAATCAAACCTTTTTTTTTCCAGAGATTTTACATATTGCGCTCTATCTTCGATAGACTTGCACCAGTAGTTAGAAAAATGGCACTCTCTCTCTCAAATCAAACTTTTTGAGAGAGATTTTGCGCAAATAAAATAAAAGCATTGCACTCACGTTAGTCCAACTTGCCTTGCAAGTTGAGATCAAATCAAATCTTTTTGGACGGTTTTTTTTCTTCAATATTACACTGTGCATGCAACAACATTGCACTATAAATGAAAAACACTTGCACATTGCAATAAAATCATTGCACTCACGGAAGTCCAACTTGCCTTGCCAGTTGAGATCAAATCAAACCTTCTTTTTTTCCAGAGATTTTACATATTGCACTCATGTTAGTCCAACTTGCCTTGCCAGTTGAGATCAAATCAAACCTTTTTTTTTTCTTCTGAGATTTTACATATTGCACTCTATCTTCGATATACTTGCACCAGTAGTTAGAAAAATGGCACTCTCTCTCTCAAATCAAACTTTTTGAGAGAGATTTTGCGTAAATAAAATAAAAGCATTGCACTCACGTTAGTCCAACTTGCCTTGCCAGTTGAGATCAAATCAAATCTTTTGGGATGGTTTCTTTTTTCAAAATTGCATCTTGCATACAACAACATTGCACTGTAAATGAAAAACACTTACACCTTGCACTAAAATCATTGCACTCATGTTAGTCCAACTTGCCTTGCCAGTTGAGATCAAATCAAATCTTTTTGGACGGTTTTTTTCAAAGTTGCACCGTGCATGCAACAACATTATTGCACTATAAATGAAAAACACTTGCACCTTGCAATAAAATCATTGCACTCACGTTAGTCCAACTGTTGAGATCAAATCAAATCCTTTTGGATGGGTTTTTTTTTTCAAAATTGCACCGTGCATGCAACAAACATTGCACTGTAAATGAAAAACACTTGCACCTTGCAATAAAATCATTGCACTCACGTTAGTCCAACTTTCCCTACCAGTTGAGATCAAATCAAATCTTTTTGGACGTTTTTTTTTTCAAAATTGCACCGTGCATGCAACAACATTGCACTGTAAATGAAAAACACTTGCACCTTGCAATAAAATCATTGCACTCACGTTAGTCCAACTTGCCTTGCTGGTGCAAGACTTGGTTGCTTATGTTCTATATTTGCTATGCCATTATCATGCTTTGTTTCGATCTTGTATTTGTGCATTTGTGCTATGCATATCATTTACAATCTGTTTTGTCTCCCACAGGAGGTAGCAGATCCGCTGTCCCGAGTTCGGTGTCCCAACTCGCTGTCCCAAGCATCCGAGCCGTCCATCCGAGAAATCAACGGCTCAGATTCTCAAATGAATATGGATGGTTCGGATTTGTTTGGGGTGAGATGGAATCCGAGCCGTTGATTGCTTGGATGGACGGCTCGGATGTTGGGACAACGAGTTGGGACACCGAACTCGGGACAGCGGATCTGCTCCCCCCACAGGAAACCTTGCTAATGAACTAGTCGACATTATCAATAAGAACCGAACATCCCGAAGGCTTCAACAACTCAATAAAAGTCCTGGTCTTGTGTGCGTTGCCTTGCAACTTGCAGAGGAATGCAAGGGGAACTACATATTGCACCCGAAGCATTGCGGTTGGCTTGCCTGTGTTGTGTCTAAATTTAACTTATTGATTTGGGAAAAATAACCATTGCTCCTTTGATGGAACAAAATTTCAATTTAAGTGAATAGTTTTTGTACCATTTGAGAATAACATGAGTTGCTCTCTATTTTTCCTATCTAGAACCATAATGGTTACGAATTGATTCGCACCTTGTATGAAATAACATGCTCCTTATATGACAAATTGTTGCACCTTGTAATAACATGATTTGTTCTTTGTTTTCCCAAACTAGCACCATAATTGTCTAAAAAATTTCTCATTGGAGCAAAGTTTGTATTATAGAATGCAGTCTTAATCTAACTTTTTTTTTTTGAAATAACCATTGCTTCTTGCATGAACAAATTTCGCACTTTACGTGAAAAAATGGCACTGTTTGACAATAACATTGCACCGAAATAAGGACCATTGGTTTGCCAATCATACTTTTTTTCATTAGTAAAACAACATTTGCTCTCTCTATTAATAAATTTTGCACGTTAAGTGAAATAATATGGCACCCTTTGACAATAACATTGCACCGGAATAAGGACCACTGGGTTGCCAATGTTCTGTCGCAATCCCATTTTTTGTATTAGAAAAACAACATTTGCTCCTTGTATTAACAAATTTTGCACCTTAAGTGAAATAATATGGCGCCATTTGACAACAACATGATACGGATATGGATACGGATACGGATTCGAACTCAAGATACATATACTAATACGGATACATACATAGGATATGGATAAGGATACAGGTACAGACACAAGATACAGGTACAGACACAACACATGATACGGATACAGATTCTAACTAAAGATATAGATATAGACACAAGTTGTTTCATGCACTCTTTGTTCATTTTCATCTCCTCATCTGATTTCATTCTCACCCATTAGAGCTCTCAAAGTTTGCAACATCTCTTTAGCAGCTGCACAAGTTGTTTCATGCACTCTTTATTCTTTTTTCATCTCCTCATCTGATTCCATTCTCACCGATTAGAGCTCTCAACGTTTGCAAAGCACCCTTCATGCTCCATAAACCACTGAGGCAAAAGGAAATCACAAGCGTACCCTTAGTGGTATTTCTCCAAAAGATGCTAGATCACTCTTTGACACATGTGACTATGTGCCCAAGCAAGGTGCTAACATCAGCACCTACATATTTGGAAAATAACGTGAATCGATATGAAAGGAATATAATGGAAGTTACCTTGTTCCTGTCATGCCAGCCTAGTCCAAATGAGAGTAGACCAATCTTTCCAGCGGGTACTTCTCTTGGAGATTCTGGACGCATAGAAGCAGGAAAAAAACACCACCTTTGTGCTTACAAAAACGAACATAAACTAAAACCTTTCCCAGTTTATTATTCTAGAGGTATATGAGTAAATTGTCACAATGTTCTTGGTGTGTCATTCTCACTTGGCACAAGTCATCAAAAACATAAATTGAAAGCTACCTGAACCAAAAAATAAAACAAAGAAGACAAGAACTTCTGAATATATTGAATCTTTATATCTTAAGGCAGAATCAGTTCAATAAATATAAGAATTGTTTTTGGAGCTGTCAAGTATCGAGTGGCACAAACTTTACTCAAGTGAACAAGCTTCCTCCATTCCATATCAGCTTTCTGTGCTTTTTTCGACAGTTCCCTAGTGCACCAGAAAGTTTCCAACAATAAACAAATAGACAAGTCAATCAACCAAAGAATCAATGACAACTGCCAAATTACGTAACAGTTCACTACAAAAATTGTTAGAAGTAGTTTGAAAGAGGAGATTTAGAGGCAATACTGGAAATCAATTAACACTGAAACATGCATTAACTAAATTTACAAAAAAGGACAGAAGGAGTATACATTGTATAATTTGCATAAGATGAATCAGCGAGGGAAATTAGAAACCTGTAAGAAGTAATGACTTCGGGATCTCATAACATCCTCTGGCGGAACAGAGCATATACTACAATGAGTAAACATATAGAAGCTGCAGAGGCTGTAAGCAGCCAAGGGAACTAGAAATAGCCATGTCCATAGGTATGATTTACTCTCTACATAAGGCCATGAAGCTCTTGGAGCAATTCCCTCAGGATGCATGGCTTCAAAGAATACCGGATCCCACCATCGAACCGTGAAGAAAACAATCCACAAAAAAACTATTGGTGTTATTTTCAGTTGATAACTCATTGAGCACTATTACTAGAGCATTTATTCTTTGGCTTTTAATGTTCAAAAGTGTCACGCCCCAAATCCGGGAGCATGACCGGCCGTGAACCAAGAAATAATTCTCGGAACACGAAGCCTATACAAAAAGAAAAATAATAATAATAATTTTCACAACCCAAATAAATCAAACTGAATCCTGAATTATAAAATTAAATTGGAAACCGAAACCAACATTTTTGTAGCCATGAACAATATCTCAAATTCTCCATACTCCGAATTTATTAACAAAAATTCTAAAGAAACAAAAGTGCGGAAGCTGATTGACATGACTAAAAGAAAATAAAATTTGCAAATGCCCTAGAGGTCCAAACAGTGGGTCCCGAAACTGTCTCAGAGTCCACTATGATGCTCCCCGAACTAACCTGAAAAGAATGCGGAATAAATCCGTCAGCTCACAGCTCAGTGAATAGTTAAGCATGCTAAGGGTAAAAAGTGCAAGGTGGCATACGTTTAAACAAAAGATAATTGAGGCGGCAAGGAAATGGTTTCAAATAACAAGGGTCGGTGGCTCAACAAGTGGTATCAAGGAGATGAATTTCAGATTAACGAATAACAAGAACAATAATCGATTCACAAAAATATGCATTCTTATCAATCAGCCAGTCCAAAAATACCAGAACGACGAACAACAATAAATAGAAATCTCAAATTGTGTGGGAACCATAATAATAACAATAACCATTGCCAAACGCCAATTATTTTCTCAGGGCTTAGCCCGTTGGATCCAACACCGTACTCAGAGTCACCTCAGGATGGCGCCTGGGTCTTTTCCCTAAGCCGATCCGGAATAGAGTCACAGGGTATTTCACAAGTCTTTTCCCTATCCGTTGAGCACTAGAGTCACAGGGTATTTCACAAGTCTTTTCCCTAGTGGCCAAAGTCACCGCAGGATGGCGCCTGGGACTTTCCCTTGGACTTTCACAAATATATACATGGTCCCAAATACAAACGAATAACATACCAGAGATATCATAGAATCAACGAATAGACAAGAAGAAAATCAAATATCAACCAATCAATTGCAAGTATTTCAATTAACCTTGTATGCCAAAGGGTACGACAATCGTCAAATAAGTTGAGTTCAACGAAGCAAAATTAATATTCATAGAATCAGAACCAAATAAAGGATTGTCAAGAATTGATAGGCTCAAGAGGATTCCAATTGAAGGGATCACATGCTTAACCACTCACCTCGATCGAAACGATAGACCGCAAAATGCAATACTCGAGTACTCGGCTAGTCTGGAACATAAATGAATGTAAATTCATAACTATAAGTATATAAATTTAATGATCAAATGGATTACATGCTCCTATATATATATATATCAAATAGCAATTATATTATTATAAATCTACCCACCAATATAATCCTATCAACTACAAAGCCCATCACCAGTATACTCCAACAAAACCCAATCAAATCTTATTACGCCAGATGCTTTCCCAAGTAAAATATGTCTATCCTTCATACCGATCACCCACAAAAGGGCACCCACCGATTGATCTCCGTAGGAAATTAATTAATAGGCTTAGAAAACATCATTAACCAAGGGGAAAAAGAAGATGGATTACCAGTATACGTCAAAACTTGACCGACCTTGAACACCTCGGCTGTCTTCTCTCTCTCTCTCTCTCTCTCTCTTGCCGCAGATGGTGGCTAAAATAAAAAGAACCCTAGCTCTAAACATTAATTAAGGACTCTCTCTAATTAAATACTATTCTTACAAATCGGCCCGTTATGAAATTTAAGAAATTAGCCCGCCCCATATTAAAATATACGGCCCAATAAATACAACATGTACCCACATATTCTAATTTAAATTAGATCACCATTGTTTAAAAAAACAAAATATAAGTTATTCGATTTTTTTGAAGGAGTCCGAAAATAAATGTAGGACACAATAATTTGTATTTTTTTTTTATTAGAAAGAAGTTTGAAACCGGAAAATGGAAGAATTTATTTAGTTAAATTTTTTTTTTAAAATGAAAAAGTCGGGATGTCACAAAAAGCGTCCAATTTTGCGTTCTGTTCCGCAGAATGATTGCAATCACACCAAAATTCTCACGTTTGTGTTGATGAAGAAATTTATTCTGCCTTCCTAAATCAAGAAGGGCCAACCTTAGACTTAATTTCCTTAGCTCATAGACATGATAATTTTGTTACTTAATTCCCCCGACCCAAAATTCTACAACATTTTGTGACTTATTTCCCTCAGCCCAAAATTCTCTCTTTATCACACAAAGCTGAGCTCACACATCTACTTAATTCCCTCATCTCACAGACAATTCCACAGCATCAGATTTTAGACAGAGGATATAAGAGGAACAAAAACTTCACTTTTTTCACAATCGATCGTAGTATTTGCCAGTGAAGCAACTTCGAAACAGAGCCTTAATTTCAAAACTTAAGCCAACAAAATACATTGAGGGAACAATCATAGAATCATATATTCTGTTCGTTTTTGCAACGCGATAACAACACTACAAAATAACACTAACCCTTCGTTCGATTTGTTAAGTAAATCCGGGAAATGCGAACAGAACAAAACAAGATAAACCAATTAGATAGAACAATAACGACCAGCATTATTCAGATCTAGAGAGAGAGAGAGACTCGCCATGGCTGCGAAGTGTTGAACGTAGAGAGAGGAGAGAGAAGTCTCTAGCTGATGACGGACCATTGCAAACCCTAGTGGAGATGAGAGATGAGGAAGACGATCGTTTTTGTACAGATGAAGAAGACGATGATTACTCTGATTATCACCGCCCCAGAAGACACCGCTGGTATGTGTGGTGTTCGGTCATTTGGGGAGAAAAAGGGTTAGGCTTGATTTGGAAGAAAAAAAATACACTCGGGGGTATTTTCGGCAATGCAGAGAAAAATTACCATGTGTGTAATTTTCTTGCAAATTCTATTCGCAACCGAGGAATGACTAAATTTAGCCCACTAACTTTTAATCAATAGTAGACAAAAATGCCCTTGCGTAAAAAGACTTTTTTGTCCTTAAATGTGTGGATGCAAAAAGCTTTTGAAAACAACCACAAAAATTGTACAACCCCTCTCCATCTTAGGTCCAACCCATCTACTGTATACAATTACTGCCGGGAAAAAAAAATCTTGTATGAAGAACACGATCGTGTTCTTCTTCCTTCTTCCTAGTACATGCCCTAAAAAACCTCCTCTTCTCTTCTCCCACATCTCCATCTCTATCTCTCACCTCCAACCCTGAACAACTTTCACTCCACTCCTCATCCCTCAATGGAGAATCCAATGGAGATTTCCATGGAAGGTTCTTCACCTACATTTGACACACAATGGTCATTTTTTGAAATGGAAGAAATGGAAATGGGTGTTAATTTTTCGATTACAAGCTGCAAGGAGGTCGAAAAGGAAGATGATGGGAAGAAAATGGTGGTTTGGGAGGCAAAAACGAGCAAAGAGGTAAGACCCAGATTTAAGTTTCGCGTTTTTGTCATTTGAAATTCGGATTCCCAGTGTTGAAGTTGCAAGTGGTTTTCATTTTATAAAGTTTGAACTACGTACCTTATTTCAATTGTTAAAACATGATAAAAAGTTCGAAACAACTTAGGTTTAAATTCCCGCCAATTGATTCATTTGTTTAAAATCAAATTTTATACATCTATTCAAATTTTAGAATATGAATTAGTACGTTACTTCAGCTTATAAAATATGAACATGGAACCGTAGGATATTAAGATTTAAATTAATTGTTTGTCCGAATAGTAGTTAATATTTAATTTTTTAATATTTGAAATTATGACATGTTTTCAATTGTTAAATCTTGATGTATTGATCATTGAACCTATAATACTTCCATCTGTCCATGATTCAATTTTGAATATCCGAATTATAGGTCACAATTCATTTTTTAATAAATGAATTTTTGTCATGTTTTCAATTGTTAAAACTTGATGTTTGTTGATCAATATGTACTTTTGTGGATCATGTATTTTTTTAATTGGCTTTTCAGTGTGACGCTTCAACGCGTGATAGCCACATAGGCCCATCTCTTACTCTATATGATTGTGCGGAGTATTTTACAATGGAGGAGGTGAGTGTTGATATTTATATCCTTTGAAATGTGGATGTCCAAAATTTTATTGTGGAGTTGATTGTTATTTTTATAATGGACTTGATTGTTATTTTTATAATGGTCGTAGGTGTTTGCCACGGATGATGCCTTAAAAGATTGGATAAAAAGTACTAGTGAAGCACACGGTCATGTGACCGTGACCAAGGCCTCTGAGAAAGCCGGAAAGGGTCGTAGGCCAATGATGAGATTTGCATGTGAACGAAGTGGGAAGTACAGGAAGTGTGTGAAGAAGCCTGATGATGTTGATCGGGTTGTGAAGAAGAGAGTGCACACCACGGGGTCAAAAAAATGTGATTGCCCCTTTGAATTGAAATGTGTGCAAACTTATCAAGGGTGGACCGTTACTGTATTGAACGACACCTTCATTGCTCCACTTAGAATGTTGTCCTTGTCCATCTCTCTATGCACCAATGTCCTTATACATTATTTGTAATTTTTCAATTTGGTCTACCTGGGGTATGCCCCTTGTACACATGTACACATCTTTTTAAAGATGAGCGCAGCCTCTACTATTTCATATTTTGATTTCTACATTTTGTGTTTCATTCCAAATTTTAAGTTTTGAATTAAATCCAGCACTAATTCAAGTTTACAATGCAGCTTGCCTAAGGCCCCATTGTAATGTTACTTTATGAATCAATATTTTAGAATGGATGAAGTGCCCGTGCAGAATTGCTACATTAATTGAAAACACCATTTTTCCTTGGGGGAAATAGGATTTAGCAGTGCCATTGTGTTCTCAGACCACTCAGACCAGGATTGGATCCCAAATAGTAAATAGGAGCAACAATTTGGGACAGAGGGAGTAGTAATTGGCGAACTTTTTCGAACCATCAATTGACGATAACTGGCAATCATGTTACTGGAGTAGGCTAGTAGCATACAAATTTAAAAAAGGAGTCAAAACAGTGAAGTTTATGAAAGTTTACAGCATTCAACATCCCATCCGTAAAAAAAGTAGCATGAATTGTCAAAACACCTCTATGTAAAATTATACAGTCTTTAAACACCAGGGGACAAACTTTCTTTTCTTCACCTTGGAAAAATGGAAAGGAAAAACAAACTTTCATTACCAAGGTCAACCCACTGATCAAGCTAAGAAACCAACGCACAACAGTTAACACCAAAGATGAATTGCATATGGTTGAATCAATTTCTTAAAACCGAAATTAACATCAACATTCATGCATAAAAGAATGAATTCCTTGTCTCAATTCAGATTAAAAAAATCAATTGAATTGAATCAGACACAAGGAAGGGTAGATTCGCTGACACCTTATTGTTGATTCAATAGAACAAAACAAAATCCACAATAACAGCTTAATACAAGTGTTAAGTTCAACAATGTCAACAGAGCACAAGGTGAAATTGTCCACTAGACGCCGATTAACTCTCACCCCTCCTCCCTTAAGCAGACTTTTTAAGAATCTCTTCCGAAGGAATCTCGAGCGTCGCACCCGCATTCTCTTTACCTGGCTTCACCTCTGCGCACGAGTTGAGTAAAAGCAGTAGTAAGTACACTAAAACCAATAGAGTATACTGGACGTGAACATTATACAAGAAGTAGAAGACACTACCTGTTTACCTAAAACACAGAATTTCAGATGCAAACGCCTAACCAAGAAGATACCATCTAATATGAAGGCACTAGGCAGCATAGAATCTAACACCAAGACTATCACCTCATTCTTTGATCTCCCATAATGTTATTTTCCTTTTAGTAAATCCCTCACATAAAGGCATGATCCAAACACAACCTTAGGTCCACGACTTGAGGTTGTTGACCTTGTATCTAAAAGATGAAACAAAAGAGACTGAACTATTTGTAGTGCCAGATGCAGTTGCTTATAATGCAGCTTAACCAAAAGCAGGGAACCAATTATAATCTCAATTCTCAAGGGTAGAGATCAAGGTTTTTAAAAATGGCCAAAATGAATTTTTAGCCTTCCGGTACCGTTACAACCCGGTACATCGAAGTTGGCTAAACAAGTACGGGGAATTAAAAGGAGCTAAATAACATATGAACTCGTAGCAGCGGGGGAATCCCAAACTTGCGTGGAAATAGGAAACAGAAACAAACATCATCTTCAAAAGCTACCAAAATTTGCAATGATACCCACCGAAAGTATCATTGAGATGCACAATTTTGTACTATGCTGCGATAAAATCAATCCATCCAATAGCTAATGAAATGCAGTGAGATGCACAATTAACCACATAAAATTTAAACAATAGTTAACCAAATCATTAAACAATAGTTAACCAAATCGATGTCGTTATGAAATCACGGCCCTCCCCAGTGAAAAGGCAATAAGATTCTAGAAAAACCAACTCAAAAATCTATCAATTTTCTTATAAAAACCCACTTCAAATCAGTCATCACTAAAAGATTTACCCTTCATTTCAAATGTCAAAAACTATAATAGCCAAATGTAGTATCTCAGCATATGCTGCTATGCTAGGAAATTGTTTTGGTCCTACCATGCAGATTCCCAACTACAAAGATTTAATCATAACTTCATTCTTCTGGAGTAAACCAAAAATAAAGAATAGAGAAAATGGGAGCCTTATAAGTCCATATGATTCCAAAAGAAACATGCTTTAAGGACCTAAGACTCTTCATTGTAATGCTATATCAACCAGCATCAACTGTTGACCAATTCCCCTTGTATCATAATCTCCCCAAATTGGTTAATCCTAAGTCAAGAACAGCTTCAACAAATTTTCCAATTACAGGTAGTATATAGTATTTCAGAAAAAACAAAAACGCAAGCTCAAAAATGGTTCCTCACTGAATCACTAAAACCGAAAATAGGTTTCTGGAAAGCGATTTTTCGAAAGAAGAAGCTAAAGATGTGGTTTTGACGGAAAACTGCAATGACAGAGGAAATTCAGAATTTGGGGAAAGGTCATCTGATTTGGGACTCAAATTGGGACGATCCAGTCGAAATCCAGTTGGTATTTGTCCATAGGTGTGGTTAATCAGACCGGAAATAGATAGAAAAAAAAATTATATTTTGGATTGAAATAAAAACTAAACTAAAATCGACCATGAACAAAGAAAGACTTTTCATTTACCTCGCCATATCTGATTACAGGTGCCCCTCGATGCAGAAATACTTTCACAAAACACAATAATTAGACAGTGATGGAGATGAAGAAGAAAAAAAGGAGGAGGAGCTGGGGTTGTGCGTGCCCTATGCTTTGTTTACTGGACTAAGCTACTCTAAATGAGAGAGAGAGAGAGAGAGAGAGAGAGAGAGAGAGAGACCACAATTTCTAGAATTCTGAGGGAGGGTTCCGGAGGTGAGGCGGTCATGGAGGTGGTGGTGGTTTTCTGAGCCCTAACAGGAGGAAGACGACTGATTGTGAGAGGAGGGGTAGTTTGGGTAGAAATTAAATGTTATTTAAGGAAGAAAAGGGGAGGGGTAGATTGGGAAAGTTTTGGAAAATTGTTGTTTGTATTTAGTAAAAAATGAGTTAAAAGGTACTCCGTAGTAATTTCAATTTTCAGTTTTTAGTGGGCTGAATTTAGCCATTTCTCGGTTGCGAATAGAATTTGCCTTTTCTTTTTCCTTGCCATGTTTTGGTCAGTAGCCAAACCATGACCATCTTTTGGTCTTTATTTGCCCCTAGTACCATGTATTGGTCATTTTCCCTTGATTTTATGAGATTCTCTCTCATAAATCAAAGTAGGAAATAAGGCCTCGGTCACATACCAGCCTTGATTCATTAAAGTTTTAGTTCCTGAATCGAACGGACCAAAAATTTAATAAATTTATCAAGTCTTTCCTGATATCTGATTGAGTTGATTTTTTCAAGAACACTTAAAAAAATTATTCTAAACAGATTGAACGGCTCCGATCATTGGCGTGAGACCTCGAAGTAGGTCCCACACAAGGGGGTGTGGTTGGTATGTGACCGAATGGGTGTGCCTGTAGTCTACCTTCATTTTCGTGGAAGGCATGTGATAAGCCCCCAAAAGTGTTAATAATGGGGCTTATCTCGCTCAATTTGATCACACACACGCGCATTATGTTGCTTTAAACTTTTGATTTCGCGCAAGGTTGCTTTTTGTTAGTTTCAGGTAAAAATGGAGAAATAAGGCGTGTTTTGACGCCATTGTTAAACCAACGAATGCCCGAGCACCGAAGGTCATATGGCACCCCGCCACCGAGTTCCGGGAGACAAGGACTGAAGTCTTGAACATGACTCGGGAAGCTTAGAGGTCAAGATGACAAGCCGGAAGGTCAAGGGATCAAGACGAAGGAAATCCTCAGTTTTTCCATCTTGTACCGGTAGAGCACTTTTGTGTCTACCGGTAGAACAGGCAGCCAAAATACAGTGAGTTCTTGTACCAGTAGAGCACTTTTGTTTCTACCGGTACAAGTTGCACTTTTCTGCAACTTTTGAGCCCGATCAAAAAATATCTAGTGGCATATTTGTAATAACTTAGCACGACTTTTGGGGCCTATAAAGGGTCTCCAACCTCAGATTTGTAATAACTTAGCGTGTCTTATGCCGTGGCATGATCTGCCTTAGCAGAGTCGTGGTGTGCTGTGGCGGGGGTGACCCTATTTCTTGGAACTAGTATATTTTTTAGGTTGTGCTAATGGGCTGAGCAGACGTATCTGCGAACAGCTTTGCACTTATGATATTTATGTTATATGCCTTGGCATCTTATGTTGTCTGCCTTGTTTGAGTCGTGCTTAGGCCATCCTTACCCGTTAGGAATGCTGGTTAGCCGACCTGATGAGCTATTGAGCCACTGAGCTTCCTTAGAAGCTTTTATTCCGTAAAAATCTTAGCTGAGTTTGATAAGCTCGACATATTTTTGTAGAAATCAACAATAATTTTATAATATTTATGCTTTATGCCGTAGCAAATTGTACTTTTGGTTGCAGCCGATCTGTGCTCGGATTGTTATTTACCCTTTAGGATTAGGATTATAAGCTGACTAGACTTGTCTGTAGGCATTGTCCAGAGCTCTTTGGGTACCAGTACTATTTGAGTCTTGGCTGAGTGGACTTGTAGGCCTCTTTCTCGGACTTCTATGCTCATATAGTCAAGGCACATAAATGCTTAAAAAGTAGGCCAGCTAAGGCCATGGCAAAAATGGAATAGCCAAGGCTAGTTCTGTACGCACAAGTAAAGGCAATCAAAATCTGATCGGCCCATTAAAAAGAGAAATAAGCTCTACCAATTATAAGTGTAAAGTTGTTAAGACAACCATACACTTAGGGGAGTAAGGAGTAGGTGAATGAGTAGGCAATATCTCGGACCGAATTGAGGCAAATATGCTAAGGCATCAACTCAGCGCTCATTTTCCCAATTAGCTCCTCGTTAATTATGGGAGGCATAGTCTCCCATGGTCAATTCCTATAAAAGGAAACAAAGTGGTCAGCAAAAGAGAAAATGCACAATAAAAAGCTAAGGCCTTACCAATCAAATAATCTAAAAGATCCCTCGAGGTCGCTAAACGGTTGAAATCGTGTTTCTTGTACGCAAGAGCCCAAATAACCTCGTCTTGTTAATCCTTGGCAAGCAAGAGACTTTGCCGACCTGTATACAGGACATCAGGTCAGAGCTTGCAACATATTTTAAAACCAGACCCACGGGGCTGGCCACCTTGTGCAGTAGGGTCGAGCCCATTGGGCAGATCCTTACCTACATTCTTGGAAGACGAACTAGAGGCCAAAGCCCTAGTCCCACAACCCATTAAGGATGACTCTTCCTCCTCAGTTTCCTCATCTAATTTAAATGAACAAGGGGTTTGGGGAATCAACAGGTTTGTAATTACGATCAAAGTACATCAATTCAACGGAAAAACCGAACAAAAAGAATTAGAAAGAAGGGCGGATGACATGCCTAAAGAGTAATATCTAAGAATTCCTGGGAAGAAATACTAGCACGACAAGGTTTCTCTATGCAAATCGCTCGGGGAGTGATAAACCAACCTTCCCCAAAAGCAATCTCAATCGTTTACCAAAAAGGCACGACCTATGATGATGATTAGGCCACGTAGCCCCCAAGGTGACCCGTGAGGTCTGCATTAGATTTGCCACACTAAAAGCGAGAGAGGCGAGGCCGTTTCAAATTTGAAGTGTTTCCTCTTCCCTGCACTGAGCACGTTCTCGGAAACAGGGGAGTACTGATAAATACAAATAGCCAACTTGGTTAGCTCGGCGGATAGAGGTCAGACAATCCAGCTCGAATACTCAGCTTGACAGAGATCAATAACCTTAGACCTGACTTTCATGAAGAGTCCATGTCATACGAGGGCACTAAACTGAGCTAATAAGGAAGAATTGACCTCTAGGGCAGCTTGGATTAAACACAGTTTCCTAGGAGAGGTCAGTAAGAGTACGACAAGGCAGGACATGCACCATGAGTAATGTCCTGACCTGACTAGGCCATTCACGAGTGGCGTTAGTGAACTCAGGATGATCACATTAGGTCGGCACTTCCTGAGAAGCTCAGTCCAAGCTACTAGCTCAGCTCGGCATAACAACTCATCACTCGAAGCCCTACGGGGACGGGGATTCTAAGGAGTCTGTCTTAACCTAATAAGATAAACCTTAATCGGCCAGATGCTTATCTAATTGGTACCAAGATGCGATAAAGTCTAAACTCTTTATCAAGATAAGAGACCTAGCATACTAAGGAACTGATAAAAATAAGTACAGTTAGTTGGAAGTCAAAGACTCCAAGTCCAACAAGGACTCAACAACTCCCAATGCCTATAAAAACACCAACATAACCCTAAGAGAGGTACGTGATTCTGATAGCTTAATTCACAGGCAACTATCCACTTCATATAATCTACGGACTGACTTAGGCATCGAAGGGGTGTTGGCTGACGCCACCCTGGTGTCCTTAGTTTTGCTCTGTTTTGCAGGTCTACTCATCAGTAGAGTTCTTGCCTTGTACCCAAAAAAAATATAGAGGATAATCCTATATCTTTCCTTTCAATTATCTGTACTTGGAGGATCAAAATCCATTTTTAAAATGAACGAGAGTTTTGGAGAAGAATAATTCTCCAAAATATAGAAATCAAATTCTCTATATTTAATACTTGTACTTGCTTTGCTGTTCTGCCTCAAGCCTTACTGAGGAAGAGTTATGGGGTGTAAAACAAAAAGAGGCTGGTGGGCTAGGTGGGAGATGTTCCCTAACACAAAACGGGGACATGAAGCATTCGGACAGACCTTAGAAAGTGAGATCTATCAAACACCACAATAACAGTCCCTGCGTTTCATGGGTCTTTAATTTATAAATGACACAAAAAGATTTAACAACATGATTATCTTTTAATTTATAAATGACACAAAAAGATTTAACAACATAATTATCTCGTTTAACTTACATATCAGACATTTTAAAAAAGAATTAAATTAGTAAAAACAATCCGTGCAAGATGTATGTCTTGTGTCAAACCCGAAATTTTGATCTCTTTACAAATAAAATTGGTACCAAGTGTATTAGGATCCAAAAATCATCACAAGAAGTCTCAAACTTAACCATCCGGTATGACAGCCCATGACTCGATTACCTGGATGCAACGGAGTTCTGTGATACAAATGAATAGATCATGCTTTAACTTTCACATGGCCTTTTAAAGCCGTGTGAGCATTAAAGCTCATTGGAACTTCACAGTTAAGATTGCTTGCCCTAGTAGCAATCCTGGGATGGGTGACCCTACTGGAAGGTCCTTGGAGCTTGGGTGGCCAAAGCGGATAATTTTGTGTAAGGCAGTGGCGGGTCATTACATCCGGAATCCTCCAAAAAGTGAAAGATGATTAAAAAAACTCTTTCTTAAAGAGAAACAAATTTCGTTTTCACCTTGGCTAAAAAATAATGTAAAAGCCTAATTTGTAGTAAAGACACCGAGTGGAGGAAAAAGAGTTAAAGACAAGCAATTCAAAACTCTATCACCTAAATTGAACAGATCAAACAATTTTAAAGAGGCTAGAAACAAAAGCAAGCACCAGAAAACTTTGAAAGAATTTTTACCATTAAATTCCTGGCAAAAAGAAGCCTCGGCAAATCTTAAGAGTGTTATCTAATCTAATAATCTGACTTTTAATATTGTGTAATGTGGTGGCGGGTCGTAACAGTCGCAGCTCGGAATAAACATATGCCAATAAACCATCAATACGACGATCATCCAAAAAGTGAAAGATGATTAAAAAAACTCTTTCTTAAAGAGAAACAAATTTCGCTTCCACCTCAGCTAAAAAATAATGTAAAGCCTAATTTGTAGTAAAGACGAGCAATTCAAAACTCTATCAGCAATTAGGATTCACTTAAATTGAAAATATCAAACAATTTGAAAGAGGCTAGAAAAAAAGAAAACACCAGAAAACTTTGAAAGAGTTTTTACCATTAAATATTCTTGGAAAAAAAAAATGCATATGCAAATCTAAAGAGTGTCATCTGATCTAATAAGCCGACTTTTATCCTTGTTTGATAAGAAAATGAACTAACACAAGTGGGAGAGATGCACATTAGTTATGGAAATGTCTTCAACATCCTGAGAGATCGAACATCTGAGAATTAATTTTTGGGGTAAGAATATATGAATGCACATCTTTGTTGGTGCAAAAATCGTATCACCAATGGAAGTGGATAAAAATAGAGAGATAAATGATTGCTTTAAGGCGCATGACAAAGTCACTTTGCTTAAGAGGATATTCGCCCCCACCAATTCGAGTGAATTTGGTGTGCACCGGGTTAGTAGCGAAATCGACTCCAAGATACAATGAAGCCCAGTCCCGATTGACTATTTGTCCAACTACATCATGCACAGACGAAGAAGAACGAGAACACTTTTAGATTTTACGAGCCCGCCAAAAATATATGTAGGAGATAATTCTAGAGAGAAACAACAACTAGAATCATAATCATTTTTCCATTTTGGAAATTGGTGGAACTGCTAGCCTTTATATAGGCATAGACTTGTGACTATTCACCAATGGTCACATCTTTACATTCAAATTATTGTGACCATTCACGATTTGTTATACCTATTCATTTAAACCCAATTGTCACACCATTTAAATCCAATAGTCATGTTTATTCATGGCTGCTGATAATGCCAAAACTCCTTTTGCTTCTGCCAAAACTCCTTTTGCTTCTGCCAAAACTCATTTTGTTCATGCCAAAACTCTTTCATTCCTTGACTGAAATGTCCCTCACCTCTCTCTTCCCCCAAACGCACCTCCATCCTCCCCA
This sequence comes from Vaccinium myrtillus, assembly GCA_016920895.1. NCBI lineage: Eukaryota > Viridiplantae > Streptophyta > Magnoliopsida > Ericales > Ericaceae > Vaccinium > Vaccinium myrtillus. The sequence continues at coordinate 35,122,757 of CM029279.1, forward strand.
TCTCTCCTTCCTTCCTCTGTACGACTATACCTTGGAAGCAATTTGCCCCAGCCAAAGTAGTAACTAGAGCTAAAGCACCCAGAGATCTAACAAGCACCTACTTGAAATTAAGGTGAAGTAAAGCTTCCTGAACAATCTCTGTAGAAGTGAGTGATTTAAGCTCTGCCGTCGCACTTCTTCGTAGCCACTCAGATACTGTGGGTTGAATGCAAAACTTAAAAAAAATCTGTTGCAATGATTCATTTTGAGTGAATCAACATCTCTTCCGGAACAAGGGTCAATGTTTTGAGGGAGTACGGGGCCGGCTGATCAATGGTAAGTTGTTTCTTGACTAACATCATTCCCATTTCAATAAAAAAGGAAAAAAAAAATTTAACTTGATTCCTTCAGAGTGTGCTTAACCGTTATTAACTCATCCATCACAGAAATTTTTGGGTGTTAGGTTGGTACCACGTGGCGATACCAAGCGCACATTCCGGCCATCTAAAAATGTACATGTTGAACGGTCCGGATTTTAAAAATGTTTTGGATTGCCGAAATGCACGCTCAAGCACAGTAACATGGTACCCACTTGACACCCAAAAATTTCCCCATTAGCGAAGTCTTCTTTTGCTGCTCCTCACACTGCATATGTGTTGATCTTCACTAAAATCAGACTTTCTTTTTTCCTGATTGCTCATATCATTGCAATTAGGATTGTCAATTGGTAGCGTTCAATTTTGAAAATGAATCTTATCTTTCACTCAGATGTTCAATCTGTTGGCAACACTTTACCAAAATTTGAAAAAACTTTTTCCAAAACCACAACAATCCGACTTGGAATTGTGGCAGAGGCCGATTTCCGATTTCTACAGTGAAAGTGATTTACCCCAGCCAGAAAGAGGTACAGGGGAAGAGAGATGGGGAGGATGAAAGTGGGTTTGGGGGAAGAGAGAGATGAAGGGCATTTCAGTCAAGGAATGAAAGCGTTTTGGCAGGAACAAAATGAGTTTTGGCATGAACAAAAGAGGTTTTGGCATGAACAAAAGAGGTTTTGGCATTATCAACAGCCTTATTCATTTATCCCGAATAGCCACACTTTTTTGGTTTAAACCATTTAAATCCAATGGTCGCGTCTATTCATTTATCCCAAATAATTGGTATAGTTATCCTTTGCACTAAAAATCTAATAATCATATATATTCATTTAACTTGAATAGACATACGTTTTGGATTAAAACCGTTCACCAATAATACTATTTAATATCCATTAAATATTTTGGAAATATTCCAACACATCTTTTTCTTTTATAAGATCTTGAAAACTTCCCTCGTTCCTTTATAAGATCTTGATGGAGTTGGTTGGAACCAAGGTTGTCAATCCCGTACCATACCGGCCAGTACGTACCGTTTTAGAGGAAAACCGGTACTTTCAAGGATTAATTCCGTTCTAGCTAATTTCTCGGCCCTTTCCGGTGTTACCGGCAGGTACCGGCGAGTTCCGGCTGTTCCGGAGCGTACCGGCGAGTTCCGGTACTTGAAAAAATGGCAGATCTCCAACGCAAACGCGATCTAACTTCTAAGCCTTACCTGCTGCAAACAAAGAAGACGATCAAGCTGAGCCAGATCTGGTATCTTTTCCGACGAAATCGAAGACCTTGATTTGAGCCTCACCTACTGCGAACGAAATCGAAGACCGCGTTCTTTTAGACGAAGAAGACTGGTACGAAATTTTTTTCCTGGACTGACCGAGTCTCCCTTTTTATTGTAACTTTATGGCCGTAAAGGTTTTTGGGGAAAGAGCATAATGGTGGGGTCCGGAACTGGTGTCAATGTACATTTTGAGGGATTTGATTGTGTACAACAAGCACCACACGCATTGTGACTATTGAGGATAAGTAACTGGGATGTCATCTTTAGAGTAATTTTATTATCATGTTATACACTTGAAACATTTGTTTATTAGTAGTTTGAAGGCTATTTTACGATATTTAGTGTCTAATTATAATTTGTTTTACGACGAATTAGATTATATGCAAAAAAAATTTAATATATGTATATACTCTATACAGGTAGTGCCGCTAAATCCGAAACGGTACCGGTAACGGTCCGGTACCGGTACCGTACCGTACCAATAGGAAAACCGGTACCCTGTCCGGTACGAGATTTCAGAACCTTGGTTGGAACTCATATGGGTGATGTTGGAGTTAACCTCCGAGCATGGGTACATCTTGAGCAACCGAGGTGGCATAAGTGAAGTAGTGAACAGTTCCAAATAGAACTACTTGCTGAAGAATGGGAGGTGATTAATATGAAATCAATTAGTTCTTTTTTTTTTTACTTTCCCCTGCTATTACATGGTTGTTCTGATACGGTAGGATTAAAGGGGTAATTGTTCTAGGGTCCATAAGTGGGGACTTATTGGGTCATTTAGTCCATGTTAAAGTTTTACAAGGTCTAAGGTCCACAAATTTTTTTTAATTTTAAATTTAGGTACTTTCAAAGAGTATCCTAGGGTTTAAGTTTTAGGGTGCACTTTCCTATTATAGGGTTTTAGTGGTTTAGGCACTTTCATAGGGTACCCTAGGGTTTTAGGCACTTTCATATGGTACCCTAGGATTTTAGGCACTTTCATAGGGTACAAACTTTTTTGGCACTTCCATAGAGGTACAAACTTTTTTTCGTAAAAAAATAAAAAAATAAATAAAAAAAATGAAGAAAGATGTCAGCGTTAGGACTAGATAGGTTATAAACTTGTTTGGTGGATTAATGAGGTTACAAATTCTTTGCCTAGGACTTTTGAACAAGTCGCCCTTAATTTTAGCCCTCTTCTTGGAGATGCGCCTGTATCCTATCTTTTTGGCTAACGAGTTTGTAGATCCACATTAGACACACAGACACATTTGACTCGGACACGGACACACACACAGACACATTTGACTCGGACACGGACACAGACACAGACCTACATTTATATTTATTTATTTTTTGTTGTTGACAAGTGTGTACGATAGAAAGTATGCTTGGCAAGTTTTGATATTCCGAAAACAAGACGCCGCAGAGGGCTTTGTTGTTAGTAAGGACCCGTTGCTAAAAATAGATGGAGTTCCATTGGGTCTAGACTTTTGGAAAGTTATGGTTGACAAAGCTATAAAGCCAAATGCCCTTTTGGAAAGAACTCGTCAAGGTGTGACAAAGGTTGGAGATGTTGTGGGTGTTTATGTTGCTTGGCATTCTAGTGATGCATGGTTTTATTCTCTTGTTTTTGTCTATTTTTTTTAATTGTGCGATTAAGTATTTATCTAATTTTTTGTTATTTATTCATTCAGGTGTTTTTGAAAGAGTAGATTATGGTGCGCTCACAAGCTGCTTCAAGGGAATTCTCCATTTTGTGCTATGTCTTGTTTCCCTTTGGCCTCTGTTTTTGCATTCAACATTGAAAGTAAATGTCATTATGTTTTGGAAGCAGTTAGATGTTTTGGATTAAAGTGACTAGACATTATATTTTGGATGTAAACAGTTGATTACGATGAATGATTGTAGTTTTGGAAGTGAACTGCTATGAATGAAAGAAGAGATATGCTACAGTGCACACCCTCTAAAAATTACTCAATATGAGATTTTGTGACTCAAAATATGAGATTTGTGGCTCTAAATATGAGATTTTGTGGCTAGAGATATGAAAGACGTACGGTATGCACACTCATATGGATAGCCACAAAATCTCATATATGTCCACAAAATCTCATATTTGGAGCCACACAATCTCATATTGGATCCATGCGGACTTGGTGCGGTCCGTGCGGACTTGTGCGGACCTCATATTTGGAGCCACAAAATCTCATATTTAGAGCCACAAAATCTCATATTGGAACACAAAATCTCATATTAGAGCCACAAAATCTCATATTGGTCATCACAACAATAAATATTGGAGTCCATAAAATCTCATATCGATATACATACTATCTCATATAGTCAATGGTCAAAGGTGGCACAAATTCCCACACGTCATACGTGGCGCAATCTCGGCCGTCCATCCGTATGGGGTGCATACCATATGGCATCTCATATTTGGAGCCACAAAATCTCATATTTGGTGCCACAAAATCTCATATTATCTCATATTTGGTGCCACAAAATCTCATATTTAGAGCCACAAAATCTCATATGGGGGGGTGTTTACCGTAGCATTTCTAATGAAAGAATGCTCTGCTTTAGAAATGTGTATGCCAATGGATATCACTGAATATATTTGTGGCTTCTTTGGCTCAAGAAAAAAGCCTATTGGCAACTACAATATTTTATCCAATGCCCTTTTTACGACGGCATTTTTTGGGGACTCAAAATTTTTTTACTACTAGAAAAAATCTTTTAGCCACTGCCTTGTAGCAGTCGCAAATAGTGTAACTAACGACTGCATTGTGCAGTGGCAAAAGATAGTGTACTAGCGATTGCATTGTGTAGCCGCAAAAGATATAATATTAGTGACCGCACTATGTACAGTCGTAAATATATACTATTAGCGACCGCAAAACTACGGACTCTAAAAGATACATTTGCAGTCGCTAATGCGTTGCGATGGCAGCATGCCGATGCAAATGACTTTTTGACACCCAACCAATCGCGTCCCTATTTTTGCGGTTGCAAATAGCTTTTGTGACGGCACCTTGCGGACGCAAAAAGTTTTTTTTTTTTGTAGCGTCTTTTTTTCAAGTTGAATGACTGCAATGGAGCAAAAGAAAGCGATGACTCAGAACCTAGAGATATGTGAACTGTTTTCTGTGGGGGAAATAATAGGAAAATTGACTATTCCTTCCTTGCTTGTAGATTACTTTTCAGAGAGAAATTTAGTTTGGTGCTAGTAAATTTTGCTTGGGGAACAAAAAAGCTCTCTATAGGGTATAAAAGATTGTCCCCAAAGCTCTGGTCCGTTGCTAAAATATCTTTGTATCAATGATAGCATTAATTTATCATCTGGTGATACAAAAACAAATCTTGTTGCAACAATGGTTAGGATAGAGATTCACGAAGAATGTCGCATTATTACTCAGTACAAGCAAGTAGCAATCCCAACATAGGTGTACATTACATAGAAAACCTAGCAAATATTCTCCCCCTCTTTTCATCTTTTTTTTTTTTTTTTAATTGCAGCTAGCTTTAAGTGCTCTCAGTTTCATCTTGAAGTTGCTGTTATTGACCGGGTCACAGGGAAGATGTAATAAATGTGGAAGTCTTAGCAACATTGGCTGGTTGATTAGAATTTAGCATGCTCTCAAGTTGAATCATAAATCTATCCATGGCAGGGCCTGGCAGGCAAAAGGGCACCACAATTCCACTCTCATTGTTCTTGTTAGTGAAAGGTATGTAGAAGCTGGCTACGCCAGGGATGGCCCCTACTCCTCCTTTGGCTGGCCCACCGTAAGCCGCTTTACCCCACCCAAAATCCACATCCCTAAAACCAGCACGAGTTACATCAGACACAAGGTAGCTTCTTACCACAGTGAAGTGGGGTCGCCCTTTGATTACCATTAAGTCTGCCAATGATCTCATATACTCTTCTGTAACATCAGCTTTGGCCTTCATCACCAACTCTAGTGCATATCCCAACGGGTTTTGGCACAAGTTACCAGCTGTAGAGATGGCCACAGGGAATGCAAAGGCATTGCCATAGTATCCAACAGGCAAGGGTGGGTTGAACTTGCCCCGTGCATTCACAATGCAAATGATGCGGACTTCTTCTTCTGGGTCGGGTTGAAGGGCAATGGTGCGGCATTGCCAAAGGCAAGCCGTTAGCACCTCGAATGTTGAACACTTGTCTTGGAGGTTGGGTGGGACAAACTTGCGGAGTGCAGAGACCTCTTTATGCCCAAAAAAGAAAGACCGGTGAGCCATGTCATCTAGGGGGATAATAGTTCCCTTGGTGTCGGGCACCTCGTCATACTCATGGTGTGTGCACGACACATGCGGTGGGTTCCTAGCACTTAGGTGCTCCCTCTGCCAAACGGGCTGCACAGATATGGAATCTGCGCCTCGTGCTATTTCACCTACGGCCTCCATAAACTGAACTAGCCCGGGTGCATCGCTCATGGTATGATTGAGACGTAGAGCTACAATGAATCCGCCGCATCTTAGTCGGGTCACCTAATCATGAATTTAACACCGGATGAGATATATAATATAAGCTCAATAGTTTCAGGGGCTCAAAACAAACATTTTAAATGAGGCCCCATCTTTGCATACAAAAGTTGATCAACAAAGAATCTTCATAAAAAATACCATTACAAAAGATGTATTATTAAAAAAATCTAAACGTATACTTATTCGAAAATAAATGACCATTACAATACCTCAAATCTATCATTTGAACATTCTCACACTTTTGGCTACAAACGTATTTAATTAAGGCTTCATAACTAAGTTTCTTTACCGTATCTTTTTCAATGGACAATATAGCCAATCCATTTTAATCTTCTTGAGACATTGTTGACCGAGGATAAGTTTTGAAAATTTTTTAACTTCGAAAAGTTTTTGCCCCAAACGCAATTGTGACCGACATATATAAGGGCCTCAAAAACTTGGGCCTATTTTCATGTGTAGCAGGCTAAAAATAAATAATTTGACCAACTATATATATAGCGGCCTTTAATATTTGGGATCCATAACAATTTTTTGGGGGCCAGAAGCCGCGAATTCATTGGCTTGTGCTCTAAGTCGGGTCTAGAGATATACATGAGGAACGTTACTACTATAAAGAAAGAATCTTTGTCTCTTTCTTTATAAACGGACACGGCAATTCTAAAAAAATGGGGACACGGACACAGCGGGGGACACGCCACGTGTATATTTATTTATTTAATTATATATTTATTTACATATATACCGGTGAGCTTCTAATGAGGACCTCACCATGAGGACTTCCATGAGGACTTCACCATCCGGACCAAATTTTCATGATCCGAACCGTTAGATGTGTTTAAAATGTGTTTTCCAAGGTCCACGCGGAAAATCTTCCAAAAAAAATACCCGGAAGGGCTTGATCCACACAGTTTTTGTTAAAAACGCTATGGAAAATGCATTTTAAAAACATTGAGCGGTTCGGATCGTCAAAATTTGGTCCGGAAAGTGGAAAAAACCCTTGGTCCGCATGGAACTTCCAATGAGGGAGTCCTCATTAGAAGCTGACTGTATACCTATATATATATATATACATATAATATATTTTAAAACTTTTAGGGGTCAAATTGAATTTTTTAAAAACTTTTAGGAGTCAAATTGAATTTTTTAAAAACTTTTAGGGGTAAAATTGAATATTTTTTAAAACTTTCAGGGGTAAAATTGAAAATTTTCAAAACTTTCAAGGGTAAAATTGAATTTTTTAAAAACTTTCAGGGGTAAAATTGATTTTTTTAAAACTTTAAGGGTAAATTTATAATTACTTATAAACTTAGGGTAAAAACTATAATTTAACATATATATACCCAACTCTTCCTCATTAGCCGACATTACCTACTTGAAGCCCTAAAAAATCAGATCTGAGATTAGATCACGCTGTTGCTGGAAGCTCTCAGGTATGTCTCTCTCTCTCTCTTTCTTCTGTAAATCTCTCTGTACTCTCTCTCTCTCTCTCTATCGTTTTCTCTCTATCTCTCTCGGCTTCTCTCTCTCTCCTTGTGTCCCCATCCAAAACAACACATTAGCCGTGTCCCATGCCACGTGGCGTGTCGGGACACGTGTCCCGCCGTGTCCCCATGTCGGGACACTACGATACGGGGTCCCGGAGAGGTGTCGGTACTTCGTAGCATACTATTCATCATCAATTTCATGGAATGAAAACAAAATTACTGATTGCCAGCCTAGAAAATCAGAGTTGTATCATGTATGTGGATAACAAAATCGTGGGTCCAGGTTGTTAGGATTTTGGAGTAATTATTCACAAGTTTTGGGCACCGCTACTTAGTTCCCAAACATCTTTTCTATTCGTGGGACTCGTACCCTTAGTGTCAAACCCCATAAAAATATCTAATTCAAAACCCCATAAAAGTATATGGTGAAAAAGGATGAGAGGTATCATGTGGTGGTGGCCAAATAAATTTTCAAGGATTTTGTGTGTTAGTCTCATCTGTGTGCTTTCGCAAAAATAAACTATGGTTAATTCTTTCATCTTTATTGAAAAAAAGTTTGTATTTGTTAGCTTTGTGTCGATTTTTTTGGATTATTGGTTCGTCATGACAAGAAGAATTTAAAAAGTCAAAATTTATTATTAAAAAATTTAAAAGTTCACTAAAGACAAAAATAATCTCAATTTTTGTAGATTATTAGATTATTTTTGTCTTTATTCACAAAAAATTTAGTATAGTTAATAATTTTTTACTCTTTAGATTCTTCTCGTAGAGACGAACCAACAACCAACGAAAAAGCGACTGCAAAACTAGTACAGAAAATTGGTCTAAAGGCCAAGTTTAGAGCTTTAAATGGTGTTTAGTCCAGTTTAACTTATTTTAATGCTTCTAATACATTGATAGGAAATATTTGAGAGCTCAAGGACAATACTAGAAAAAAATACCCTTAATAAACCCCATCACTCACGCGCACCATGTGGAGGAATTTTCTGCAGACAAAAAGTTGAAAGCGACCCAACACTGTGTTCTTGGTGGGAAATGGGAATTGCTTTGGATGAGAGAGAAACGATGGAATGGGTATTGACGTTGTCAAACCCTTAATGCTATTGACCCGTCGCTGTCAACCCTCTCTCTCTCTCTCTCATGCGTGGGACAGGATTGATGGGTGTGACAAAATTAATTTCTCTCTCTTCAATTTTGGGAGTGGGACAAAATTAATTTCCCTTAGGGTGCACTTTCCAATTATAGGGTTTTAGTTGTTTAGTCACCTTCATAGGGTACCCTAGTGTTTTAGGCACTTTCATAGGGTACCCTAGGGTTTAGGCACTTAGGGTGCACTTTCCAATTATAGGGTTTTTAGTTGTTTAGCACTAGTGTTTTAGGACTTTCATGTGCACTAGGGTTTAGGTTTATGGTGCGCACTTTCCAATTATAGAGTTTTAGTGGTTTAGGCACTTTCTGAGGGCACCCTAGGGTTTTAGGCACTTTCATAGGGTACCCTATGGTTTAGGTTTATGCACTTTCATTAGGTTTGGGGGTTTAGGCACTTTAATTGGCTAGTGGGGGCATTTTTGGAATGTGTAGGTGATTTGTCCTCTTGGCATTAAGGAAAAAATTGATGTCCTTATTGAAGTAAAGATCCCTTTACTATGTCCTCCCAAAAAACGGACCCAAACTAATAATACAAATTTTTTTTTGAACAAGACAAGTTTATTTTGCCAAAGTATAAGCTAGGGAAGTCCTCAAAATCCTTGAAAGGGCACTCCAGAAGCCTCAGTAACCCATAGATTTTCTAGTTCACGCTACAATAAGTCGGCATAACTCGGTAGATTGCCCGAGGAACTATATTAACTCTTGTTCACACATTTTATTCTTTTCTTTCTCCTTGGACCAAAAACAACAGCTTCTCTATTTGCCTTTTTAAGGTAAAATAGAAATTATACCCTCAAATGGACCTTGCACCAGAATAGCTATTTGCCTTTGGTACTATACATTTACTCTATATCTACGGTAAAAGTACCGGAGCACTATTCCTTAGCAATCTATTTCCTTAGCAATCTATTTCCTTAGACAAAACATAGGTAATTAATACTGCGTGAAATGCTTTCTCTCCCTCTCCTATGTGTGTCTGCGCGCATTATGGATTATATTCTTATTCTCTTTTCATGTGTTTCCTTTTTGACATCTTTTTAGTGATTGTAATATGGTAATGCTTCTTTTTGACCCAGATGAATACGGTAGTAAATTTCCTGTTTAGGAAATAAATTCACTATAGGAGAGTAACAATAAGGGGAAAAAAAACAGTTATGTACTGAGAAAAACCTTCGGTTTTCTCATGCTAGATTTTGATTATGAGCCGATATCGTTTCTGTTTTGTGCCACCAGTTGTAAGCTGGAAAAACCAACTAATGCATTTATGTTGTCACTTTTCAGGTTTGCTTTTACCTTTTATCTGAGCATACTCAGAAAGTAGTTTGGAAAAAGAATACACAAGAAGTCTACTCGGTCGCCTTTGTTTATTTTAGTTGCTAATTATAGAAAATACTCGTGCTTTTCGTCATCTACTAATTTTGTCACTCTGATACTCTGATATTAAAAGTGAAAAATGTGCATTATCTATTGATAATTTTTGGCTCAAAATTTACTAAGGCAGTTGGCGATGTCCTGACAAGGTAGCATAGACTCTGATTGATCCTTCAGATAGTATAGACTGTGAAAAGCACGCAAAACTAATGGAATGGAGTAGTCTTGGCGATGGAGCTCGCTAGATTGATCGAGAAAAACAAGAAAGATCAGACTATAAGTTGGATGGAGGAACGTACCTGAATGAGAAGCAAAGGGCAGTCAAGAACGCCTCCGGAGCCGGGGACATCAAAAAGGAGTTGGTCCAAGCAGGGGAATGGAGGTTGAAGTGCATCACCAAAATCGTCCAACGTAACATCAGCATCGGCTTCGATAAACAATACTCCTTCACCAGTACAGTCCACCATCAGCTTGCGCCCAGCCCCAGCTAATTCCCTCAGCCGACCTGCGAATGGGTAGTACCACACCAGCGTCTTTGCAATTGCCTGTCTTATCACCTTCACGGGGTCTCTCCCAGCTTCCATCGATTCATTAACCTTGTTACGATAGAACTGTATGACTGGGATCTGAAACCGAAGGCCATCTTGGTCGTCGATGTCTGAGAGCAGTTTGTATTCATGGGGTGTGGGCTTTACCGGAGCCACCAATTCAGGTGTCTTCCTTCTCACTGGGAACACTAAACCAGCAGTGCTCGATGCTGCTGCCATATTTTTCTGTATGTTAAAAAAGGAATGAAAAATCTAGTTGTGCAGCAGAATTTGGGGATATGTGTATGCGGTCTTGAGTAGAGTACGTTTGAGTTTTGAGTGCTAAGTCTGGTGTTTGGGGCGGGAATATATAGGGTAATTGCGGTGGTGGTAGTGAAGAAGTTACATATATCTGTAAATTTCCTTGCTCGTGCAAGCTGGGTGCTTGGAATTTACAAGTCACCTAACGGCCCTTTGTCATTTTGCTTTGATTCTTGTGGTCGTTGTGAAAAAAGCAGTATAGTCATTTTCTGTAACTACTATTATTATTCTGTCGCGGAACACGTTTCTTTTTGTTTGTCATTTCCTTGGTGTCTACTTTCCTTGGCCCATTACATTTAATAATTGAGGGCCCTTGCCCCCATTCCCGAAAGTGTGAGGAAAACCTCAAATCAATCATATATTTAAAAAAATTCATATACAAGTGTGTATAATGAGATCCAAAAAATATAGAATCTTGTTAAACCAAACCAAAATGAGCCATATGTCTCAATCAATTGAAGTTGGCTAGATGAATCCTATTTTTCCATTGAGCTCTATCAAGGGCTATATGATCACTGAGATTTAGAATACTCATATATATCCTTTCGGACTACTGCACTTAGTGTCAATTTGGGTCTACCTCTCCTCGTGGCGTACTAACCCTTACCTATTCTATCAACTCCCTTCACTACTGCATCTGCATATCTATGGTAGATAAAATGTTGTTGCTTTTATATTTTGAGCCAAATTGCATCTTCAATTGATCACTTTTTCTTATATGTGGAGCCGCCTATGATTGGACTATAATGGATGTAATTTGGGTATTACAAATTTGGAACATCTCAAACTTGAAGAAAGGACAAGCAATTTGGAATGGAGGGAATATGAAAAGGCTACCTTATATGCTTAAAATTGTTGGGTCACCTATTTCAAATAACCAAAAGTTGGCCCTTCAACATAGCCATAAAATTAATCAGGAAAGAACCAAAAAATCCATCTGCCATTGGTCTTGGCCCCTCCAATTGGGGAGTCAATGAAGACAAGAAAAGGAAAACATTACTTCTTCCATTCTTTAAAAAAGAGTAAGAGTAGTGTGTTCCATTTTGAGTTGTTTCTAAATAAGTGTGAGGTTGAACAATTAGTGGGTAAAAGTTGGTACATTTTCCTATTTTGCCATTAAAAGTAGATTCATTTTTTAAAAGTTAGAGGGTAAAGTTAAATAATGATGTCTCCATCAAGGGCATAGTGAAAAAGTTAGAGGGTAAAGTTAAATAATTATGCGAATAGAAAATTGACTGAGCCAAGTGCCTACATTAGTTCGTGGGGGAGAGTAAAGAAGACTAAAACTAAGATATGATGCTATGCTTAGATTGGAACATAGCAACAAGATTTTGAAATTTAAGTTACCAAAAAAATAAATACAAACCAAACCGAGCATTATTCCTAATCAATTGGGGTCGGCCACATGAATCTTTTTTTTCTATTGAACTCTGTCTTACCAAAAAAATAAATAAATTACGAAAATCAAAACCTAGTTGATTTGCAATTTCCACTTGAAAAAACAAAACTTATAATCATGAATGTTTCAAAACCAGTATCACCATCAACCTTTCAAAATCAGTAGGAGTGATTTTATACCACTAGTCACTTAAAGACTCTAAAGTCTAATCTCATTAGATATTTCATGTAAATTAGTAAAAATCTTTGTATTCATTTGATAAAATGGTAAAGGGTAAATATGTGAAGCTTCAAGTGAGAATGATGATGCTTATGACTCTCATACTTACCTTAATTAAGCCCATGTTCTCAAATATTTTTCTCTATCATGGAGTGGTTGGACTCCACTGTGCAATTCAACCATTTCAGAAGCCGCATAAAAGCTAGAGACGGCATGTCAGTCGTGTAGAAGTTAAACTGCACCCGTGCTGTCTAGGTAGCCCCTACCCTATTTCAGGGCAATTTCAATGATCTGATTTGTTCACATTTTTTGGTATTTAATTCACTTGACTTTTTACGAGACTACATTGTTCGACGAACTCTACAACATGATGGTATTCAATTCACTTAATTTTTAACGTGACTATAGTATTCGACGAACGTTACAACATGAACGAATCGGTTCATTGAAATGGCCCCAAAATAGGGTCGTAACTAGCCGGGCTGCACGCGTGCTGTCCAACCACTCCCCGACAGAGTACCCGTACAAAGGCCGAAGCCCGAAAGCTCAAAAGAAAACAACCAAGTTCATGACTAATGGAGAAAGACAATCATGGTGTCAACTGTCAAATCAATGGAAGAGATGGATCATAGGAATCAAATACTACTTTGAAAGAAAAGTCGGTTGCTTTAAAAACAATACTTCCAAGTTTACATGTGTTACCATGCTCATACTTTTGAATGAATTGGGTAAATTAAAGCTAGCAATTTGAAAAGAAAACTAATTCCATAAATGTATGACTGGGATCTGTAACCGAAGGCCTTCTTGGTCGTCAATGTCCGAGAGCAGTTTGTATTCATGGGGTGTGGGCTTTCCCGGAGCCACCAATTCAGGTGTCTTCCTTCTCACTGTGAACACTAAACCAGCAGTGCTCGATGCTGCTGCCATATTTTTCTGCATGTTAAAAAAGGGATGAAAGTTATGCAGCAGAATTTGGGGATATGTGTATGCGGTCTTGAGTAGAGTACTTTTGAGGAGAAATGATAGGTACACAACAAACAAAAATGATACCGACCAAAACGGCGTCGTTTTGGTCCCCTCCTCCCCAAAAAAAAAAAAAAAAATTCCCTCCTCTCTCCGCCTCCTCACCCCCACCTCATCTGACATCGACCGCCAAACCCCTGCCCAAACAGCCACCACCAGTTTGGTCACTACCTCTCAGGCACAAACGGTGACTACCTTTCTGACTAGCTAGGGTTTAGCCACTAGCAGATCTGTTCCTACTGCCGTCGGAGAATATATCAGTTCCGGTTATGATCCATTCCGGTCACTACACACATCGGCTATTTCTGTTTTTGTAATGAAGTCATTGACCTGTGGTTAAACAAAAGAGAGACTATTTCGAAACTTTGATGAAGTATTTCCAGAGCTATGCATTAATTCATCTATACCCCTTACACTTTCTGTGATTGGATTATCATTTTGTATGTTTGATTCCTTGTTTTCTTCCTTTTTTCCCCCAATTGTTTACTCATAAAGGTACACTGGTGTGGTTCTGTCGTGGCTTAGAGGTGGGGACTGGTGGTGGTGGTTTGGGCAGGGGTTTGCTGGTCGGAGGAGGAGGTGGTGGCGGTGAGGGGGACGAGAGAGAAGAGGGTTAGCATTTTGCAGGCTGAGAGAGGAGGAAATTTACTTTTTTTGGGAAGGGGACCAAAACGATGTCGTTTTGGTCCCGTTGTGGCCTTTTTGTTGTGTACCTATCATTTCTGTTCTGACTTTTGAGTGCTAAGTCTGGTGTTTGGGGCGGGAACATATAGGGTAATTGCGGTGGTGGTAGTGAAGAAGTTGCATATGTCTGTAAATTTCCTTGCTCGTGCAAGCTGGGTGCTTGGAATTTACAAGTCACCTAATGGCCCTTTGTCCTTTTGCTTTGATTCCTTGTGGTCATTGTGAAAAAAGCAGTATTGTAAATTTAATAATTGAGGGCCCTTGCCCCCATTCCCGAAAGTGTGAGTAAAACCTCAAATCAATCATATATTTAAAAAAAGGGAGAGTTGGTATAGGGTCCACTATAGCAATTTCCTAGAGTCTAAGGTCCACCCAAATATTCTCTAAGACATAAGATCCACTAGAATAACAAAAGACCTAACTACCCCCATCATCAGCAGCTCCAGATCAAATCATCGACCAAATCCTTGCCGTCCCTTCTTCCTATTGTTCCCTCGCTGGAACCGACGGTACCATGGCGTCACAGCTCAGCTCCACCACCGGCGGTGGCGGTGGCCATAGTTGTCGAAATCGTACGATTCCCGATTCGAATCGTACAATTCGGTTCGATTCGGGAGGTAAACGATACGAACCGATACATAGAATTGCAAAAGCTATAGAATCGTGGTCTGAATCGAAGAATCGATTCTCGAATCGCAAGAATCGCACGAGTCTCGCACGAATCGTACGATTCGTTTTATTTTACAGACCATCTGGGTCTCAATCGAAGAGAACAGAGCATCAAGGCTCCACCAGATTTCGTTGGACGTCGAAGAATTCAGAGCTGCTAGTTGATATGCAGAGCTGGTTGTCGATCTTCTTCGTCGAACTGAAGAACTTAATACTATTTGTTGTCGATTTAGAAGTGTAACCAGGTAAGAGGAGCTTTTATTTGTCCACTACCACAAAATATGTTTATTATATTCTCAAGGTCCCACAAATATGATATTATATTATCCACTCTCACCTCTATCCCACTTTCTACTATATATAATATTCATATTTCCCACTGACCCCTTTATTTTTTATTTTTAACATCACCGACCCACTCCCACTCCAATATTATGACTTGTTGGCTGTTACTTGTCCATTTTTTTTTATCTTAATTAGACCACATAATCATCATTTCAACGAAAAAAGAGTTGCTCGAAATCCATATTTGAATACACGGTTGGATTCGTCTTGTCGAAATGATTCCGTAAAGCTATAATACGAGTCCATACGACGTCGGCGTGAGATACACGAGCCGGTCAAAGTTTGCATTTTCCGGCCAAATTCAGTGCGTAGATTTGACACGCTACTGTTCTTCAGTGTCATACACAAGCTAGATGAGGTGATGACATCATTCATCACTATTGAGATGATGACAGATCTTGCTTTTTCTTTTATTTTTTCTTTGTCTTTGTTTATTGCACAAAGGACAAGACAAAGAGTACTGTCCTTTACTCCTTTTTACCTTTATTTTAATAAAACTTGTTTTCTCATTTTGATAACTTGCTAGCTGTAATGGATGCTTTTTGGTTTCTATCGTGGTTTGTAACTTTTTATTTTTGTACACTTTCATGCTATATTCTGCCATAATTATACCAAGTAGGCTTCTTTTTTTAAAAAAATTGTCCAGATAACCACATCTTCTGAGTGTAGATAACCACATCTAATCTCAAATAACCACCTCTTATGAGTTCAGATAATCATCTCTTATGAGTTTAGATAACCACCTCCATTTTGAAAAAGTGTTTTTTTTTTATATTCAATTTTCAGTAAAAATTTTATGTTAAAAGCAGAGGGTTTGTGCTGCTACCTTGTAGTGCTTGGGTGGTTGAGTACTTGATCCCAAATAAGTTTTTTAAACAAAAATATGCCCAGATAACCACATCTTATGAGTACAGATAACCACATCTTGCGAGTCAAGATAACCACATCTGATCCTAAGTAGGTTTTTCAAAAAAATGACATAGTTCAGATAACCACATCTGCACCGGTCAATTTTCCGGCGAAGTCCAATTTTCCGGCAGACTTCCGGCGCCGGCGACTTTTCCGGTAAATGTATATTATGTATTAAATTTAATGTAAGGGTACATTTGTCTAGTAAAAAAATAGAATGGACCTAAGAGAATAAAAAAAGTGGTTTGGTGGATTAGAGATGTTAAGAAACATTAGGTGGACTAGAGGTGTTACAAAAAGCTATAATGGACCCTATAACAATTCTTTATTAAAAAAATTCATATACAAGTGTGTATAATGAGATCCAAAAAATATAAAATCTTGTTAAACCAAACCATACCAAACCAAACCAAAATGAGCCAACTCAATCATTTGAGGTTGGCTATATG
This sequence comes from Vaccinium myrtillus, assembly GCA_016920895.1. Classification (NCBI taxonomy): domain Eukaryota; kingdom Viridiplantae; phylum Streptophyta; class Magnoliopsida; order Ericales; family Ericaceae; genus Vaccinium; species Vaccinium myrtillus. Next base: position 35,139,426 of record CM029279.1, read on the forward strand.
AATCCTATCTTTCCATTGAGCTCTATCAAAGGCTATATTATCATTGAGATTTAGAATACTCATATTCTTGCGGACTACAACATCTAGTGTCAATTTGGGTCTACCTGTCACGCCCTCGAAATTCAAGGATAATACATTAAGAAATTCCACGTGGACGGTCAATGCTTGGTCGACCGGGTGACTAAAAATAAAGACGCGTCCCAAGCGTAGGACTCTCGACCGGTGTAGCATAATATCCGGAAGTACCGGAGTCGAATCCACAGAGATGGATGAACGTGTGCAGAACTCAAAGATGACGGGTTCACAGTTTATCTTGGCTCTTAGGTAGCCACCCCTTGTGCAACTCAAATGATTTACCAACTAAATGAATGAAATTAATTAACTATGGATTTAAAAGGAGAGTACAGCCGTGGGAACTCCAGCGTCCGCAACTAGCCTAACCAATCTTTACTCAGGCCACAATTACTCAATTCACTGATTTTAGAATAAGAAAAAGGATCCCTAACAAATGCGCACCACCTGTCACCAGATTCCGTGTGCACTCGAATTCCGGCGATGCCTGGGTTTTGTTTGTTAGAAGAGTTTTCGTCTCCTAAAATTGCTTAAAAAATCAAGTTAATTCGGTCCCACTGTGAAACATCGATTAGTCTAGCTGCGAGGCGCCTTCGCCCCGCAGCCGTACTCTAAACGACTACTCACTCATAATTCTAGTAATAACAGAAATCAAGTTTAACCTAGATCTAAACATGCTTGAAGAATAGAATATGGAAACTATAGAAAAACGATACCGTAGATTGGAAGGGAAAAACAAACTTGATTATCAATACGCAAAAATCAATCCAAACGCTGCAACTCTGAAAAATAAAATTGAATCCGAAAACGCTAAATGAATAAAGCTCTGAAAACTGTCGCCGCCAAACTCCAAAGTGCAGAAAATTATCAAAAGATTCGAACCCTAATGAATGATAACAAAAACGTTTTTATAGTAATCCCCAATAAACACATCAAAACGGCATCATTTAGCTTTGCCCATAACCATTCGGTATCGATACCCCTAATACCGGTATCGATACCAAACCCCTTTGACTGACTCGTTGACTGCGTAAGCCGTAGGTATCGATACAGCTGTGACCTGTATCGATACTAAACCCTCTGGAACGAAAATTGCCCCCTTATAACCAATTGGTATCGATACGGTTGTGAGGGGTATCGATACCTAACTCATTCAGCTTGCACTTTCAAAATCCAACTTCCAAGCCTTGTTTCCCGCGCCTCCACTTCAAGCCATGCACCACACACAAGCCAAACGCCATTATACCTAGAAAACTCACAGAAATACCGAGAACGACACTGTGCACGCATTAAACGGAAATTAAACATTAAACCGCACGTCGAACGCGCTAACTCCCCTACTTAGGCGATTAAATACATGGATTTTATGCGCCTATCACATCCCCCAACTTGAGCGTTGCTAGTCCCTAGTAACGAACGAAGTAAAAATAAGGAAAACACAAGACAACGACTCAATACGGGATACGAGAGTTATGCAACCTGTATAAAATCAAGTGAACAATTTAAATCTCATCTCTTTGCTACCCACAACTCAGTCACATGCATGCCCTAGCGAAAATTCGAGCAATCCCGCACCATCACAAATATAGAGATAAAAACGCTCCCACAAGTCACAATATCACTCATACTAACCGGAACACTCTACATTCCATGTGAGGCGCCTGGCGAAAAACGTGGGGCGAAACAAGAGCCTACCACGTGACAATCAGAACAACGCCAGTTATGACAAGGAAAGCTCAACGGATATAAGATACCACACATTCATAATCAAATATAAAGCACGCAAGCAAGAGAGTCAAACAACGTGCATCGGGTCAACTAGGGACTTCATTAGGCTTATAATGACCGTGGTTGCAAAAAGAGATAGCATGCAAAGGGTGACGGCCTATAGAAGCGCATGGATAGTCTACCCTGACTGGCCGCCACCTCGACTTCGGCACCACATCGGTACAAGATTCGACACAAACAGAACAAGGGTACGGGATAACAGTTATAAATTAAGACTCAAATAAAAACACATAAAACACACCACTACCCCATGAACATCACATAAAAACACACCGCCATACGAGATACACCACCACCCCTTGCTAGCTCTGCGTACTACTCCTTCGTGCTCACATCCTCGAAATCATAGCTCAAGTAATCCAACTCAGTTTGCCTCTTAGGGTTCCATAACTTTGGTAAGTTTAGGTTTGGAAGGTTTAGAGGTTAAGGTTTGAATGGAGAGGAAGGAAGAGGGAAAATGGGGATGATGGGGTAGAGAGAGAGAGTGGGGAAGAAGAATGTTCCCCCTCAACTGGACCACGTTTCTCTTTTTTTTTTTTCTTTTACGCGGCTACTAAGATTTACTCTCTCTTTTCTTTTATTATGGATGGTTTAGAATGGTTAGAAATTGGGTTTATTGATACCAAATGATTTAGGGCTAGGTTTAAGGCGGGGTTTTTGACTGGAACAAAGGTTTTTTTTTTTTTTTTTCTTTAACCAAAGACATGGCACCCAAAAGCGACATTTTAATTCTTCCAAAAACGATGATGCTCCTTTATTCCCATGATTCGAAACCTCTAAAATGCGCACAGAGCTGGACCACCACATTAATTCCACCCAATCACCGGTTTCCTAGGTTTGACACAGAAACTGACACGGACGGGTCTAAAATGGGGTCAAAGGGTCTCGTATAGTGGTTTCATCATGCAAAGATGGCCTTGTATCATCCCCTAAGCACGTTACCAACTCTCACAGCATGCATGCAAAATATCCAACTATGGCATGTGGGACAAACGCCTACTATTTTGTGCAAGTGCAGAAATTGATGAACAAAGAAAACATGGGATGCTTTTAAGGACACATTGCAAACTAAGTGGGGACATTTACTCAATATCGCTTATGGTGCGAATTACACTCAAACATGGAAGTCAGGTATATGCATGTGAACAAGTTAAACAGGCAAACAATGAGACAAGAATCTAGCATGCTCACTTAACTCATACAAACAAGCATAACAATCGTATCCCCACATTCAAAAATTAACCAAAAATTTTAAAAATGACCCCTAACCGACTAACAACGCTCAAAACAAAAATAACGTGTACAAAGTACACCCCATCCCCCAACTTGAAAGTTGCTCTGTCCTCAGAGCATGAAGACAAACATATAAATAGAAATAATGGGAAAGAGATGGACTGTCGGATGGCAGCCAACCATCATGACCCCGGCCGATGTATGGGGAATTTGCCGTTACCGTTGCGGTTCGTCATCAGAACTGCTTCCAGGATCCGCTCCTTCGGACCGAACGAGGTCCACAGCTAGTCACACATAGCCGGGCCGAAACTTTATTGGACTGACAACCGCCACGTTTCGTGGCACCCCTGCTCGAGGCTCCTGAATGCCTCACTAACTCCGGCGGAGGGGCCCAAACTACCAAGGCTGGTGTGGTAGCATGCTCGTCCTGCAAAAGACTGAAGAACCAACTACCTACTTGGCAACAAATGACGTCAGTACCGCCCGCTCGTGGAAGCCGGGCCACAACAAGAAGGAAAACAAATAAAGAACACCACCAGACATTCACGCAGTCTCACGGGTCATACTTTTCTCCCCATCCCCCAACTTGAATTGAAGAGTGGGTGGCTATACAAGACCATCATTTTTTTTTTGAATTAATTTGAATTAGAGAGAGAGAGAGAGAGAGAGAGAGAGAGAGAGAGAGAGATTAGCCAAACATGGATTTTGAACATTTAGCATATCAACAAAAATTAGTACTATGAACATTCCACTCCACTTCAAATTCTTTGCTAAAAACTGCATTCGGCCGGACCACAAGAAAAGATACTTCGAGTAAAGCAATTGCCGAATTGTTTTAAGAAATTAAAGCGCCTCTAAGTGCTCATATGGAACCAAATTAATTTTCGAGCAGTGGACATAATATGCGATAGAAGGAAGATAAACAAAATCGTAATCATCAACACCAAGAAAATCAATATGTTCCACTACTGTCGACTTCGACTCTTCTACCAAAACCTCCTCCGCCAAGTTTGGTTTCTCTACTAATTCCTCCTCAACAAAGTCTTGGTCTCCAAAAGTAAGAGACTCACTCTCAAACCCATGCTTCCTATCTTGCTCGTCCATTAAGGACTGCAAATAATCAATCTCAGAGTCCCACTCCCAGCAGTGGGAGATTGTTCGATCGGACCATCACACGGAGGGCAGTGAGCTCCTTGTTCTCTAGACTCATAGGAGCGCAAAAGGAAAACGTAGGCAGCGCGGATCAACAGTGGGAGACACATGAGAGGGGGTTCGACCTTTACAATAGACTCAAGGGGGGGACATTGGGCAGTTAGCTCCGTGTTCGCTCCCAACTCAGAAGGTTCCACCAAACCATCATCAACCCCACCCTCAATGACAAGTGGGTCAACTTCCTCTTCTCTCTCTTCCCTAGCAGTAAGCTCCTCAAGATTCTGACTCTGAGTATTAGGACCTGTAGGATTTCCTAAGTAATGGGCACCCGCTGAACTACCCTGAGATGGAAATCTACCCATCTCCTGCTGCAGTTGACTGACAACCGCAATGAGTTGTGACATTTGGGTTATAAGGGCCCCAATTTGCTGTCTTGTTTCTGCCTCCATAAAATGACGTGACTAAGCTACCTCTTCCTTTGGCATGGAATTGGCACTATTAGAATTTAAAGCACAATATTCATTTTTCGGATCCTGGGCCAAAAGATCATAAAACCGTAAAGCCTCAACAGGTGGTTTGTCCCAAAAACCCCCGTCACTCATCACGTCCAGATATTGTCGACTCTTTTGAGAAAGTCCTCTGTAAAAATAACAAACTATTTCAGGATACTCGTAGACATGATGTGTGACGTTTTTTAGAAAACCCTTGAACCTTTCCCAACATTCACTAAAAGACTCATTCTCTTTTTCAGCAAATCTTCGAATTTCACTCTCTGCCAAACAACTCTTTAGGATAGCCATGCGGGTCTCATAGTCCCAAAAGGGTTCAGGGATTTGTGCCCATTGACTCGAATAAATGTCTGAGTAATGCTCATGATCCCAAGAGGACCCAAAGGTACCCGGTTGACTTGAAGGGATATTCTCGTAACCCCAAGTAAAATTTTGTATTTGTGCAGATTGACTCGAAGGAATACCTATTTGGCTCTCAAAATTCCAATAGGGTTCGTTAATTTGTGCAAATTTACTCAACATCATACTATGGTGTCGCTCTAACTCCCTAGGGGTATCAAGAAGGCCCATCAGTTTTTTTTTTTAATATTGACTCAGATAAAAACACAAAGATACTAACCCAACCCGACTTCTTTGAACACACGTTGCCGTCCCCGGCAACGGCGCCAAAAATGCTTGGCCGACCGGGTGACTAAAAATAAAGACGCGTCCCAAGCGTAGGACTCTCGACCGGTGTAGCATAATATCCGGAAGTACCGGAGTCGAATCCACAGAGACGGACGAACGTGTGCAGAACTCAAAGATGACGGGTTCACAGTTTATCTTGGCTCTTAGGTAGCCACCCCTTGTGCAACTCAAATGATTTACCAACTAAATGAATGAAATTAATTAACTATGGATTTAAAAGGAGAGTACAGCTGTGGGAACTCCAGCGTCCGCAACTAGCCTAACAAATGTTTACTCAGGCCACAATTACTCATTTCACTGATTTTAGAATAAGAAAAAGGATCCCTAACAAATGCGCACCACCTGTCACCAGATTCCGTGTGCACTCGAATTCCGGCGATGCCTGGGTTTTGTTTGTTAGAAGAGTTTTCGTCTCCTAAAATTGCTTAAAAAATCAAGTTAATTCGGTCCCGCGGTGAAACATCGATTAGTCTAGCTGCGAGGCGCCTTCGCCCCGCAGCCGTACTCTAAACGACTACTCACTCATAATTCTAGTAATAACAGAAATCAAGTTTAACCTAGATCTAAACATGCTTGAAGAATAGAATATGGAAACTATAGAAAAACGATACCGTAGATTGGAAGGGAAAAACAAACTTGATTATCAATACGCAAAATGAAATTATGCAAAGCAATACAAGTCCTAGGGGGGGTGAATAGGACGACCAAATTAAAAATTAATTATCCAAATTTTAATCCAGTTAATCCTTTTTAATGGTGAGACAATTAAGACCACAATATAAGGAAATATGTAGGCAACCCAACATGATGTATGAAAAATATGATTTTTATGAAGGTTTTGGAAAAACAAATCAATCTAGAGACAATCCATGGAGTAATAAAAGATTGCACTAGATTGAAAGATAAAATGATCAAACACAAGGTTTAAATCATATAATGCATCAAGAACCCATAAAAGATAAAAGACTTGATTTTTAATGAGGGCTTTTGAATGAAGAAAGTCAATCTAGAGCAAATACATGGAGAACAAAAGTATTGCACTAGATTGACACAAATGATGATCAAACACTAAGTTTAAATCATACTAAAAGCATCTAAACACATGAATCTTAGAAAAGATTGTTTCTTGATGATGCAATGAAGATTTGAGAAGAATCAAACTAGAGCATATGCATAGCTATTAGAATATAGCACTAGAATGAATAAAAGATGATCAAATCAAAATAGAAATCACCTCAAAAGCATAGAACCCCATGAGCAAGTGAAGGAGATGTGTTTCTCTCTCTAAGGTGGGCTAATGCTCTCAAAATCTGACCTAGAAGAGTGAAAAAATAGTTTATATAGTGCCAAGGTCGGAGCCCTAAAGAGGGCCAATGAGAAAATGCCACATACACAAGAAAATAGGCGTTGCGCTAGTAAGCGCCGGCCGAAAAGCTAACGAGCGCTATGCGAGCGCTGCGGAATAAAAGGGTGACATCATGCATGACCTCAGAACGCGTGGCGCCAGTAAGCACTACGGGCGCTACGACGAGCGCTCATCAAGCGCTGATCTCTGAAACTATTTTGAATGAAGCAAACTGAAGCGCTAGTTAGCGCCAGTAGCGCTAAACAAGCGCTGCGCTCAGAATCTCTTTTAAAATAGGTACATGCCTAAGAAAAATACTTGATGCTCACATTATAAGGCTAAAATGCAATATCATGCAACATAAAAATGATTAAATCCCTAAACTATATGAAGAGCATGATAATGCAACATTATACCTTTCATGAATCGAATACGAGCCAAGGAACGCGCAACTCCATTTCTCCAATCTTTCAACCACCGGGTGGAGCATCTAGACTCAATCAACTAAGTAACCTCCCAAACCCAAATGGAAAAAGATAAAAGTACATAATCCAATGGTTTGTCGGAATCCGGAAAATGCCAATAATACTAACACAAAAATCAATCCAAACGCTGCAACTCTGAAAAATAAAATTGAATCCGAAAACGCTGAATGAATAAAGCTCTGAAAACTGTCGCCGCCAAACTCCAAAGTGCAGAAAATTATCAAAAGATTCGAACCCTAATGAATGATAACAAAAACGTTTTTATAGTAATCCCCAATAAACACATCAAAACGGCATCATTTAGCTTTGCCCGTAACCATTCGGTATCGATACCCCTAATACCGGTATCGATACCAAACCCCTTTGACTGACTCGTTGACTGCGTAAGCCGTAGGTATCGATACAGCTGTGACCTGTATCGATACTAAACCCTCTGGAACGAAAATTGCCCCCTTATAACCAATTGGTATCGATACGGCTGTAAGGGGTATCGATACCTAACTCCTTCAGCTTGCACTTTCAAAATCCAACTTCCAAGCCTTGTTTCCCGCGCCTCCACTTCAAGCCATGCACCACACACAAGCCAAACGCCATTATACCTAGAAAACTCACAGAAATACCGAGAACGACACTGTGCACGCATTAAATGGAAATTAAACATTAAACCGCACGTCGAACGCGCTAACTCCCCTACTTAGGCGCTTAAATACATGGATTTTACGCGCCTATCAGTCAACAAGTCCACGGGCCACGTCAAAGTCCAAGTTTAGTAGTCAAAGTCCACATCAAAGGGTACAATAGTCTATGGGTACTCATTCCCCAAATTGAAATACATGAGTCTTAAAGTTATTACAAATCCAAAGTCAAAAGATTTAATATGAATAAGTTACAAAATCGTCTCTTCAAAATTATAAACTCAAGATGTTGAGGTAACCCCTCTTAAAGCTTTCAAAAGATGTATGCATTCACTTCATGCACATCCAAGTCATGATCCGTACTGGGTACCTGAAAAATGATAGGTTGAGCTCACTAGCCCAGTAGAGAAACGTCTACCAAAACTAAACACAATGAAATGTAGATGCGAAATGAGACATGAGAATGAAACACTAGATAAGATACACAAGAGTTTACGAGAGTCCAACGAGATACATATAAGTTTATAAATCCCTTGCTACCACCCAAGTGTGCCCAAAGCGTACCCGATACGCGTCGTTTCTCATAAGTGTCCAATTCATCCGATGTGTCGCGTCAACTATTTATTTAAATTAGATCTTTAGAAATTCCTTGCGACGCGTCCATAGGACAGCCCGAGTATCATTCTGGGCTATCTTTCGACCCCGTATAATCTTCTCCTTGGCCAAGGCATAGTTCCTCGCGACACGTCCACAGGACAGCCCGAGTATCATTCCGGGCTACCTTTCGGCCCCGTATCACAAGTTTCAAGTTCTCATATCAATTCACATTCATTGGTTTCGCATAAGTGTCGTCATGTCACTCCGAACCTCAGTTCGTCATTCAAGTTCACGCATTTCGTCAAAGTCGCCTAATTCGCACATACCAAGAATAAAGTCGTGTGGGTGTCGCATTAAAATCAACCCAAGTCACCAATCACGCAAGGATAGGTTAGGGACAAGTTATTCAACGAGTTTTGAGTTATAAGAGATGATTATGCCAAGTATTAACACGAACAAGCGACCGAAATCGGCGAAAACAAGTTTTGGTGAGGTGAAGGGGGGAGTGGATCGATCCATGGAATGAGTGGATGATCCTCGCAAGAGTGGATCGATCC